>JAWRVF010000213.1:0-471979 GCA_036785485.1 Physcomitrellopsis africana | reverse complement strand
ATATGTGATAGAGACGCTTCCTAGAAGCTTCATAGACGCGAAATCACCTTTATACATGTCTATAGGTGATTGGTAGGTTAGAAACTTAGTCAACAAGGTAGCCACATGGCGCACATGTTGGTAGCTTGTAGAACAAGCTAGCCGTAATGTCACTTTATTTTATTGGTAGCTTGTTGAGCAAGTAATGCCCAAGCGCGCGTGTGTGAAAGCAATGCGTCTGAAAACGTGACATGTGTCTTGCAAATTAGACACGTGTATGAGGTCCTATAGAATACCGCCACGTAGCTCTTAGTTAGATAGTATTTATAGAGGCAAGAATGAAGTCCTCTTCACTCTTATCAATTCCTTTCTTGCTTTTAGTCTAGTTCAAGAGTCTCTAGTTGTCTTGTCTTTTGGCAATAGCCATTCCAATTTACTTTTAATACATACTTTTTTATTTCTATTTTCTAAGAGAAGTCTTATTTGATTCATTTGCTTTCATTGAGTTCTTGTCCTTGACAATTTGTTATCCAGAAGCATATCAATCTTGTGGCATAGCACTTAGAGTTACCAACTGCTATGAAGGTATACCCTATCTTTCATGTTTCTCTGTTAGAGCATTATGGAGAATCATCTTTTTCCTAGAAGAGTGCAATGTCTGCCACCTAGTATAGAAATTGAAAACCACGAAGAATACGAGGTGGAAAAGATATTAGATTCACAGCAAAGATGGAATAAATTAGAGTACTTGGTACATTGAAGCGGCTATGATATTAATGAACGAACATGGAAACCAACCAAAAATCTCGTCAATGCGTCATAAAAGGTACAGGAATTCCATCGACGATATCTTAATAAACCAAAAATTGGTCATTGACGAAGCGTACAGATGAAGCCTTCTCTGGAAAAATGAATAGAAAAGGGATCCATGTCTTATCAAAATATAACTTGTTGTATTTTGTAATGTCAAGATATCTAATCTCAAGGTGTATTTAAATATGGCTAGTGGGAATGACGATATTACACTAGTAATGCCATCGCAATCGAGTAGCTCACAATATTGACCTCGAGATGATGAATTAGAAGAACCAAGAAGACATCAAAGAATACCAAGTAGCACGTTGCTCGTGATTGTCTTTGAAGCTGAACCACTTCATGAAGGTAGTGGCAAAACGATATTTTCAGGCCGCTTCCACAATGAAGACACAGAAGTTCAAACATGGTCTCAAATAAAAGGTATTGGTCATTATCGGTGGCTACAAAGACCCATGAATCATGTGCCTCATGAACGACAACTTGAGTATATTGTAGAGACTACACGCCAAATCTTTGATTTTTTACGTTTGTGAGTATATATCTCAAATGGCTTTTCGGAGACCTCGAAGCTAGAGGAGGAGGTGATGTCAAGGACATACTTATCAAAACCTTCTAGAATATTCTAGAAGATTCATAGAACTCTCTAGAACCTTCCAAAGCCTTCTAATATCTTCTTAGTTGGTAGAAGTTGCTTGAGAAGCTTCATAGTTAGTAGAAATTACTTGAGAAGCTTCCTAGTTGGTGGAAGCTGCTTGAGAAGCTTCCTAGGTAGGAGTATATATTGGAATCAAGGCTGAAGAGTTCTTTAGTCTCAACAACACATCTCTTGGAGCTCTAACTCACCTCTCTGGTGTTGTTTTTGTACTCATCTGATTAATCCAATTCTTACTAGTTCTTCTTGAACTTCTTGTTTAGATTTCCAGTCTATATTATGTGTCCGTGACAATAATCTTCATACATATACATGTATTAGATCCATCTTTGTGTTTTTATTATTATTTTTAAGTGCTTCATTTATTTATTTTTGTTTTCTTATTCTATTAATTTTTAGTGGGTAGTTGCTTAGACATTATTTTCTAGGAGAATATTATCTTACAAAGATATTTATAGGAAAATAAATAAATAAATAAATAAATAAATAATTTCATCTTATAAAAATATATTCTTTTAGATCTATTTGATTATAAAAATATAAATATAGTAAAGTATTTAATAGTTATAAATATTTTATCTTTATTATTAAATTAAATATTCTTTATATATTTATTCCTTACTTCTTATACTTAAATTGGAAATATTTTAGATGGATCTTTGTTGAGCCAAAAACTAATTTTTTGGTAACTATTAATTTTACTATTTTAGCATAAAAAATTTAATTTGGATTCATCTTTAATTCTTATAATAATTAGATTAATTAATATAAATATATCAAATTTATGTATCACTTTGAATAGTTAGAATTCTTAAAATATTATATAGGCTCTATTCTTACTCAAATAAATCTTTGGAAGCAAATCAATTTAAGCAATATGATAGGCTATCACATGATATTTGAAGTATCTATAAAAATATTATTTATTTTTTACATTTTTTTCTACTATTTTTAAGATTCTAAGAATTAATTATTATAGCATTACTTCTTAATTTCTTCATTGCCAAAAGATTGTATAGAATTGTATATCCTTATGATTTTTTATATGTTTAAGTAGTTCATATAATAGAACGTAATTTTAAAAAATAGTATTGCATTCTTATTAGCCATAGCTTATATCTTTGTTGGCATAAAACTTTTCATTTTTTAAAGTCTATTAATTATAATTATAATTATATTATATATTCTATATTTTAGAAATTGGATAATAAAATCTAAAAAAAATATACTAAAATAATAATTATAGTATCTAAGGGATTTTAAGACTATATTAAGATGGTTGATGTACTTATTTAATTGGCACACCATATAATTCTATACCTAAGTTTTAAATTCATTGCTTATATACTTAAAATAATAGTATAATTTAACCAAATTTTATATAGTTTTATTGAATTATTTATAGCCTACAATCAATAAATCATTGTATTCAAATGTTAATATTTTTTTCTTTTTTTTTTACTTTTAAAAAAAAAATATAGAATTTTTATTTTATTATTTTTAGATAATACTTATATACAACATTTTTGTTGCTTGTTTATCTTAATTTTATTTTGTATAAATTATTTTATTATTTCTTTAGTATAATCATATAATTTTTATCTTTCTTTGATGTATACAATTATAGATGCATCATTACTCTACATAATTGTCTATAAATATGTATTATCAATTGGTTTAGTTTGTATCAATTCTTTGTCTCTACTAAGTGCAATTGATACAATAATTTTTCTTTTTGGTTTGTGAATTAATTCTATAAAAACAATCTATTAAAACTAATTTAATTTTATTTATAAACTTCTATGTATTTGATTAATAATAATTTGTTGATATCTTATTTATAAAAATCTTAGTGAACTTCTCCTCTAAATGGTGTCTCTATGTTTTTAAGCAATTGACTACTATGTACAATTATTTTTTGCAAATTGGCAAGTTTATTTAGCTTATGTTTAGTTTTTTTTTTCAATTCTCAAATGTAATATATCTATAATCTTATATGAAGACTCATTTTATTACATATTCTTTATTTATTTTTTAAAATTATATTTTTTTATATTTTTTTAATAATAAAAAATAATTACTTTGCTTTAAAAAGTTTTTTGATATTCAATAAATTTTTAAATATAATGTAAACCACTACAAATTTATTACTTTATTAGTAGAGGATTGAATTTATAAAGGTAGTTAAGGTAGTTGGTGTATCTTATAATTTACAAGGCATGACTACAAATACATAGAATCTTTATCTTATCCAACATGTTATTTTCTTTATATCTCCTTTAACAATAAGAATTTAATTCTAATCAAAAAAGTTGATAATATTTATAATAAAAAAAAAAAAAATTATATAAAAAGTAAATTTAATATTAATGAAAAAATAAAGAAATTAATAAGAATAAGTTGTGGTGGTAGTAGCAAAAACTATGGTGGCATGTGGTGGATGGTAGATTATCATGGCAATAGCAAAAATTGTGGTGGCATTAGCAACATCTTTTAAATTTTATAAAAGTATGTATTAACAAATAAAACTAACTTATCAATTATTAAATGTAAAAACTAAAAAAATTAGTTTAATATTTTATAGTTATATATTTTTTAAATTTTCAAATAATTTCTTTAATGTATGTGCTAAAAAAATTAATAATTTTCTAAGCAAATATTTTTTGTAAAATAATTCTATTATATATTTAAAGTTTTCTTAATATAAAATCTTTATTGAATATATATATCAAATAAAATAATTAATTTTATATTATATATATAATTACTTTATAGTATATTATTAGAATATATTTATAAAATTATTTAAATTTATTAAAATATAAAATTTAAATCTAGATACTGATAAATTTTAATTATATTTTTTATTTAAAAATATACTATTTTATATAAAATAAGTTATATATTTTTGTATAGTAGTATATATTTTTAGTTATAAATATAAGTTTATGATTTAGAATGAGGTGATTAATAATGTATATTAGTAATCTAAAGTGTATAATATTATTCATAGTTTTTTAAAAAATTGTTAAAGAAATTATTCTAAATAGTTTTCAAAAACTTAATATTTAATATTTTATAAAAGATATTTAATATATTGATAATGATAAGTAAATATTAATATATATTTTTAAAACTATTAAATACTCTAAAAAATTTATATGTAACCACTTCTTTATTATTTTGATATGCATGTGTTATACATACAAACAATATCAAGAATCTTATCATTAATAAAAGCAAAAAGTAAAAGTAGATATAATTTTATGACTACATGAATAAATTTCTATTTAAATATTTTAAACAATAAATAATATTAATCTCAATAGTTTATTGATATCTTTTAAAAAAACATGTAATAAGACATATTAATATATCTTAGTATTTTCTAATTGTATAAAATATTGTTGTACTATTAATGTGTAAAAAACAATTCAACAACTTGTATAAACTGCTTTTTAAAATTATAATTATTTTTGGAAAAATAAGCATAATAAAGGTAAATTTTATGAATTATTTTATTGATCTGTATTTAATTTTTAAAAAAGTAATTATATGATTTTATTCTAAAATCATTTAAGATTTTTTTAAGAATTTTATATAAATATATAAATTTAAAATTTATATACAAATTATCCTCTAATTCATAAATTAGTTTATATTTTTAACATAATTAAATTTAAAAATATATAAAATAAAAACTAATAATACATAATTAAAATATAGAGTTGTATTTTAATTACTCTTTGATGCATATATTTTATTACAACCAACCCTATATGGTAAAATTATATTTATTTTAAAACACATTTGAGGTTAATCATATCTCATTATTTTATCATTATTATCTTGCTTTAGCTTTGAGATTGTTAAAAATGATATTAGAAAATAAAAAAAAATTGGTATGTTTAAGAATGTATTAAGAACTATTTAATAACATTAAAACAAATAGATTACAATCACTATAAATATCTTTATTATTTTTTGGATTTTTTTATATAAAGAAATTATATATATATATATATATATATATATATATATATATATATATATATAAAACATGATTCACAAAAATTAATTTAAACCAAAATGTAATTAATGTGTGTGCAGATGTTTTATTTTTATTTTTAAGCCAAGTATAATTGCATTAAAAACCTAGCTACCATTAACAAACTATAACATTTAATCTAGGATGAATATGGCATGCATAAAAAAAATATAACTTAATCAAAGAGATAGTTGAATTTTATTCTAAGAATATATATGACCATTTAGTCAAAGTACTTTTATAACATATTTTTATATAAAAATTATAAAAATATCCTTCTAATCTTGCATAACTGCACTTCCTTTGCACTTCATTGTTTCCTAATCCTTTTTGCAACTAAAATAAAACCAAGCCCATTACATAAATCTAATTAAGTTGCGTAGTCATAGCCTAAATATATATAGTTTATTATTACTATTTTTAAATAGTAATTTAAATTTTTTATTAAATATTTAAAAAAAGTATTAAAAAATAACATCAACAACACCATGTATGTGTGGCCTAATATAATCATAGGTATTCTAAAAACATAATTTATTGTGTTTATATGACAAGACTAATTGGGTGCTATCAAAAATATTATCTTTAAAAATACTTACTTAAAACTCATACTTATCTTTTTCTAAAATAGCGTTGAAAAAATAAATAAAAATAGAGTTTTGTATTTAGAACTAATTTGTAATCAACATAAAAAGAGGCATTAAATTCTCTATGAGAATACTACAAGAATTTGACAAATTTTGTCATTTATGCTGAAGCTCTTGGATGAATTTTATATCAAATTTTCTAATCTTCACATTAATGTTTTGAATATATTATCATCATAATATTTAACTTTAATAGGATGAATAATTTTTCTATTAGCAGTAAAAAAATAATTTCAATAGTCTTGCCATACATATAATAACATAGCATATGTGAGGAACCACAAGTTAGAATTTTGGTGTAAACAAAAGAAATTATTTTTTTATAACATTTATTGAAATTTTTAATACTTTTACTTTGTGTGTGTGTATATATGTGTGTATATGTATAATTAGTAGCTGTTTTTGCTATAGTAATAACAGTGGAAATCATTTGGAATAATTTCAGCAAAAAATTTACTGAATTGTGCTATCCAACAAGCCATTAAAAGATTCATTCTGAAAAAAACTTTAAAAAAAAGAATTTTGCCATTTGATTTATGTTTGACCAAGTGTAAAGATCCTTACCCACATTTAATTGCTTATAATTTCTTCAACTCACTCTATCAATGTGCCATCAAATTGGAATAAGCTAGAAGATATATACACTTTAATGGTCATGATGACTTTAGCACATTATATTAAATCACCATCAAGTTGGAATAACTTCAATAATGTATATCAAGTAAATCCCACACCCTGAATTCAATGAAGCCTTTGAAACTCTCTTCAAAAGCTTCAAGTTATATGACTATGGTCACATACTTTTCAAAACTCTCATGCTGACAGGCAATTACAAGGATCTATTATCTCTAAACCACCACAGTCAACAACCCACACTTTAATTATGTATATATGTCAAAAACCTCTTATTCACTAGTTCTGTTAGACTTAAGTAGCTGAAGCTGAAGACAAGCATGTTTGAACTTGTGTTGGATGAGTATTAATCAAAGTGGGTTAAGGGTAATAATGGGAAAATAAACCAACAACAACCCATTTCCAAAGCTAGACAACAAAAAAAAATAAAATTAATGGCATCAACTCAGATTGCATTAGACCTCCATGAAGAATTGATATAGATCTCATGCAGGTCAGCTTTTGGATTCAGTGCATGTGAAGGAACTGCGGTCAGTAATGAACAGCAACAGCAGAAAACAAACTGACTGCGATGCTGGATAAATAGCAAGTAGTGACTTTTTTCACCTTGTTGGTAGAAAATTTATTTATTTTAAATATAACTTTGCCCATCCTCATTGTCCCTCCCATGTTTATTGAGGTGGATTTTTAAATTTTTTAAAATTCATTGTAGTTTTATTGTTATATTTAATTATATTTTATGGATTTTTTTATGGATTTTTTATGGTGATTAATTGTGATCTATTCATTGACGTAAAAGTTCTTAGTTCATCCATTGACAATTAGTAATCTCCAAATGTATTTAGGGTAATTTTTAGAGTCTGAAACTCTGATTTATTTCCTATATTGTGGTTGTATTAGTATTTTGTGGATCTATTTTGATGGATTTTCATACTTAATCCTTTTGGAAATAAAATATCTTTAATGTATAATTAGTTTATACCTTTGATTTTTTACAGTTTATTTTTTTAGAAATCTGCAATCATTATTTTATTGGTTTTGAAACATGTTTTAACAGTACAACTGAGGGTAAATGAAAGTGCCTTAGAAATTTCCAAATGTGTGCAACAAAACATACCCATTATTGTAGGTTAAAATTGTTATAGTTGTATTTGAAAAAGTCAATATAGAAGTTATACAGGATTGGCCTATTTAAGAGGTTTTTAATCTAATTTAATTTGATGTTAATAACATGATTAGGTAGCATAATCAGTAGTAGCTGACTTAAAAGAGAGTTGACTATCCATAATAAAGATGTAAGAAGATGTTGTGTCAATACTACAAGGATATGCATTGGTAAATGGGTAGATACAAGATTCTCTGAGAAAATCAATTTAAGTTTATTGGTCCTTTTCATTGATATTAAGGTGGATTATATAACAAATAATGGCTCAACCAAAAAGATGTTCCATTTACTTTATGCAGGTATGTCAGTAATAGGTTGAATCAGATATGGAAGTTTAAAATGAATTCTGATTCTTCATTTTTTGAAACAAGCAGTATAAAAATTAAATAAAAGGTGGTAATGTTTAGACTGTTTTTTTGAAGGCTGATGAAACTTATTTGTTGAAATTCTTACTATTGTTGAATCCAACATATGCAACCTTTGATGCATCACTACTTTCAAGTAAGTTGATTGATGTTACCTTGTTTATTTCTTTGGTGAATGTGTACATGCTTGTACTACACAACCATATATACATATGTATATATATATATATATATATATATATAAGCACTTTGGACTTTTTGTTGATTAAAAGTGTGAAAAAACTTGTATACTATATAAAGTATTTGATTATAACAAAAGAACCCCATATCTTGGACATATTTAAGACACATGTTTGATACTATTGTTTATATATATATATCAAAAGAAGTATTGAATTAAAAAAATATTAAAATAATCAAACCCAAATAATAAGAATTAGTAAGTGTCTTAGGGGTCTTGTTTTATATTGGAGAAAAACTAAAAAAGAAACAAAATATTACTTAATGTATAGTAATGCAATAATTAAGCAATATAATGGTCTTTGCACCAACTCTAAGATTCAAATCTATATCTTCATTGATTATGGTCAAAATCTCTAAAATCACATGACCAAAGTATTACATGATTATGGCCATCATGGCAATGGACATAAATATACACTTAGTGCTATAATAAAAATATATGTATTGATGAAATATAAATTTCTATACTAAATAATTCTTAACATTTTATTATTATTATTATTATTATCTTTCTCAATTTGAAATAAAACTATATGCATATAATGATGTATGTTATAATATAACTTCTTAGAATATAACTTTCTTATATTAGATACTTGTTTGTAGTGTAGAATAGTTCACAAATCTTGTGTTAGATTAAGTGGTGTATATATACATATATATATATATTGGAAAAGAAAAAAAATAATGTTACAAAATCTTTTGTCAAAGAATATTTCTTTTCATTTGTTGCTTATCTCATTGCAGTAAATTACCTACCTATTCATGCAAAGTTTTTTATAAAACTAAATCAAGTTGTTGTAATATCACATGTTAAAAAGTTATAACCACTTTTTTAGATTAAAAAATTTAAACAAAACTTATTAACATGCAATAAAAGCTTGCAAGTTTTTTTAAAAAATCCAATTAATAATGATCCTATGTGATCATTGAATGTCAATTCAAATAAATTAATTCTTAAATAGGGAAATCATTTTATGTTTGCATTTATACATGAAATAACCACACACTGAAGAAACATTTACACAAATAATGCTGTTTAGAACAGTTGATAATACTTAAAAAAACAATTATCACAGTAACCACGGAATCCTGTAAAAACTTCTTTAATAACAAACTTTACGTTATATACAACTAAAGAAAAAAATCCTAATTCCAGCAGAGAGAGAGTGAGAGGGAGCAAAACCCTAATTGTAGCACAAAGAACGAGCAAAACCCTAACTGCTGCACATAGACACCATAATGCTAACCGCAACACAACGGCAGTGATTAAAACTGTAATCGCAGCACAACGTAAGGGCAAAGTCCTAATTTCAGCACAAAGAGAGAGAGAGCGCAACTCTAATTGCAACACAAAGAGAGAGAGAGAGAGAGAGAGAGAGAGAGAGCGCGACAAAAATTCCTAATTGCAGCACAAAGACAGGGAGAGCCAGTAAAGCCCTAATTGCATCACAAAGAGAGAGAGAGAGAGACAAAGCCAGCAAAACCTTAATTTCCGCATAACGAGAGAGCAAAACCCTAACTGCAGCCCAAAAAATGAGAAACGTCCTGATCAAAGCTCAAAGTACGAGCAGAGCCCAAATTCTTGACTGAAGTGGGAACAAAAGAACTGAACGAATGCCTACCATTTGCACCCTAATTCACGGGGCGGAGGTGGTGGTGTGAGAATGGTGCCATGTTTTCACCCTGGAGAGATCGGTGGGTCATTGTCTACTTATGCCGAGCAGACACTCTCCATCTGCCTATATGTGTGTGAATAAGCGAGCATCAGCTCTTTGGGCAGTCATGGCTTTGTGCAACGAAAAGGCACATGTGAGACCCACATCAGGTTTACGTCTCTACACCGAGAGTTAAAAATCTGTTGCACCCGGAAATGTGTGCAGGAATTGAGTCGGTGCAATCGCACAGGAGGTACCGGTGAAGTCAGATCTGAAGGCAATAATTGCGACAGCGCTGTAGCTTGCTTTCCCGATTTCGATTCCATAATTTTGTTCCCTTGTACAAACTAGTGTTGAAGACGGTGGCTCGTGAAGACGTTGCTCGTGTGCACATTCGTAGACATCCGTAGCCTTGCTGCCTGTTCTGAAATGCGCTGATCCGTCTGGGTTTGAGGAAGAGCCTTGTACCACCTAGAGTACACTGATGCGGTATTCCAGAGTAGACCATGTCCTGGATCGTCACCAAAATACTGCTTAGGGGCGATGCATGGGTGAAACTGTGATGCAATAACGTAGTTGCCGAACTCATACGAAATTTGCGATGCACAGCAATTTGGGTGTGAGAACTGCACTGAAGCTGGAGATGTCAGCAAGACATAATGGTCTTGTATCTGATCAAATATGGGAAGCTTGCGAATTGCTGGAGGTGGGACAATTAAAGCTTCTGGAGTGTACCCAGTACTTGCAAACGCCACTCTCAAACCTCCATATGCTGGCTTGAAAACGGCTAACTCACTCGAATTTGGCTCTCCTCTATTGATTTGCCCACTGAGGGGGGTAAAACATAAGGGGTTAAGGATCAGAAAGCACCAGGTTGGCACGTTCTGCAGGGCTAATATAGCAGTGAATATGGTTGATGCGCATTCAGCTTTGAGAGCCCGAAAGTTTTGGCAATGTTTTGAGAAACTGTCGTGGTATGGCTGTTGTGACAGTTCCATCATTTCTGTGAATAATTTCTGGTAACTCACCTGCGTTGTGATGCATCGATTTGATTAGATCTGCACGTTTGTGCCGTGGCTTTCAGTCGGGTCAACTTGTATAAATAAGCACACAACTTATTGTACTTTGGCAGCTGTTGATAGCGGTTCCATCTTCCATTCATCATTTTGGTTGCTGGAGCAGGAGGAGATGCTAACGCACGGGTTCGTATCAATGTGTACATGAGTTATAACAGGTCCTCATCCGCCACCCCCACATTATCCAAAACAAAACGTAGCACAAAAGTTTCAATCCGCTTTATTGAATCATGTAAAAATGTGAGTCTGTGAGACAGAAAGCACATCCAGAATTATGACTGTGAAAGAAAACATGTAGAAAAAGTGCCTCTTTATCAAAGACTTCACATAAGTCCGGAACAAGAGCATCATGCGTGGGTTGTAGTTGTTGGCATGTAATGTTCACGATGTGAACAGGGCCAGATGGGTATCTTCTCTGCATCTATACTGCTGTTCGAAATCAAGTAAAAGAACAAGAGAAAACTGAACTTGCTGTGACGCCCCCAAGCCTGGCAAGAGAGTAGTCATGTGCCTGTGGGCAGTGCCTTCAATGCGAGCTCTGTGAAATTGAACAAACTCTCACATGACCCCTGTCTATTTCCGTCGTTATCTCTGCTAAACAAGGTGTTCCAGTCAGACGCCATTTGCCAGGCTTGTCTTGTGCATCAGCAGCCTTCATAATACGAACACTCCAGTTACTGCGTATACGCCAGGGAGCGGGTCATAATGCTCCCTCAAAAACATTTTCACTGGCTGTGCATCATATTGAAAAGTAGGCTGGGCCAGAAAAGCCACTGGAATTAAAGAAAACGCGCTTTCAAATGACTTAAAAGCTCACACGAACTTGCCGCGGACAAGGAAAAAAGCTCAATCAACAAGCCTGCAGCGTCGCAATTCGAGGTCGTTACATAAGTCATCACACTTTTCTTACCTTCGCTCCTGGTTCTCAGTGCGCATCACAGTGACCGTTCCGCTGCGCTGAATCATTGAACCCATCACAGCTTCGCATCCCCATCCCGTGAGTAACAGCCAAGCTTGGCTGAGGCTGTAGGTGTGCACACACTCATAGAGGTATGTCTCCTGTTCCCGCTGACAGGAACTCCGACACCTCACCTGATTTTTTCCCCCATCCCCCGCGGGGCTTTCAAACCGCTGCACATCACGCTGCCGCTTCTAGAAGCCCATTTATTCTGCATCCACTGCACATTTGTGGGTGGTACCAACCCTTCCCGTATGAAGCCGGTCCAAGCTCAGCAACTTCGGAGGAAAGCCGACATGGACCTTCCTTCTATGCAGGGGGATGAAGCACACTCCCATCCCAGGTCTGCGAAGAATCCCACCGCAGACAGCGCTGGACAACGCTGCACAACCAGGCACGCTGTGCAGGACCAGCAGCTTTGACTGGAGGTATGCAGTGCATGCATTAGCGGCGGAGGTGCTGCTGCTGCAGCAACAACTCAGGTAATGAATTCTCATCATGGACGACGGATCCCTGGCGTCAACCGATGATTGGAGCTTGGCAACTGCGGCTTTTCGTGTGAGCTGGCCACCACTACGAAGCGAGTGAGTGAATGAGCATATCCACTCTCACTCACTTGGTGTGTGTGTGTGTGTGTTTGTGTCTGTCTGTGTGGGTGTTTTTGTTTGTGGAAATGTGGCCTTGCTTTGCATCAATGTGGGATGTGAAAGGGAAGCCTATTATGCATATTATGTGAGTGTTTTGGAAATGTTCCCAAGTGAAAAGATCATGGTAACCTCACTCTTGTACAAGATGGTTTGTAGCTCAAAGGGTGTGGGGACCAGGGAGAACATTTTCTTTGCAACAAGCAATATTTGCAGTAAATCGTTCATTGAGATTTGTAAGACTTAAATTTTATATGGACCTTGTTGAGAGAGGTGTATGCATATGAATCATTTGGATTGAAAGGAATGTTATGGTTTCCAAAAGAAAAACTTCAAGTGACCAACACACAAAGAACCAAAATTGTGAATTGAAGAAATACTACAAGAATAAAAATATTAATACATCAAATGGGTTTTTTTAATATAAAAATACCAAATATTGAATCTCTATTTTATAAACCTATAAAAAATTTAAGAAACTGCTAAGTGGATACCTCCCATAATTTATTAAGATTTTTTAAAAAAAAAAAATGTTGTTATATTTCTAGTCATTTATTAAAGTTGATTTCATGATTTTATAGTTTATTTTCTTTGTCATAAAACATACATCTAAATTTTAATATATAATATTAATTATTTAGGCACAAAAATAAGACATAAATTTATTTTTTATTTTTTATTTATTTTCACAATCCTTCTCAATAGTAATAATATGATCATCAAAAAATTTTATTATCTAAAAATACTCAAGTAGGAATGATATTATTGTGTGTATGTAGGGTGCATGACATAGAAATGTCTATGTAATAAAAGAGAGGTGTCCATTCCATAAAAGGGGGTGTCCATCTAGCAATCCCTAAAATGTTTTTGTGTTCAGAAAAGGTTTTTAAAAACTTTTGTTCAAGTAGTACTTTGAAGTATTTAAAAATAAAATTTAGAATAAAAAAATAACCATTCAATATGTAGTAAATATAACACTTTTTATATTTAGATTCTGAATCTTAAACAATTTTTAGATATTGTTCTTTTTTTAAAAGTTATACTTTTGAAAAGACTATCATTGCTTTGATCATCTCAAATTTTTTTGAGAATAAGGTGTTTTAAATAATCAAATAAAGAAGAGCTTGGAGGAACATTTATAGCAAATATTTTATAAAATTTGGAATAGGAAGGTGAGTTTTGACAAACCAAAAGTACTAAAAATATGTCTCTCCAAATAACTAGTAAGAATTAATGATTTATTATTAACTAAGAAAATTATTTAAGATGATCGCTCATTCTATTTTATATAATGTATATTTAAAATATAAAATAAAACTATTTTGATTGTGAATATATTTTCACAAATTAGTTTTAATTCAAACTATCTTCTATTAAACAAGATAATGGATTGTTTACCTAATTTAGGATATGATTTGCAAGGTGCTACTTTTGTACTTATCTCCATAAATACACAAGAAACTTCTCATGCCAAGAAGATCTCTTTGATTTTCTTTAAATTTCTATTATTCTTTATCCTCTTACAAAATTACAACAAAGAACCTGATTTTAATATTCAGCAAAGGTCATAGTGACTAAAAGAAATTCAAAAGCTGTAAGTAATAAATATTTCAAAGCATGGAGTATCTTCGTCACTAAATGATATAATTTTAAAAATATTTGAATGTATTCTTTTGCATTAACATTATAGATAAATGATAACTAATTTTCCACTTGTATAAATAAATGGCATGTTAAATGAGAATTATGGTCTTCAAAAGTTGTAAAGGACTTAATAACTACATAAATAAAGAAATTGATAAAGATATAAATAATCTTTGAAAAATTTTGTTTTTTGTTTTTTTTGAAACCTTGTTTTGTATTTAAATAAGAACTTTGCTAAAAAATTAAAAAGAACCATATGTAATTCATGTTTTTGGAATTATAAAGAATAAAATGTTTTAGGATTATAGAGCTGCTATTAGAAAAGTTTACAACATCTAAAAAAATATAATTAATGATTGATATATTTAGAGACTAATAAACATATATATATATATATATGCATACATACTTGTATTCCTATTTTTAAAATATTTTAGATGTTATGTTACAATAATGTATTTTTTAATATTCTGGAGGTATTTAAATAGTGCAGTACAAACTAAATATGGAATACATTTATGTTATATTAATTATGTATTTTTTTTATTAATATTAGTTGGTTTAATAAATCTTAAACACTCCAACAAAAATCAAACAACATATAGAGTACTTGTTATTGTAAATTTGCTAAACAACACCACATTGTAAAATTCTATACGCTCTCAATTGATATATTCAAACCCAGTTAGCACCTCAATAAATAATCCTTTCAAATCTGCAATGCCGCTAAATCAACCATTTGTGAATCAGACAATACCAAAATCTCATCCTTCATTAAGTGATTTTAAGATCATCTTGAATAAAACCGAACGAAATGGTGGAATTTAATTTGAGGGAAGTCTCCACGGGATTCCGAGGGTAGAAACGTGGCGGGCAAGTCGATGATTTCCATCCATGTACATTCACTTCGAGCAGCCGCGGAGTGCGCGCTTTGCGAGGCGAGTCGCGGCAGCGACGCGAGCACGGGCAGTCGCGACGCGCGCCGTGGGGTTTGGCTCTTGTGCGGGTCACGTCGCGTTTCACTAGCGTGGTGGAATCCCGGCCCGCGCTACCGCAATCGGGAAGGAAGGAAGGAGGGGTCACGCCACCAACCCACCACCGCCCACGCCCTTCCCCCACTCGTCTCCTTCACCAAGACGTTGCATTCTGTTCCCTCTAGAGAATTATGGTCCCATTCATGAAGCCACCACCTCGAGGCTTATTAACTGCGAGTGAGTGGCTGGCTTCATCGTCTGACTGGATGTTCATCGCACGTGACGTCACACTTGCCCGATCATCCAGCCTTTTCCATTCCCCATATATTCAAGGCCCATTTCCCTGTGGGTATCATGTCCATGTATCGGAGCGTGGAAACGAGGAAGGGGAAAACATGCGGTACTGCAGCGCACAGTATTGTGTCTGAGAATTGATATCACTTCTGTCGCTATTGGAGGAGTTGTGAGAGGGTGGAGTGGTACTGGGGAGCAGGAGTACTTGCTGGGAAAGGAAGGGGAGGTTGCTACGAGAATAAGGAGGGCGGAGGCGTTCCATGGAGGGGATGTACAGTGAGAGGTTTTGGAAGATTGTGAGTGATCGAGTGGCCGGGGACGAACAGAAAGGGCTGGGTGGGAGGGGTTTATGAGGTGGGGCGGGGGTCGGAGAAGCGATTGGCTAGGCTCTTGGTGTCTGTTGTTGGAGAATTAAAAACCGGGGTACACGCGAGCACCTGCCATCCTGGGGAGCCATTAATGCCGTCCCCGCAGTTTTGGCGATCCTGCTCATGAACCTCACAATCACTGGCGTTCACCTGCAGGCTTTTACGGTTGCCTCAGCCCCTTCGTGACATGCACAAGCTCAACTGTCTCCCAGCTCCCTGTGGTTGCTTAATGCAAGGCTGAGTTCGCTTCTTGCGACACATTCTGCCCTACCAACGCTTTCGGTCAGCGAGGAAGCCGAGACGAGCGTGACAGTCAGCGGGGAGAGGCTTTTTTCACTGTTGCGTAGAGGCGGTTGTAGTATTGTCTGCGCATCGTTCTGAAGGCGGGGGCGATATATCGGGCCTTTTTCAAGTCTCGGCTTGCTGCTGCATTGAAGAAGGGCGTGAGAAGTTTGGGAGATCGGAAGTTTGCTCTGAGCGGAGCGAGTTTGACAGTTTAAAGTAGAACCCGAAAACATACGAGCGTTTAAGTGGGCGCATTCGCCATAAATAGTATGCATTGGCGCTCGGGAATTGTCCCGGCGGAATTTTTCGCGCTCTGCAGGTGTTATACATCAGTGAGTCGGCGCAGCGTACGGTGAAGCGTTTGCAGATCTGCGAGCTATCGATTTGAAACATCAGGAAAGTTTTTTATTTATTTATTGCGAGGCGGTTCGTCGGCATGGAAGCAGCCACGGCCGTAAGGGTTGGTTCCGCCGCAGCTGCGTCTACTTCACACCCCTGCGTCTCCAAATGGTCGGGTCTCCATCGAGTTTGCAGCGCTCGGCGGACTTGCCGAAGGTATGTTCGCGGGTCGAGTTTGAAAGGAATGTCGTGCTGGTTGCACAGCTTTGTTGTTAAACTCTATTCGTTTTTCTCACGGTCCTCTGTTCTTGGGTCTGCGTTCAAATGATATTACTTGCGTCCACCTCTTGTAGGAATGGATTGAGTTGGCAAAGGGACTCCAACTCCCTTAAGATTTTCGCAAATGCAGTGGCGCGGGAGTTCACGAAAGTAAACGAGACTCGATTGAATGGCGCAGCGAAAGTTGAAGGCAAGAAAATGCCAGGAGGGACGCTTGAGGAGATCGCCAATGGCTTCAATGTGGGTAGTCGCATGACTCACCCTGTCCACCACGAGAAGAGTACTGCTACGTTGAGTACGTGGATTGCTGCTCTTGCAACTGCTGTCCTTGCAGTTGAGAAACATAGAAGGATTTCAGATGCTGCCACGGCCCACAAACCTGTGGCGCTGGATACCTTGCGTCGAGGAAAACTGGTAGAGAACGACCTCGTGTACCGGCAGACGTTTGTGATACGATCTTACGAAGCTGGGTTTGACAAGATTGCGTCAATCGAAACAATCGCTAATCTCTTTCAGGTAACTAACCCTCTGCCCTGCTTCATTCGTGAAGGAGACCTTGACTTTGGAAATCCTCAGGACCAATGATTCGAATTTCTTTTGAAATTTCGAGGCAGACGCAGAGACCGAAAGAAGCTGTGAATTTTCTGAAAGTTCTGGATTGGTTTTGTCCTCCATCCTGCCAACGTTCACATGCTGTTTAGTGCTCTGATTTTATTATAACATTCTGCCTTCTGCGTCAGGAAACGGCCTTGAACCACGTGGGTTTGTCGAAGTTTGTCGGAGATGGCATGGGCACTACGCACGCCATGATGCGCCATCGCTTGATCTGGGTCGTAACACGCATGCACGTTGAAGTTGACCGCTACCCTGTCTGGTAAGCCACTGAATCATGGATCATGGACCTTTCCCTTGTCGATCAAAGAGTTTGCATTTTTAATACATTAAATTTTATCGCTCGTCTTTCTTTCGTAGTTGTGTTTACCTCTCTCTCTCGGGTTGTTTTTGCAGGGGGGATGTTGTGGAAATAGACTCATGGGTAGCAGCAGAGGGCAAGAATGGCATGAGACGCGATTTCATTGTCCGGGATTACACTTCTGGCGAGGTCATTGCAAGAGCTACCAGGTGTGTGTGTGTGTGTGTGTGTGTGTGTGTGAATTTGATTGTTGGTTAACTTCATTGAACTCCTCAAACACAGATTCGTAATTTACTGAATCAGTGCCCTAGGTGGTTTAATAATTTTGTAATGAAGTAAATGAGTTTTTACTCCTCGTGAATCAGAACGCAGTAGAGTCGAGTCTCACAGGTGCCAGTAATCGTTTTTAGTTTGTCATGAAACTGTTGATAAGCTGTGGCTGTCGATGCAGCACATGGGTGATGATGAATCAAGACACCAGGCGGCTGTCCAAGATGCCTCAAGAAGTGCTAGCAGAAATTTCTCCCTACTTTTTGGACAAGCAATGTATAAAGAATAACGACTGCAATAAGATCAAAAAACTGAACGACGACGCGCCTTATATAAGATCTGATCTTGTGGTACTGACACATCCCAAAGTCCGCTTCAATGCATACTGCCGTCAGCTCGCCTTGACAAATAGAGAACATTCTCCAGTGTTACCATTTCCATTCTCCTTGCGTTTGATCTGCTTGGTCACCTGTGCCGAGCCATGGTGTGTGCCAAGAGAATCTGACCCGTTGTATCATAGATGTTTCAAAGAATCTAATTCTCGATCCCTGAGTTTCTCACGTATCACGTGTTCGGTGAATTGCTGCAGCCTCGTTTGAGGGACATGGATATGAACCAGCACGTGAACAACGTCAAGTACATAAGCTGGGTAATTGAGGTAGGCGATCTTCACTCAAATACAGTATGTTTCTCGATTAAAACTGAATTCGGGGACATGCTTTCATTTCTAGTCTTTAAGTTGAGGCTAATTGTTGGCGTTGTTATGATGCAGAGTGTACCCCAATCACTACTTGTTGCCCATGAGCTTGCGAGCATGACCCTAGAGTACAGGCGTGAGTGTACCCCATCAGACGTGGTCCAATCCTTGTCATGCCCTGATACTCACCTCTCTTCTGGTTCCTTTAAGAACGAAAGCCCGTTGGCACACGGTGGTTTGGACGGCTCTCCAGACGCCGTTTCGTGCTCCTCCGGCGCTCTGAAAAATGCCACAATTAGTTCGACCACAACGGGTCCTGTAGAATATACGCACTTGCTGAGAATGCAATCATCTGGAGCCGATATTGTTCATGGGAAGACGAAGTGGAGAGTGAAAGACAGGTATGTTGCTCATTAATTGAGAGCATTGACTGCTCATCATTTGGCTGAAGAGCTTCGTCTCTCTGCTGGTTAAGCAGCTTCAGCTTGGAACAGGTGTCATAAAGTGTTCGTCACGTTACTTTACTATTTTTACGATACGGCCCCGCAAGTTACTATTTCATAATTCAGATGGAGCGTTGCTTTTTCTTCAAAGATGTGATCAATGTTAGTCTCTTTGTTGGATAGACTATGGCTTAAAACTTTTCAGGCTAGGTAAAACTCTTGGATTCAAGTCAATCCTCCCGG
Source organism: Physcomitrellopsis africana (assembly GCA_036785485.1). Lineage (NCBI taxonomy): Eukaryota > Viridiplantae > Streptophyta > Bryopsida > Funariales > Funariaceae > Physcomitrellopsis > Physcomitrellopsis africana. Next base: position 452,346 of record JAWRVF010000213.1, on the reverse strand, counting down.
GCATTCGATGTAGACGTCGATTTTGGGGAAAACTGGCAGCAATCTTTGATTGCATTCGAAACATTTTTTTATAACATTGGAAGTTCATGCCCCACCTTCTAATGTAGGTGGGGCATGAACTGCCACAGCAATTTGGGGTTTTTCGAGGAAGCCGTTGTGCATTGATGCAGCTTCCAGTCTTTTGGTGCAGACTGAACAATTGTCAGTGCTGCTGACGACTGGGAATAAATCTGCATCATACTGTTGTCCTTCGAAGTTCTCAAGTTGAACGTCATGATGAATTAGGTCAAGAAATAGGTCCTTTGACTCTTCTCTTCTGGGCAGAGAAGAGCTCAAGCATGATTTAGATCTTGACCTCAACGTTTCTTGTTTTGATATCAGCTCTGTTAAAGACCTGCAAAACACGTGTGAGCCTTCATGTAACCGAAGAAGGTTGATACGCAAGTAGCCAGTGAGATTTGCAGCCAGTAGAGGAGCTGTGTGTTCTTTTAAAAGTTCCATATCAATCAAGAAACGTCTACATTTCTAGCCCAAATGTAAACAATTTCGCGCTTCGCAAATGTAAACAGATCCTCTTTCCTGAAGTTCTGTCGAAGAGAATCTGAGTTCGTTGGATGTCTTGTTGATCATATCAGACACAGTCTCGGTAGAAACTGCACCTACTCTTTGTATGAAGAGAATAGTACCATTCCTGTGCCGAGTAACTTCTCAGAACCCCATTTGTCTCCGCCTTACATTGTATCTCTTCAATAGCTCAAGACAACATCATTCTAGTTTGTCTACAATTCAGCAACCGTTTTGGCAATTGTTGAGTTGTCAGAAAAATGGCATCACGAGCTCAGCACGCTTTCATGTAAGCCCTCAAGAACATCAATCCCTGTTCTGACATGGAGATGTAGTCCACATGTTCCTCATGGAACCTATTATGTTTCAAAACGCCATTCTCCATGTTTGTTGATTCGGTGGTTGCTGCCAGTTCAGCAGCCAAGGAACATCCATGGATTGCTCAGTCGTGCAGGACAGATAACTTGTGTGATGAGAAATTCTTTATTTGATGCTTCCAACCGGAAAAAAACACATACTGATGTTTTCCTGATGCTTATTTGTATTGAGAATCATTTTGTCAGGTTTCTTTTGTTGTTATCTTCCTGTCCGTATTAACAAGAATGTTTAATAGCTTGCAAGGCCACACGCTCCGAAACAAGGGATCGATTGCGGTGATTTGCAGATGGACATCACTGCATAAATCGGAAATTATGCAAGTGTGGACTGGGTCTAATTTTTGCCAAGTTTTTTGTAGATTTGTGAACTAAGCTTGAGCTGGTTCAATGCATTTGGCTGTTGTGATGTAAGCTTCCTGTTAAATCTGAACTTTGAATTCTTAAAATCTGGGGTACTATACATGATTACTTTCGAACAATCCGTTTTGTAATTTTCATTGTTGTAGCTTTGATGCATTTTTAATACACAAATAAATAAATAAATAAATATATTCACACACTCACCTATATAAATTTATGCAAAATCCAAGTATGATATCTAATGCCATTGAAATGATTGAAACAAAACTTCAAACTTGTCGGAAGATACATAGGCAAGCCAATGACGAGATTGTGTGCAGTTTGATTGGCTATATGTTGTTTGTGTGCTGTCACACATTGTAATTTTAATGCAGTTGGTGGGAATTAAATATGCCACAAGGTTATTGTTTTGAAAAAGTTCAAAAACAGTCATTGTAGGAATCCAACGCAAAACTTGAAGCTACGGATGCTATTGTTGATGTGGAAAAAATAAATTTCGGTTATTTATTTTATTTTTGCAGAAAAAGTAAAAAATGTGTACAGAAACAATCTGAATCATTCTTATCATTTTATTGTGAACTTGATATTTTTTTGGGTATTTTTTGGCACACAGAACAAAACATAATATGTTCAATGGTTGAATTTTGTATTTGTTGTAAGCAATTCCATAATTATCTTTGTTTATTCTAATTTCTCATTTTGTTATCAATCATGTTGGATATATATATATATATATATATATATATATTTAATATGTTTGAATTTTTTCAGTTTATTTTTATAAAATCATGGATATTTATTCCCTGCACTTTTGGTTATATCAACTTCATTACTACATTGACTTAAAAAAAACATCTAAGTTACTTCTAGAAGAAGAAAATAGATAAAAGTTAAAAAAGCAAAGGAATAAATAAATGTTGAATATAATCAAATACAAATTTTAAATCAAAAAAGTAAACTGAAGAGTATAAACTTATTTTGGATAAAGTAGAAGTTAAAAGATTTTTTTTCTAATACTATAATTTTACTTTTAATTTATTTTTTCAAATATAACTAAGATTCATTGAAAACATACAATAAAAATTCATGGTTTATGATGCAGTATTTATGCTTCAATGACCAAAATATTTTGCATTTAATTTGTAAATTATAGACTACTATAAATTTTTTTTGGTGTTCCAATGTATGACCATCCCTATTTTGTTGCCAAACATGTTTTTAATCATGTAAAATCTATTCCATTGTCTAAGAAATGTATCACATTGATAAAATTATTTTCTATTTTGTTCTATGTGTTTATCCATATTAAGTATCTATATTCAAGAAAATTAATAACTTCAACTAATGGATATAATTGTCACTCTATACTTCTTTATATCCAAATTGTCTATAAAAATATTCTTTAAAATAAAAAAATTTCATTATTTTTATTTTATTTTATTTTATTTAGTAATAATATAGCCCAAATTCATTGATTTAATTAGTAATAATATAGCCCAAATTTTAAATCTGATGTATTATGTATACTTTTAAAATCTATGTATTATAAATTTTAGAATATTATTTATACACATCTTGCAATATAATGATGGATCTAAATTATCTTATATCTTCTATTAATTTACATCTGTTTTATAATATCAAATTAATTATATAAGCATAATATATTTTTTTCAAATATTTGGTTTAAGCCATACATATTTCTATTTGAAGTTATTATTAGATTCTAATTTATCTTTTTATTTAAAAAATACTAATCTCTAAGGTAGATGAGAGTTATTTAAAAATATTTTATCTATTATAGATATTTCTATTATAAGATCATATCTCAAGTTCTATCTATATATTTTGGTTTGATTTCTAACTTTGTAATGTTATCATATAACATTTTAAGAATATCTTTATTTTTATTCTTAGTCTTTAAGAAAATTACTACTTATAAAAAATTTAACCTCTAAAGATTAAAATAACTATTAATCTCTATTTTATAAGTTAGAGATTTTAAGATCTTATAAGTATTCTTTAATTATATATAGTATTTTATACTTGTAGATATTAAATAAATCTTTGACACAATGTAAATCTTCTTTGTAAAGCTTTGAAACTTTCTTAGATGTTATAAATATTCTACTTGTTAAAAAGTTTAAATCCTATAATATTAATCCATGCAACATTATACAAAAAAACTTAGGAAGTTTAAAGAATAAATGAGACAATATTTTTTTTCTAAGTTTATTCTATCCTTAGATGTTGGATTTGATTTGTGATTTGAAATAAAGATATAAAAAAAACTTGAAAACCACATATCTTTTGTATTTGATTTAGCAATCATAAATCTATATCAAATTAGATTTTGGATGTTTTAATTGCTAAGATGTAACATTCTAATCATCCATTTTAACAATAGATTTTTAAAAACTCCTTTAAAGTCTATTAATCCTAAATATTTTTTTAAACTATATTTGTAATATATCTTCTAAGCTACTTTAATATCAATTATTTGATAGATGATATTTTATATTAATTTTTAATATTAAAATTAATTTTAGATATTTAATCTAAATAAATATAAAATTAATAAATTAAAAATAATAAAAACTTTTTTTTACAATGATCTTTCTATTTACAATGATCTTTTTGTAACTTGATATATTTGGTGGAAATAAAAATTATCACATAATGGAGGCTATCATGTTATTAAAATGAATGCATTGGATCATTGTAATATCATAGTATAGAGTATTCTTTATCCAGACTACTACCACTACTATCACCACTACTATTACTTCTTGATTTGCACTTTTATTCATGATAATAGGAGGAACAAGAATCTAGCAATAGTAGCACAAGGTTGTCATGGATATAAGATAACATGTTAGTCAAAAAATAAAAAAAATAATACATAACTAGATTAATTTTAAGAACAAAGAATTAAATGGCTGATAAGAATAAGAATTAAATTGATATTAAGAAATAAAGCAACACTTTAGATTTCTCCAAGACTTGTATTGGTAAGATTGAAATGTACCTTAGTCTTATCTCTTATTTATACTACAAGGTCTATATCCTATTGAATCCTCTTGTCAAGGACACGAACTAAAACAGATGCATAAGTTAGTAAAAACTATGTCAAAAGAAAATAACAAGATAAAAATAAAAAAGTATATATATTCAAGAATAAACTGGAATTGCTATTGCCAAAGACTAGGAAATACATGAGACTCTTGAACTAGATTAGAAGCAAGAAAGAACTTGACAAGAATGAAGAAGGCTTCACTCTTGTCTCTATATATATTATTTATCTAAGAACTATGTGGCGGCATTATATAGGACTTCTAACACATGTCTAATTTGTAAGACATATGTAACACTTGTAAGACAAGTTTCCTACATGTGCACCACGTGCTTAACTTGTTCTACAAGCTACTAACATGTGCGACACATGGCTAGCTTGTTGGCCAAATTTCTAACCTATCAATCACCTATAAACATGTGTAAAGGTGATTCCATGTTTATGAAGCTTCTAGAAAGCTTCTCCATAAAATATTATCAAATTAATTTATTTTATCTACTTCTATCAATCTATATTAATTAGATGATTATTGGAATAAATCTTATATCCATGACATTATCTCCCTTTCTAAGGATGAGTTCTATGACGAGCGGTGATTGCATGTTGAAGAAATCTAGGATACGTCGAATTGTGCTTGCTTCATATTCTGATCTTTGTTCCCTATGAAGGTAGTTGATAGGTCCTTTCAACCATCAATAGTGTCCCATACCAGGGCAAAAAGATCACCCTGTTATTTGATCATTGTTGAGGCCTTCATAACTTCCTTCAAAGAAAACATTTGAAACACTATCAAGAATAATTCCTACCTTTAAAAATATCACCAAACATCGAGAGTCTCTTTTAAGGTCATGATACCAAACACATTGTATTTCGCCATTAATCTAAAGAAGAACATGTTGTTCTTGAGGATCTTTATCTTTATTTTGTCATCTTGAAGGTTGTGATGGTCATAATGTCTCGTCCGATAAGTCAATAAATGATGGTTCTTGAGCTGAATTTGCTGGTTGTTGATCCTCTATCTCTTTAATATAAACAAATTCAAAGAAATAACAAACAATGATACAAGATAGAGTGAAAATTCTATAGAACTTGTTTTGCTTTATAACAAAGATTTTCTTAATTCTTTATCTTGATTTTGATGGATGTCGTTAATGAAACACATTAATTTTTTTTGCTAGATTCTTGGATGGCTCCCATATGCGTTTACTAATATTGTATCTGTACCAATGTACAAGATATTCCAATTGATTTTGGTGCCGCCTTGAATCTAAAATCTCTTCTATATCAAATTCTTCATTGTTATCCACTTTTATAGGAGGTGGTGGCATTTATCTTCTTCCTTGTATATCCACTATTTTATATGGCTTAAATAGTGATATATAGAATATGGATGGATCTTCATAGATTTTTGTAGACATAATCGATAAGCAATTGGATTGATTAGTCCACAAATCAAAAAAGATCTAAGCCTATGATAATCTAGCTTGTCGCAAAGTCAAATAGTCTTGATATTATGATGAAGTAATCATACCTTATCACATATGTAGAATTGAGGTTGTTCCTTGTGATAAACATTTGCATTGATTTTTTGTGATTTTTGAGCTTTCTTTAATTGTGCCTTTATTATTGCATGTAGCTCTGTGTTGTTCTTGCTCGTCTGACTTACTCTACCAATATTGCCTAGAGTAAATCTATAAAGGGGGATTCGAACACAAGGAGAGACTATCCGCATTGAGTTAAACTGTAAGGGTCACATAACTAACCACATTCTGAACATTAGAGTCTAATGCACACATACACGCTTTTTAAAATAATGCCGTCCATTCTATTGGTTCTGCTATTTTGCAACTAAAGATAAACTTTGTGATACAATCCTCTACCAATTCTCCTACTATAATCTTTTGTCTTCTTCCAAACTCATAACAATAATCGGCAATGTTGCATCATTTCTATAGACTACATACACCCGCTTCTCTCTCCAATCACCGAAAATAATTCTTCACCCAAAACGTCTCTCAAAACAAATCATTTCTCTAATATTCTCATTCACCGCTCAACTGTCACAGTCAATACGGCATAACACTCTCATCCACAATCAAACTTAATTGACATATCCAGTCTTCAACCTCCAATTCTCCACAAAGAACTTACACATCAAACAATTATAATTTCTTACTCATTGATATATATAATTTTTTTTTGTTTTATTACTGTACTTCATCATTGACATGGTATAATCCTTCGGAATAGAATCTGGATCTTCCACTATAGCCTAACAAAAGAAAAGAGAGAGGTAGTACTAAGCTTATCCCGGCTCAAGACTATCACAGTCTGGCCCCGACTCCTACGTTCTGAATCAATTTATACTTATTCCAATCTGTGTTAACTGCTACACAATCGATGATAATTACTTTTTCTAACTTCCTCATCCATTCTGCCTTCTAAACTGGCCATTCATTGGCTTCCTGCCTATTCTTAATCCTACAAACTATATATTATAAATCCTAAAATTCCTACCCATTCTACATAGCCCCATTTCTAAGTATGTAGCATCCTTACAAACACAAAATTGGTAAAAAAAAACTTTTATTATAAAGTTCGCTCTTGGGAGTGGAATGCGCTTGGATTCTTCGTAAGAGGTTCTTCTGCGTCTGGCTCTAATGGCACGTCCTTGTCCTCCTCCAATAAATCCACATGATTATTTTTCAATTGCGCTAATAAATCTTCATTATCCACTCTCAATTCCCGAACTTCAGCCTCCAATTATAGGATCCTGGCATCTTTCACCTCTAATTGGCACTCTTATTGCTTTATCTTCTCCTCCAGCTCACTAATACTCGAAATTGGTGGAGGAGATACTTGGACCAAACGACATTGGTTAAATTGCTCTCTAATTTTTCCACTTCATCCTTCAATGCACTAATTTTTGTTTGTAGCTTATCCGTTCCAATTCTGTATTGGTTTCCCAATTCCACCTTTTTTTATTCTAATTTTGCTGCTTTTTCACGTTCTGCTTACAACTGACACTTCAACGCTTCCCGTTCCAAATCTCATATCCTGCGATTCTCTATTAATTCTTGCTTTTGGCTGTTCAAGATTCTTTGAATGCGATCTTTATCATTCTTCCAATTTTTCTTTTCCTCCGCTAACTTCCGCTCCAATGCCAACTTGGATTCCGTCTTTGCCCTAAAAAGGTGACTCTCTTCCACAATTTGGCGGCTTTTTTCTATTATCTCCTTCCTACTCAACTCTAATTGTTTTAGATTTCCTTCCAACTGATCCACGGTAAGCTGCAATTGGAAAATTTGACCCAATATTACTTCCGTGAGATTCCTTCCCTCCAATATTCTAGTATTCAAAGCTGGAGCCTCACCTACCCTGTCAATCACTACACGAATTAAAGCCCGCCCTAATGTAGCCTCCGGGATAGCCTCTTATTCCTGTGATCTACTTGATTCCTCAATTTTGTGCACCACTATCTCTGGACTAACTAGTAAACTCCGCATACCTTATTGCAGCATTGGAGAAGGTACACTTTTCTCCACTGCTGGTTGACTTAATGTATGTGCAATAACAGAGTACATATAGTCAGAGTATAACAAAGAAGTGAATTTATCCGTTTTTCACTTGGCTCCCATTTTTGCATGGATATGGGTTGCTACAAAGGCTGTCCAATTAAACACCATGCCTTCAAGTGTTCCAATTGCAGCAAACAATAAGCACTTGGACATGTATGTGGTATGTCGATTCAAGTCTAACTGCTTCTGAATGAACCGCATGCACTCCGCAAGCTTTGGAGTAAGTGCCTTCGTCACTTTCCAGCCTTGATTCTTTTGAAAGGACACCATATCTCCTATGAAGTAACTTCCCGGTCTGAAGTCATTGGACACTTCGACGCCTACCGCTAACTCACCTATTGGTAAATATAATACCTTCTGTAAGGTACTCTTATCGATCCCAATTATTCTCCCTTTTACTACACTCGAACCATCCTCTGGGTTGTAATTTTTTATATACTCTGCAACTAGTTCTACATCAATTGGAGGCAAATTATCCGATCCTCGCAAAAACACATACATCTATGCATTTTTAAAATCTCTCTAGCTTTGTGGATACCAACTGATTTCCAACTTCATTGGCTCTATGTTGGTGACCACCACTAGAGACGGCGATTGCAAGTTATTCTTACTTCGCACGTTTTGGACATTCTCTTCTCTGTCCGCAACTCTCTTTGACCTATCCATCGACATTGTATAATACTGACTATGTACTCCTTGCTCGTACTAATCGTTACTCTCTGATTGCAGAAAATTCTACACTCCAATAAGCATACACTCGAACAACCAAGCTCAAAACAAAATGCTAACAAAAACTCTTACTAAGTGCCCCGCTCCTAATCTTTTATTCGCGGTCTAAAGCAACAATCTTTAATCCAGTGTACTAGAACATCACTTTTGATTTGCCTGACTAGTCCGTATTAGGATCCAAAACTGACCATCAGCCATCTTTTCTAATCATCATGCACCTTTACTAAAGATAAGCTATCATAAACAGGTATACCTTCTTCTTTCTAGTTTTAAAAATCCATCCCGAGTTTACGTAAAATAAAGGCGTAAATGGTTGCCGTTAACTTGGGTTATAAATTGAGTATCTATAAAATCTTCCAATTGAACTAAACGATTAAGAAAGGCTTCAATTACTCGATAAGATCCATGTCAATGGACTTGAAATTTCTCCGGAAAATTGTGAAAGCGACTATCATAAAGAAGTAGTAGATCATTGGATATAAAATATTTAGAACGTAATTTATTATTATAATAACTCTTACAACAACGCTATGTAGCTTCCATAGTTAAAAGAGCCATAGCCCTTACTTCATCCAATTTTTCCAATTGTGCTAACCGATATTGGAGGGATTCCTTGTCACCAAGACGTTCATCCAATGTAATTTGTAAACTCGGAACTTCCAATTCAATTGATAATATTGCCTCTGGCCCATATACCAATTGGAATGGTGTGGAATTGTTAGTCATTTTATACGCAGTACGATATGCCCACAAGACTGCAAATAATTTTGTATCCCAGTCCGTTCCCACACCAGACACTGTTTTAATTAAAATTTTATACAAAATACCATTGGTCCTTTCAGTTTGTCCATTGGCCCGAGGATGATATGGGATTGTCTTTCGATGCTTGATCTTGTATTTATCTGTCAAAGCCGCAATTGTAGAATTAATAAAATGGATTCCACGATCACTAATCAATTCTTTGGGACATCCAAATCAAGTGATAATATTCTCATATAAAAATGTGGCTACGATATTGACATTATCAATTTTTGTTGCTATCACCTCTGCCCATTTTGTCACATAATCAGTTGCTATCTAAATATATCTTTTCTGCCGATTATGCAAGGCTGGTGCGATTGGTCTTACAAAATCAATACCTCATTTCTCAAACGGTACTTGTGCTAAAATTGGTACCAACGGCATGACAAAAGTTCCAATAGGTCTACCTATACGTTGACAAGGATCACAACGTCGTATGTATTGGTGTGCATCTGAGAACATTGTTAGCCACCAATATCTAGCCATTAAAGCTTTGCGGGCAGTGTTGTCACTGGCAAAATGCCCTCCACAACTATCCAAATGACATCCTTCTAATACGATACGTACTTCAATTTGAAAAATACAGTGGCGTAGAATTCCATCTCTCCCTTGCTTATACAAGGCGTCTCCAATCATCGTATATGGCATCTACATTGGCATATTTCTTTTCTGATTGATAATTAATAATAAAATTAAATTCTTGAAAGAATAACACCCATCGAGCAATGCATCCACTCAATTGAGGTTTATTAATCATATACTTAAGAGCATGATGATCGACATGAAACACAAATGGATAACCAAGCAAATAATGCCGAAATTTTTGGACAGAATAGATCATGTCTAAGGCTTCCCGTTCAGTCATAGTGTAATTTCGTTCTGCAGCAACAAATTGTCGACTAGCATAATAGATGGGATGATTCAAACCTTTTTTATTTTTTTGGCTTAACACAGATCCAATAGCAACATTCGAGGCATCAACATAAATATGAAAGGATTTTGTCCAACAAGGTGCAACAAGTATTGGTGCTGACACCAATTTTCGTTTTAACTCCTCGAACGCAATTGTACATTCTTCAGTCCAAATTAGACTAGATCCATCTGATGGTGGTTTCTTTAAGAGATTCATTAACGGTTGACATATTTTTGTAAAAAAATGAATGAATAGCCTATAATAGCTGACATGGCCTACGAAACCACAAACACCAGACATTATTTTTGGCTTTGATAAAGCCAATATATAAGTAACTTTATCTAGATGAATAGCGATACCAATTGTAGAAACGATGTGTCCCAAAAGCTTTCCCGATGGTACGCCAAATTGACACTTCTCAAAATTCAAAGATATCCCATATTTATCACATTAGTCCAAACAGTTATCAAGACATTCCAAATGATTTGCTGTCATACTGAATGTGCAAAAATCATCTAAAAATATTTCCATCGACAATCGTAAATAGTCCTAAAATGCTTGCATCATTATCCTTTGAAATGTGGCTGGGGCATTACATAATCTAAATGGCATCACTTTATAAGAAAATGTGCCCCAATCTGTAATAAAAGTAGTCTTCAATTAATCCTCTTCTGTAATTTTTATTTGATTATAATTCAAAAAACAATCCAAAAAAGAATAACATTTATGCCCAGCTACTGCGTCTAATATACTATCTGTAAAAGATAAAAAAAAATAAACCTTCTTGGTAGCCGCGTTTAATTTATGGAAGTCTTCACAGATACGGATTTTTTTCATTTTTCTTCGGCACTATCACAATTGGTGAAACTCATTCACTATACGTCTAAAAATTTATCTACTTCCTCCTTGACCATGAGAGAATATTTTGGATTAAGACGGTGTTGTCTTTGATAAATTGGTGTAACATCTTCCTCTAAGGTAATTTGATGCTCACAAACTTTGGCAGGAATACCTTTTAAATCTACATACGACCAAGCAAAAGCAGATTTATGATTTAGAAAGAATACTTTTCAATTTTTCAATTCTGTACTTGTAATACCGATATATACTTTGATAATCTGGGGTGTTTCATTAAAACCTAAGTTAATGGATTGGCACATAGGTTCCTCATTAATCCCTGGTTTGATTTTCCCCTCATGCTCTGAATCCTTCATATAGTCTGACAAATCGGACTCACCTAATTCTGATTCCAATGTACCGACTTCATTTATTGTGCAATTATTTATCTAGCCCGCGATGACATTGTCAGAATTTGTTGCATCCTCCTGATACAAAAAATATTCCCCTAGTCCTCCATATTGGTATAACACGCCTTGCTTCCGCATGTGAATTGGGTCCTTATCAACTTGCATCGCATTAGTAATTTCGTCATACTCTGCCTCAAATTAGCCCTCATCATCAGATGTTGCTTCTGTGCCCATAATTTGAGACTCCCCATGATATTGAACTGGATACATTTATAAAACAATCTTATCACTATCTTTTCCAATAGTTAATATTCCACAGCCCCAATCATTCCTAGTTTTGGCTTGATATAGCCACGGCCGATCCAATAATATTGGATATGATAAAGTGGAACTCTATAATTGAAAAACTATATAATCAATTTCATATATAATTTCCACGATTACGGTATTAATACTGTGTAAGATATCCATTGATTTTATCCTACTATGATCTGCCATTCTCAATACCAATGTCGTGGGTACTAATTATTTTAAATCCAACTCCTCCATTGTATCAGCATTCATTAAATTCACACTAGAGCCACCATCCACTTGAACTCAAGAATGAGAACACCATCAATTGATACATTGATAGTTGGTGCTCTCGGATCGAGATTCAAACTAATCTCATGAATTTCTTTATTACAAATTCTACGTCGTATCAACAAGGAATTCAATGTAGAACAATATTTTGGTGCAACTGCTAACAATTGCTTTATTGTAATAGAAGGTTTAATTTCATCCAAATCTTTCATAATATCATATAGTTTCATATTGGCAATGATTCCCAAGGCCCTGTTCTTTTTCATGGATTTTAATTTGACCCCTTGAGATAATTTTCTTACGGAGTTTGGAACTAGAACTACTGAATGGACTTTGTCGTAATTCTTGTCTATGAGAGGATATTTAATAGATAAGATGGCTCTCAAACCTTTGCAGATATTGGTACTGGTTTTGGTTAAACCATTATCTTAGGGCTAAGGACATCCTCAAGTTACACAGACAAATTGGATTTCCTTGTTGGTATTACCTTTAATATTGGTGTTAAATTTGGAGTACCATTCAATGAATTACATTGGTCCACTGCAACTGGTACTTCTAATTTTTGAATTGGATCTTTCTCTTTTTGATGGGCCCAAGTAAGTACTGCATGGACGCATTCTACTCGATTTACCGGAGAATCTTGTAGAACTCGATTATTATCCTCCATCTTACTTTGCAGCTGGATACGTTGATCTCAATTATTAACATTAAACGGAGCATTGCACTACTGATAAGTATGTTCAGATTGCTTATAATTTTCACATACTGGAGCATAATCATCACCGGCTCTAGGATTGGAACATTCACTAGCATAATGTCCTAGTTGCCTGCATCAATAGCATCGAAGTGATCTTCTTCCTCCTCCATCTGGAATATGAGGCGTCTCGACTGGTATATATCGGCTAGGCTTGTTACAAGTTTGATGGGTAAAGGATCCTGGCCGACTACTTAGTATTCTAGGATCTGAAATTGGATTCTCAATAGGCGGATATTAGGATTGTCTTTACTGATTTTGCACAAAGCCTTGAGAATTGGGGTCACCTTCTTGATTATACTCAAAATTTTGAAAATTATAGAAATTTCTATTTTGTTTAAAAGGACAATTCCCGTTCTAGCCAAACCTATTTTCTATCTAAACTTGATTAACATTCTACGAAGTTGGTTGAATCATGGTCTGATTTCCTAATTGTTGTTCTTTCTTAAATTCTAACAATTGGTGGTTATATGCTTACCTCCACAAAATGTACACTGCACAGTCATTTGGGGTGGTGAAGGGCACTCCATTATTAAATGGCCTTGTCCCTTACAATTACTGCACCAAATATTGGGACACATATTAGTCGGTTTATGCCTCTTTTCCTTATCCTTTGCCAGATTAACAGCCAATTCATCCATCTTCTTTGTCAAAGTTAACAACAAAGTCTCATTTAGATCTTTTAATACTAGTTCATTAGATAACTCTTTTATAGATATTGGTTTTTGATATGGGGAGTATGGGGAATACGAAACTGCAGTTGTTCATGGTACAACCTGTAATAGAACAACATTCACTATCCCTTGCGGATTAATACTAAAATTTGTGCCGTAATCAATTGTCCTTGGATAAATGTCCACTGTTTCATTCTAGGTTGGTATTTGATACCCTCCTTGAGATGGAATCATTGTGGCTCTTGTGATTAAGAATTGGTCATAATGACATTCTTCCCATACCTTAGCTTGGTCAAATGAGGGATTCACAATAGCAGATTGGGCCTCTTTTACAAACATCTTCAATTCTGATGGATATAGTCTATTAACCAATATAGACATAACAAACAAGTCCGGCATTTGGTTATTTGGCCATTTACAAAGGATATCTACTTCTCGGCCATAATATGACTGCACCGCTTCTCTCGATACCATTTTGCTGTTCATTAATCTTTCTCTAAGATGTTCTTCAAATCCTATTGGTCGAAAATGAATCAAAAATATACTTTTTAATACCTCCCAATTAAGAAATTGTCCCACGAGTTGGCAATTATACCATTCAAACGCCGTGTCTTTCAAGGTCGTTGGTAGCCATCTTAACCAAATATCTTCAGTTCTATCATTGTTGGCTACACATGCGGTCAAAAATTGAGACAAGTGTTGATCTGGGTCGGCTCCTGGCAGACCTCTAAAGGTAGGTAATGGAGCTACGTTAGTTGTGCAATCACCCACCGCACCCATTTGTACCGCAATTGGTACTGCTGGACCTCCCGCCGCCATTGAAGGTGATAATGTTCTACTTACTTCCTTGTTAAAATAAATGCTGCCTCCCTAAATTATCTTTTCCAGACTTCTAGGCTTCCACAATTTGATATTATTATATGCAAATAATTTTATCGGTTGAAGTTGAGGTGAAAATGACAGATTTTGGAATACATTGAATTGGCCTTTATTAGCAAGCAATACATTCTCTACTGAAGAACTAGCCTTGCTAGAATCGGCTGTATCCACTATTGAGAAAGTATCCAATAGAATATCCAATTCTTCTATGCTCCGTTCTCTTTTCATTAATGGGCTCAAGAGATACATTGGGCTATTTGCAGAGTTATCCGTGAATGCTTTTGTCAATTTCTTTAACAATATATATGTCTAAAATATTAAAAATCTTTCATATTCTTGGTATGCTCGGATGTGCTGACAGGCATGCAACCATGGTTTAATCCAACTCTGTCGACACTTCCTTTTTAGCTTCCATTCTTGCTCGTTCCGTAACAAATTTCTTACTTGTGCTCTCTCTTGTCTTCCTTTCGATTAACATATTTTTCTTAGAGGAATGTTCTCATTCTTATTAATCATAATCTTTCATCATCTATTATTGACATTGCTTTCCATCCTTATTTAACTATTCATTTGGCAGTTAATTCCTAACACTCAATACTATTGTTAATCCCAAAATGTTGTTCTCACTTGTCTCACTTATTCTACCAATACTGCCCAGAATAAATCTGTAAAAGGGGATTTGAACACAAAGAGAGATTATCCGCATTGAGTTAAACTGTTAGGGTCACACAACTAACCACCTTCTGAACATTAGAGTCTAATGCACACATACATGCTTTTTAAAATAATGCCGTCCACTCTATTGGTTCTGCTATTTTACAACTAAAGATAAATTTTGTAACACAATCATCTACCAATTCTCCTATTATAATCTTTTGTCTTCTTCCGAACTCATAACAACAATCGGCAATGTTGCATCATTTCCATAGACTTCATATACTTGCTTCTCTCTCCAATCACCAAAAATATTTCTTCACCCAGAACGTCTCTCGAAACAAATCATTTCTCTAATATTCTCTTTCACCGTTGAACTTTCACAGTCAATACAGCATGACATTCTCATCCACAATCAAACTTCATTGACATATCCAGTCTTCAACCTCCAATTCTCCACAAAGAACTCATGCATCAAACAATTACTCATCTACATATATAAATTTTTTTTTGTTTTATTACTGTACTTCATCATTGACATGGTATAATCATTTGGAATAGAATCCGGATCTTCCACTATAGCCTAACAAAAGAAAAGAGAGAGGTAGTACTAAGCTTATCCCGGCTCAGGACTATCACAGTCTGGCCCCGACTCCTACGTTCTGAATCAATTTATACTTATTCCAATCTGTGTTAACTGCTACACAATCGATGATAATTACTTTTTCTAACTTCCTCATCCATTCTGCCTTCTAAACTGGCCATTCATCGGCTTCCTGCCTATTCTTAATCCTACAAACTATGTATTATAAATCTTAAAATTCCTACCCATTCTACACTTTGACAACAGATTTGCCAAATCTTTTGCCGCAATATTATCAGCTTTTGAAAAATCAAAAGTATTAAGTTATGGATGATAACCATAATTTATAAAGAATGTAAACTTTGAAGTATCATAAGACTTAGATGAATTATTCTTAATATCATGGGCAAGAGGGTCTAAATACATATTTGATTTGATTTGCTTGACAAAAGTTGAATCAATAATTAATATTGATTTTATTGCTAAAAAGTGAAATTTCTCCAACTTCAAGAGGATCGTTCTTTCTTGATCAAAAGCCAAATCTCCTTCTTTTGGTACAAGATAAGAACGTCTAGAAAGAGCATCGGACAGACCTTATTATTTTCCTAGTCGATAGGTGATAATAAATTCAAATCTTAATAAAAATATGCTCCAACAAGCCTAATGATGATTCAACATACGTATTGACATAAAATACTTGAGGTTCTTGTGATCTATATATACGGTGTTATATAGCATGATTTTTTATCTCGGAATATATTAGATACTTAGCTATGGAGAATTCACTTGAAAATTATTGGCAAAACTCCAACAAGTGATTTATTCTTGATAAAAAAGACAAATAATATAAAATATTATAAAAGAGAAGTTGTATAGATAAAACCTTCTTATATTCAAATAGGTTTGTACAAAAAAAATTCAAATTTCTATAAAAATCTTTCAAAACTTTATTCACCCGCAAAGACTTATTTCTTGCTAAACTTTAGAGTTCAATAACTCTTGATCTCACTATTCAATTTCTATAAAATTTACTTCAAAGTGTAGAAAATCTTCTTAAATTTCACCACAAGAAAGAATCAATCCTAAATTCGTTTCTGATTGTCTGATATCTCAAAATCCCTAGTAGATGCTTAAAACCCTAGATCAAAGACACTTGAGTGGTATTTTTTTTTAATCTCACAAACCCACAATTTTAATGCCACAAATTTTTTGCATATAGTCTTGTAACATAAACATATACACTTTTGAAAATTTTGAGCCAATAGTTTATCAAATTGCCTAAGATATAGCTCAAAATGTAACCACTATGTTAGCAGGTCACTTATTGCCCTTAAGTTTGTAAGCACTAACTTCAACTCCTAATATCTCCTTCAACTTAGCTTGAATTTCATCAAGCTATACATAAAAAGTATAGTCGTGAAAATTCTCTCTCTAACCCTAGTCGCCAAACCTTGATTCCTCTCTGTATGCCCAAGTTATATCCAAAAGAGTGACAGTAGGTCCAAAATTAATACCTTAACTTTGAGTGCCTATAACTTCTTCATAAAAAGTGCAAATCACACAAAATTTGTACCTAAATCAGATCCAAAAATCTAAACTTTATGATCCTAGTCTCTAACATTCAACTCCTTTTGAAAAAAAAACCCTAATTCCTAATAAACCCTTAGGCAGCCTCCTTAAAGTCCATTGGGCATGATTTTTTGCCAATTAGAATAGAAATTTCTTTTATCCACCTCTATCCATCCACATGGATGGCCAAACTATCCTTTTTACACTTAAAACCCTTTTTAACCTCTTTTTTTTTTTATAAGATTTACATACTTTGTGTTTTAAGCATCAAATAAAAGAAGTTAATTAAGATTTTAAGGATCACCAATGTCTAACAAAGGTGACTTAAGATATACAAAAGTTACTATCAATATAAAATCAACTTTTAAAATTACTATCAAAAGAAGAAATAAGGTTGTATAAATCTCAATAATAATACTTTTAATAAATCCTTTCTAAACTAGTAACCTAATCACATCTTGTAATCAATAAAAGTCCATTGATATGGCTTTCATTTAGCTACGTAGTAAATTATACATATATATATATATATATAATTTTTTCACATAGTAGCCAAATCACAATATGACAATGATGACTGGACTAGAAGTGCCTTCCAGATAGTAATGCCATTCTTGAAAAGAGTCCATAATTATAAAAAGTTTTTTATTATGGATTTTGTAGTTAATTTTTATTACTAAAATTTTTTTGGAATGAAAAGCTATGTGGTGGAGTTTGTCATCTACTCCTATTTGTGACAATACCTCCCCCAAAACAAAGTCTGATGTGTTTGTTTCTATAAAAAATACCTTTGGAAAAGTTGACACTATACAAAATTGATGTAGAAGAAAAAGTTATCTTCAAAGCCTCAAATGATGCTTCTATTTCTTTGCTCCACTTGAGTTTGTCCTTACAAGTTAAGTGTGTAAGTGGAATTGGAACTTGCAAAAAATTCTTGATAAAGATTTGATAGTAATTGACAAATCTTAAAATGCACTACACATCTCGTATTATTTTTGGAATCTTCTAATCCATGATTGTCTAGACTTTCTTTGGATCCATTTTAAGACTATCATTTGAAATGATGTATCCTAAAAAATCAACTTGAATAATGTAAAATATACACTTTTCCATCTTGGCATATAATCCTGTATCTTTAAGTTTTTATAATACACGACAAATATGAAGTTTATATTCTCTTGTATTCTTAAAGTAGATCATAATATTGTCTAAATAACAAATAATAAAATTATCAAGAAATTCACAAAATATGTCATTCATAAAATGTTAAAAAATAACTAGTACATTTATAAGTCGAAAAGACATGACATTATATCTAAAATGTCTATACCTTGTTTGAAATGCAGTCTTCCATTCATCACCTTTTTTGATGTGTACTAAGTTGTATGCTCCTCTTAGATCTATTTTTATATAGATCTTAGTTTGATTCAATTGATCAAGAAGCCCACATATCAGAGGTAGAGGATATCTATTCTTTATGGTAATCTTGTTGAGACCTTGATAATCTATACACATCCGTAGTGAATTATCTTTTTTCTTTACAAACAAGATAGGAGCTCTTGATAAAAGATTGTTTTTTAAAAGTTGAAATGGTCTTCTCCAAAAATTTGATAGAAATTATGATCTTTGATCCAAAATGATATTATTTGGAAGGTCATGTATTTGATAAATATTATCAATAAAAAATTTAGCCATTTCTTTCTTTAAAATAGACTTAATATATGAGATGAAATGTGCCAGCTTGATAAGATGGTCTACTACCACAAAAATTCTATCTTTGTTATTAGAAATCAAGAGATTCATAGTAAAGTCCATAGATAACAATTGCCATGGGCTTTTAGGAATTGAAAATGGTTGGAGAAGTCTATATAGTTGGTATCTTAGAACCTTTGATTGGACATAAATTTTACATGATTGGATGAATTTCTTTATCAATGTTCACATTTGAGGCCACTAATAATCTCTTGATATTAATTCTAAGATCTTATTGAAGCCAAAATATTCAACTATTGGAAGGTCATGTCATACTTGAAGAACTTGAAGCCTTATAGGACTTAGAAGAACATGTAAGAAATCCTTGAAATACAACAATCCATCTTTGAACTTGAAATTATTATTTCTTTCCACCACTATATTTTTTAAATATTGTTGAATACTATCTATAAATATATCTATTTTTATTACTCTCTCGATTTTTGTCATAGATAGATATTATTAATGTCTTTAACTGTAAATTAAATGACTTCAACATAATTGATTTTTGTTGATGCAATATAATATCTTTTATTTTTAGTACAAGATATGAATGTCAAAAAAGAGCATCTAATTTCTTTTAAAATTTTTGCACATGATATATAATTACAAAATTAAATTGAGATAATGATATGCTCCATCATGCTTGGCGAGGATTCAAAATTCAAGCACTCATGAACTACTCTAAGTTTTTGTGATTATTGTATACTATGATCTTATATTGAACTCCCTCCAACAAATGACACCATTCTTCAAAAGCATCAACAATTGCTAATAGTTCTTTGTCATGGATCTTACAATTGATCTCTGTAGCTGAAATTTTTTAAAAGTAGAATGGTATTAGATGAAATTGACTATCATTACTAATTTGATAAAATCTAAGATATCTATTTTTAGAATAAATGGTTTTATCGAATCTACATGGACAAGTATAAAAATTAAAGTGAAGGATTTTTTTAGCTTCTTGAATGCTTCTTCAGCCTTGTTATTTCAAATAAATTTTTCCTTGCTTATAAGTTGTATTAATGGAGCTATAATCTTAGAATAATCTTTGATAAAGATTTTGTAAAAATTTATAAATTCCAAAAAATATTATACATCTCTAATGGATGATAATTATTTCCATTCTATAATAATTTATATCTTCTTTGGATATATAATTTTTTTATTTTTAGAAATAATATATCATAAAAACTTGACTAATGGTTGATAGAAAGAGCACTTCTCTAATTTAGAATATCATCCACTTTTCTATAGTTTCTCCAATATTATATGTACGTAATATTTATATTCTTATTTGTTCTTTGAAAAGATCAAGATATCATTTAGGTAGATGATTATAAAGTCATCTAAGTATTTTAAAAAGATGTCATTCATCATTTGTTAAAAGACTGCAGATGTATTTGTAAGTCCAAAAGGCATAACATTATATTCAAAATGTCTATACCTTGTATGAAATGCCATATTTTATTGATTTTTTTTTTTGATCTCAACTAGATTGTAGGCTCCTCTCAAATCAATCTTTGTAAAAATCTTTACTTATTCTAATTATTCCAATAATCATGAAATTAATGGTAATGGATAGCAATTTTTTACAATCACCCTATTCAAATCTTGATAGTCAATGCACATATATAAAGAACCATCTTTCTTCTTTACAAACAAGATAGAAGCTTTTGTAGGTGATTTTGAATTTTTTATTAAAAAAATTGCTAGATTTTTATTAATGTATTTTTATAAGGTTGTAAACTCTATCTGTGAGAGATTATAAATTAGACAAAATAAAAATTTAGCTTCATCTTGTACTTTGATTGTACAATTGTAAAGAGAATATTTTGATAACATGTTTATTTTTTTCTTTTCAAACATGTCTTTAAGGTCATAATATTGACTAAAAATATCTTCATTGAATTATCTAATTAGATCTTTTATTCAAATAGCATACAATATAAATGTAGCTCTTTTCTTTGTTGCTTGTATAAATGCTTTAATTCTAAGAAATGAAATTGTATCTTATTTCTTCTTTTGATGTTTGGACCTTAAAAAAATCTTTCATAAATTCCAATCAATATCAGGATTATTTAATTCAAATTAAGGGAGTCCAATGATAATAGGATTTACTGGACAACAAATGATATTGAAAACAATGTGTGATACTTGATCTCTTAGAACCAGTTTTAATAGTTGGATTTTTTCAATAATATTTAATGATACAAGGTTTTATCCATTAATGATTTCAAGGGGTGTAAGATGGATCTTCTTTACAAGTACAAAGTTGTACTTAATTATAAAATCTTTATCTATAAAGCATGTTGAGGCTCTAATATTTAAAAAGACTTTAGAAAAAATCTCATGTCTTGAGATTCTTATGTGTATAAGAAGTATAAAATATGATATTAGATTTGGAGATAAAAAGAGATTTTTTTTTTGATAATTTAGATTTGGAGGTATTCAACGACAAGGTTCCTATTATGGTTGAACGTCTTCATTTCTTGACCTCTCCAATTTTGATATTATACCTCATACCTTAAATTTTTTAGACTTATTTAGACAGTTTGTATTAAGAACATAAGAATATAGAATAAGAATCTTGAACTAGAACAAGGTCTTTAGAAGAAAACCAATAAAAACTTAAATTAAACAGATGAATATACGAACAATACCAAAAAAGATGAATTAGAACTCTAAGAGATGCGTTGTCGAGACTGAAGAACTCTTCAGCCTCAATTCCTATATATACTCATGTCTAGGATGCTTCCTGACCGGCTACCATCAAACTAAGAAGCTTTTTAAGTAGCTTCTACCAATTGGAAAGTTTTTTGAGTTCTTTGAGCTCGAGAAGCTTCTAGAATGTTTAAGAAGGTTCTGTGAACCTCAGAAGTGTATGTTCCTAATATCACCTCCTTTTCTAGTGACGAGTTTTAAGAGGAATTCAATCTTAGTACATAAGCAAGAAATCAAGAATACTCTATATTAGTGAGGCTATATATTTTGCTCTGTATTCTTGACCAATAATTTCTATTGGTCCTCGAAAAAAATGCCTATGGCCTTGAGTTAATACCTTTGTTGTTGAAATATCCCATCTAAGGATCTGATCTTCATTACAGCCTTCAAAACATCTTCCAAATAAGATCTGAAGGCTAAAAGGGTTTATCTTTTCAAATTCAAGTAATATTAATAAAGCTTGAATATTAGAATGAAGACTGGTATGGTTGGGTCTTGCTTCTAATGGTTTCAACCGAAGTCGTACTTGGCGTTGAAATATGTTGTCTTCACTTTATTCAATTGAAGGTTGTGAAAACTGCACTGGTTCATTTGAAGCTTGCATAGCAAACAAATCTCCTAAGTCTTCTTTTCTCGATGCTTGGAGATTTGATATGTTGACTAATTTGTTTCTATTCCTCTATTCTATCTTGGAACAAATGACTACATCTTCATGAAGGCTTTAATTTAGCTTTTCTCTTTTTTATGAATATTCTTTGAAATCAATCTTTATTAAGAAGTTATCATCAAATATGTTTGGATTTGTGGAAATAGAATCAATGAAATTTTTGTATCTTTTGAGGCACATTGGTGAGATTTGTAGTTGGTTCCCATGTGCGCTTATTAATATTATAGCCTCGTCAATGAATAAGATATTCTAATTTGTTCCATCTTTGCCGTGAATCAAATACCTTGTCTATCTTGTATTCTTCATAGTCTTCAATTTTGATACTAGGTGGCAATTGTTGTATTCTTCCTGGAATATGCAATTCTCTGTAAGGTTTTAAAAGAGAGATATGAAAAATTGGATGTACTTTCATAATAGATGGTAATTCCAAGCAATATGCCATCGGATTGATTTGTTTCTGGATAGAAAATGGTCCCAACCTTTAATAGTCCAACTTATCGCATGGCTTCTTGGTCTTGATATTTCATCAAAAAAGCCATATTTTATCTCCAATATGAAAAGTAGATAGTTGATTCCTAAATTTATCTACAGACGTCTTGTAAGTATCTTGAGCTACTTGTAACTGAAGCTTCAAAGTTGTTTGGTATTGCGAAAGTTACTTTGTAAATCTTTCAGCCACTGGATTGTTATTCTTTGACATACTCCACAGATCAAGCTTTGGATGATATCCATAGTTGGAGTAAAATGATGTTTGTTTAGTTGAAGCATAAATATTATTATTATATGTAAACTCCACTAATGGTAGATACGAGATCCAATTATCTTGTTGATAGTTAATAATGCATCATAAATACTATTCCAAAACTTTGTTAATTTGTTCTATTTGGTCGTCAATTCGAGGATGGAAAGCCAAAGAAAGTTTAATATCCACCTTTAATATTTTGAAAAGATATTTTCAAAACTTAGATATGAACTGGGGTCCTCAATCAGATACAATATCATCTGGTAGGCCATAAGATCAATATATATATATTATCAAGAAAAAGCCTTGCCATTTCTTCATTAAATGTAATCTTTTTATAAGGGATGAAATGAGCTATTTTTGTAAGTTGATCAACCACTACAAAGATGCTATCCAATGGATTGGATGGTGGTAGATTTGTAATGAAATCCATCAAGATAGAGGACCATATCCATCTTGGAATAGGGAAGGATTGTAAGAATATATAAGGGCGATGTCGAGGATTTTTGGACCTTGAATAGATGTCATAAGAGAGCACAAAGTCCTTCACTACCTTCCATATTTGATGGCACTAAAAATATCAAGAAATAAGTTCTAAGGCCTTGTTAAATTTAAAGTGATCCATAGCTGGAAATTCATGGCAAGATTGAAGGATATGCAGTCGTGTTGGTCCTTCTAGAATATACAAACATTCTTCAAAGTATAGAAGGTCTTCCACAAATTTGAACTTATCAGCATTTTCTCTCATGCGACGCTTAACATCAAGGGCCAAAACATCATTAGTGGTTGCAGCACACTATCGTGTTGTAACACATTTATATAATGAAAAGTATGAATAAGGATAAATTTTACTTAATACTTAGTTATTTTGATTTATTAGAAACTTAAGGTACTTAAAAAAAGATTTTTAAAAGCCTCTTAGATTAATTCTTGTTTTAATGGCTAAAAGATAAAAATTAGTTAATAAATTTTTTTTCTAGATTATAGAAACGAGTTCATAGCTTTTAAAAAAGCCACAAGTTAATAAAAATAGAAAAAGAGAAATAAAAAGTTAGTATAGTAGATACCAAGGTTGAATTGAGGATAGGATTAAGTTTAAAAACCCTTAAAATAAGTTAGATCAATACCCAGGGGGTGACCGAGTAGGAAACATGGTCGAAATCAGACCTTTAATTACGTAAATAACCACCAAAGGCAGGGATTCAAGACATTTGGAAATTGGCAAGTAGAATTTGGAAGAAGGTTTTGAGCTCGTTTCAAAGGCAAAAAATTTTCTTTCATAGGATTTGTGAGGATGGAGCAATGGTTATTCAAAGTCAGGATTTGTATTGACAATTTGGGTTTTATGTAAGAAAGTTAGGGCTAGCATTTTTCATTGCTTCGTGCAATAGGTGTGAAATCTACAATTGTAAATTGGACAGTGTCTGGTTGATTGGATAAGCTAAGAGTACAAATAATCTTGAAACAATCTAACGGTGCAACTAGGAGATATTTGCTCATTAGTACAACAAGGTATCGAAAGTTGGCAGTTTGAAGTTGTTTAGGGATTTTTTAATATCTAGAGATCTATTAGTCAAAACAAGGTGAAAATTGGCATAGTATTAAAGACGCAAAGACCAAGCTATATGTTGAATTTGAGCTAGAGTTAAGAGTTAAAGAAGGAGAAGTTGTTGCTGGCATATTTGCATCAAACTTTGAGTAAGAGGCCGAGAGACACTAGTACAGAATTTTAGTATTATCTTACAATTTGTACATTGGATTGGGCTGAAATTTTTTGAGCATATAGATAACTTATAGTGGTATTTGTATAAATTTTTTTGTATTAAGTGGACGGCCAGATTAGGAGTTATAGCTTTCTAAAGCTCACTGACTAGGATTAAGACTTGAGAAGAAAATCTAAGTTGCTTTATTGTGAAGGTAATAGAGCAATTAAAGTTATGTATGGTTGAGATTACTAATAAGAGTTTTTTTGAGCACTTTATATTAGATTTAAATACTTTTGCATTGAAATTTGGATTTTGTTCTTCTTATATGGAATGAAACCTATTAGGATTTCTTGTATTTTTATACATACAACCTTACATTCCACAGCCAAGTATCCAGTGCATTTCAAAACCAAACAACATGTAATATAATAACACATCTCATTGAGGAAACTAGGATCAATAGGCACCGATGTAATAATGGTATAGAGATGAAATTGCTCCTATTTCAACAAGGTTGTATATTATTGATCAAATATTGCCTCTCCTACCCTTGGTGTAAAATATGATTTTTTTGATAGAGCATCAGATAATCCTTGTTGCTTCCCCAGGCGATAGGTGATAACAAAGTTAAATCGAGATATCGACATGTTTTTAGCTTGGCAGTGGTTAAGAATCCGAGTTGATATAAAGTATTCTAAGTTTTGATGATCTGAATATACAGTTACAGGGTGCATTGCGCCTTCAAGAAAATGACGCCATTTTTTAAAAGAATCCACAATAGCAAAAAGCTCCTTATTGTGGATTTCGTAATTGATTTTGACAGTAGAAATTTTTTGAGAATAGAATGCAATAGAATGGAATTTGTTATCTATACCCATTTGTGAAAGTACAATCCCTAGTACAAAATCCAAAGCATCAATCTCCAAGTAGAATGCATTTGAAAAGTCTAGATGCACCAATATTGGAATTATAGTAAATATCGTCTTGAGATCTTAAAATATCTTTTGTACTTGAGGCCCCCATTCTAACTTGTCTTTATATGTCAATTGTGTAAGAAGGGTGGCAACTTGAGAGTAATTTTTTATGAAGATTCGATAGAAGTTAGCGAATCCAAAAAAACATTGTACGTCTCTCACACTCTTTAGAATGGCCCATTGCATAACTGCCTCTACCTTCTTGAGATCCATTGTCAAACCTTTACTAGATACAATTGTAAACCAAGTTCACCCACCCTTAACTGCGTTTAGTAGTCAGGTGGATTTACTTCACTTACATGTAGGTAAGGTAGTTCTTAATAGTTATGTTCACATATTTATTTACATTAATAAATATATATATATATATATATATATATTTTATGCAATTAATCATACACAAGTCATCTCACTCAACTCCAAGCAATGGACTTTTATTTCATATTAATTGTCAAAATGGTTGATTATTAAGTCAGCCCTCATTAAAGGCTAAAACAGCACCCTTAGACCCTTTAACTCTACCTTTACTATATATACTCCATTACTACATCTTAAGAGCTTTCCATAGACATAAAATTCATGCAAAATGGTTAAGAATTACAAAAGTTATGAGACCTCAAAGTTTTGTGATATTTATTCATCCATTTTTACATCCAATTCATTAATTTTCATTCATCCTATAACATTCATTCATTTTGAGTTTTTCATCCAAAACCTTCATCCAATATTTAATTTCATCCATCCATCATTGTCATCCTTCCATCATCCCTCCGACCGACCATCATCTATTCATCCACTAATACATTCATCCAACTTCAACCGCACTTATAATTTATCTCCAAGAAAAATTAGAATTATGTGTCTAGACTTTGAAAATTTCTAAATAATTCAATTCAACTTGGAATTGAACGTGCCATACACCATTGGAAAGCTGATTCAATGTACTACCAAGAAAAATATCAAACTTATATGATAGTCTCACCTTGCTCCATCGGCCTTGCTCCAACAGCCACCATTTACAAACTCACCAAAATTTGTAACTAAACTTTGAAAATTGATAAGTCATTCAATTTTTCTCCAAATTTGACAATCAAGATATTTTTATAAATTTATTAAAGTATTTTATAAGAAAAAATTGTCAACTCAGCTGTTCTACCTTACTTTAGACCCACAGCCTTGGAACAACACACATAGGTAGTAACCGCAACCCAGCTATGCTGTAATCTTTGAAAAATCATATCTCCCTCATTTCTTAACCAAATCATAAGTTCTAAATAGCTTTAGAAAGCCACTAAAAAAATCTACTAGGAAAAATATATGAACCAAAGATATAAACTTATTCCAAGACGCCAAATCAGATCTAGTCGCCATCACTTGAATCCATACCTCAAAATCTTCTTTATTCTTGAAAATTCATAACTTCTTGTACACACCACCAAATCACAAACAAAAAATGGCTATAGAAAGCTAAAAGAGAGATCTATAAGGAAAAAATACTAAATCTTTTATTTAACATTAAAATATGGCCTATTGGCCGATAATAGCTGAGGAGGTCTCACACCTCAACTCCAACACAAACAAAACCTTCCCAATTATATTCTAAGAAACTAAAAAGGGGAAAACACCCACAAACACCCACACACATCTTCACACGCCTCCTCAAGGAGAAAAAATTCTAGAGCAAGAAGGAGAGAGAGAGAGTGAAGGAAGAGGAGGGGCGGCCATCCAAAGCCACCCCTTCAAACCCTAGCCGCCAAGCCTCCAAAGTCAAAGGAAGAACCCTAAATGGTCCCCATTTTGACTTTTGATCCAAATGGCCAACTTTTTTACCACACAAAGGACTGATCCTCCTTTACCACGTCCCTTTTTATCCCTTCTACTTATTTCCAACTCCAAAAATTATCTACCAATGGTCTTTTTGACTCCTGCTTCATAATTCTTCATCTTTCTTTTTTTTTTTTTTTTTTGTCAGCACAATTTCATAAAAGCTTTTACAAGATTGGCTCTATGACCTTCTACATATCTATCAACTAATTTCATAAAAAAACTCACAGAGTTCTTTTATACTTTATCAATTTTAACTCTCAATGGTAAAAATCCATATCTTCTAATAAAAATAATTCTAATTATTTTAATCATTTTTATTAGAGGATATGGATTTTTACCAATTTATACTCACTATTTCTCTTAAAAATTCTTGCAAATCCATATTTTTCTTTTAATATTTAAATGAAACTATTTCTAGCAACATATCTTGTAACTACACCTTTTTAAACTAATATTGGTTTAAATTTTAATTTTTTTAAATAAAAATTAAATCAATAAACATGTGAGACATGAAAATGGGCTCACATAACTAGCGACCATCAAGGGATGAATCTAAAAACCTCTTGCTTGCTCTTTTCATTTGTTTTATACCATCAAATGATTAAAATCACTTGATACCAATATAGAAGCATGCATATCAATAAATGAGAATGATCTCCGTACATATGCGAAGGAAAGTCTTCTCTATATCCATTCTATAGATAATTCTTACTTTACCACTAGCTCAATTGTTGATAGCATCGGTCTACGTAACCAAAAAGAGTCAAACTTGGGTTGGTCTAGACCTAAAGATTACTCTCTTTCCACTTCTCACATCTACAAGCGGATGTCTTAGACATATGCTGTCATACATATATTGTCCCATTTTTTTAATAAGAAATTTACTCTTGTTACAAGTTTAGAAGTTAAATCTTGTATTCTTTGCACCTACTTCTTGAAGTACGTGTAAAAAATGGATCTCTATTCAACGTCTTCAATTGCACAAAATTATTTGGAAATACTTCACAAATAATATATGGTCAAAGCAAATTGCATCAAACTTGCTTGGAAAATTTAACTGCCTTGCATCTTGTAACAATACCAACATTCCTAGTTGTAATTCACGTTTCTTATATTTTTTGTCAAACCAAATATTTTGTTGTCGTTGAATAGCTTCCACATGCTGTGCACTCCTTCTCTGATTCTCATCTAAAGCTTCTAAGGCCAACAATCTATCTCTCAAAGATTATTTTTCAATCAACCTTGTTTCTATTGCCACTGTAAGTGAAGGAACCTCCAACTCAATGGATAAGATTGCTTCCATACCATAAATAAAGGAAAATGGTGTCGCTTGGGTTGTTATCTTAAAGATTGTACGGTATGCCTACAACGCAGCAGATAGCTTTGTATCTCAATCCCTCTTTGAGTCTTGTACAATTTTTTGTAATATACTTACTAAGATTTGATAAACCTTCTTAGTTTGTCTATTAATTTGAGAGTGATAGGGTGTAGTTTTTTGATGATTAATCTGAAATCTTTCTGTTAAGTCTTGAATTGTGTCATTTAAAAAATGTGTGCCTTGATCACTAATTAGGATCTTAGGACAACCGATTCATGTAATGATATTCTCAAACAAAAAGATAGAAGTGTTCTTTGCATCATTTCTCTTGACTACCTTGGCCTCAGCCCACTTTATAAGGTATTCAGTTGCTATAATGATATAAGCCATGCCTTGAGAAGAATGAGGGTGGATTTCTCCCATATAGTCAATGCCCCATTTTTCAAATGGTACTAATGGTAAAAAAATGTGTAGAAGCAACTCCATTTATAAATCATTTCTAGTAAAGCGTTGGCATCCATCACACCTCCTAATATATGTATGTGTATCTTGAAATAAAGTTGGCCAATAATATCCTATCCTTAGCACCTTTTGTTCTATGAGTTGTCTCGAAAAATGTCATCCGCATGTGCTGTCATGACACTCTGCTAAGATTTTTGGAATTTCCTCTTCCATAATACATCTTTGTAGTATACCATCTATTCCTCTCCTATACAACCTATGTCCCACTACTACAAAGCATCTGCTATTAATTCTAATCTTCCTTCTTTCTTCTTTGGATAATTCTAAAGGTAACTACTGGGTGGTCAAAAACTCAATGATATCGGCATACCAAGTAGGCTTTGCTGTCACTATAAAAAGGATCTCATCCACAAGTCTATCATCAATTTGATTGGTCTCGAATGTTTCCGACAACCTGGATAAGTGATTTGCTTGTTTGTGAGCATAGCCTGGTTTGTACTCCACTATATAATCAAATTCTTGTAATAATAATATCCACCTTGCTAAACTTCTACTCAACTCTAGTTTATTAAGCAAATATTTAATTGCCATGTGGTCCACAAAAAATACTACCTTGTTGCTTAATAAATAATGTCGATATTTTTTGACTGAAAATATCATAGCTAAACATTTTCTTTTAGTTGTTGAATAATTCTTCTTGGTTGTATTCAGTTGTCTACTTCCATATGCAATAGGATAATCTCCGCTGTCGAGTTGTGACACGATTATATAGTGAAACTATGACTGAAAATGATTTTTTAATTAATATTCTATTATCTTGGTTCAACAAGAATTCAACATATTTTAACAAGATTTTTATGAAAGCCTCTTAGTTTATTTTCTTCACTTAATAGCTAGTACATAAGAATTAGTTAGTAATTTTATCTTCTAGGCTATAGTAATTCTTTTATTGCCTTAGAAAGACCATAAAATGATAAAAATATAATAAAAAGGATAAATTACTAGCATGATTGATACTAGGGTTAAGTTGAGGGTAGGATCAGGCTATAAAATCCCTAGGATAGGTTAGATTGATACCTGGGGGTTGGCCGTTTGTAGGATAGGATTGAAATCAGACCTTTGGCCACAAAAACAGCCGCCTAGGACAAAGTACGGGGTTTTTTTCAGATCGGGTTTTTAGGTTGGATACCTAGCTTGAAGCTTGTTCCAAGGGTGTTAAGCTTGTTACTATAGGATTTTGGATGACTTTGCAATCATTGTTTAAGATCAAGGTTTATATTGATGTTTTGGGTTTTATATAAGATAATGATGGCTTGCATGCTTGGGTGATTCGTGCAATCTGTATAGCATCTATGGTTCAAAATTTGATGTTGTCTAGATTGTTAGATATACTAAGTGTGTACAAAAGTTTGTATTAATCTAATGATGCAGTCAAGAGATATTTGGGCTTTGATACAAAGAGTTGTCTGAAGTTGGCAATTTAGGATTAGGTAGGATTTCTATGATAACTAAAGATCTATAAATTGGATCAATGTAAATTTTGGCATAGTGATAGAAGACTTAGAAATCAAGCTACATATCAAGTTTGGACTGAAATTAACAATTGAAGAAGGAGAAATCACCATTGGAATTTTTGCATCAATTTTCAAGTTGGCGGCCAAGAGTCATCAGTGCGGTTTTTGGGCATTTTCTTGCAATCTATAAGTTGGGTTGGATTGAATTTTTTTGAGCATATAGAAGGCTTATACCAGCATTTTTGTGCAAAATTTCAGACTAAGTAGACACTTGGATTGAAAGTTATAGCTTGTCAAAGCTCACTAATTAGGATTAGGACTTATAAATAAAAATAAAAATTGCTTAATTATAAAAGAAACAAAGAAATTGAGATATATGTATGGTTGATGTTACTAAGAGGAGTATTTTAAATACTTTTGAATTAAAATTTGAATTATATTCTTCATACATAGATGAAACCTATTAGGATTTCTTGATTATTTGCAAACACAACTTTACCTTCTACAGCCAAGTGCCCGGTGCATTCCCGAACAAGACAACATGTAATACGACACTGCCCTTCTCATTTTCTTCAATCTTCTGGCAAAGAACACTACCTACTGCCAGCGCACTCGCATCACAATATACATAGATAGGTAGGTTCTATTGTAGAGGTCTTAGTATTGGATACGAGCTTAGTCTAATCTTCAATATGTCTAATGTCCTTTGAAAATCATCAATCCAAATGAAGTTGGTGTTCTTTCGTTATAGTGAAGTTATAAGTAGTGAAATTGTTGCATAATCCGGAATTAGTGTTTGGTACCATCTTACATGTCTCAACAATCGTTGCACTTCTTTCACATTATTTGGGGCTCCAATAGTATTCATAATCTTAATTTTCTGGTTTGGATTCTCTACCACTTTTACTCACTCTATAGCCTAATAATACACCTTGGTGCACAGCTAGATACGTCTTCTTTGGGTTTAAGGCCATTCCTACCTTCCTACATCTCTCCAATGCTTCCTTCACCTTCATCAAATGGTCTTCACATTGTGATTGTATACTAAAGTCATCAATGAATCCTGTCATGGATTTATACAGCAAATCTGAGAAATTGTACATCACCAATCGTTGAAAGGTTATTGGTGCATTACATAATCCAAATGACATCACATACCATACAAAAGTTCTCCATGGAATCATAAATGCTATCTTATGCCTATCCTCCGCTATAATAGATATTTGATTATATCCTAAGTAACCATCCATGATAGTATAACGCTCATGTCCTGCCACTTCTTCTAAATTGCTAGTTATGAAGGGTAAAGGAAAGTGGTCCTTCTGAGTCCTTGCATTTAATTTTTGATAATCCATACATACACGGAGTTTACCATTCTTCTTCTTTAACAATACCATAGGTGACATCTAATCAGTGATTTCCACTGGTTTTATAAATTTTGCTTGTAACAATCTCTCCAACTCTACCTTCACTACCAATTGCAGTTGTGGGTTCATTCTCCTCTCTTTCTGTCTAATTGGTATTGTATCGGATAGTAAGGGAATGGGATGTTATACAATGATTGGAGATATGCCTTTCAATTCTTTATACAACCATGGAAAAACATCCCGATACTTTTGCACTAATTTATTGTATGTATTTATTTCCTCACCACTCAATTGATTCCCCATTTGTATTTGTTTTGGCTCCTCTCCTTCTACCTGTATAGTCACAAATTTTCAATCTTCTTTTACAACATGTGACTGCTCAAGATTGTTGTAATATCACTTTGAGGGCATATTCGGATAGTTAGCCACGTCTTCTCTCACTGTGACTCCTGTAGAAGTCATTTTATAGTGCAACCTTCCTTTTAGAAGCTCATCTTCTTTGAGTACTTCTAATCCTTGAGATTCTCCCATCTCTATCGAATATACTGCATTGTCTACTTCGAGAATCAATGCTAATCTATCTTCATCCCTAATATCCTCGATAAAGTTTATTCTTTCTTCTTTATCAACTGTTGAATCTGGATATGTTTGTAGCCAAGCCTCATATTCACCAGTATCATTTCAATTATAAAGATTTGAGCCTAAACATTCTAATCCTTATATGTCTGATTTTAAGGCAGTATTGCTTGTCAATACCTCCCCAACTTGTTGCTTACCTTTCTCTGCCTTAGAGAATTTAATTCTCTCATCATCTGATGATTTTTGGTTGTTGTCTATTTTCATAATAGGTCTAATAGGTACTCGAGTATGATTTTTGCTAGGTCTATAAACAATGGTAGGTCGCTCACCTCTCCAATTCACTATTACGTTGGCCCTTCTTAACCACAAACGACCTAATAATAATAGAAATGACTCTTTAGATGTCAGCATGTGAATCACTTGAAAGGTCAATATATATTCTTCTCCTCTTGTAACCATCCTACGGTGCTGAATTTGACCTATTGGCTTTGTTAGACTTTGATTAGCCATGTTTATCACAAATGGTAAAGGCCTAGTCAAACTCAACCCAAGCTTCTCCATTGTTTGTAGGAACATGATATTTAAATCACTTCCTCCATCTACCAATGCATTGGATATGATCTTATTGACAATCATCACTTTTATCTCTACTGCCTTCACATCCAACAATCTTTCAGTAAATTGTATCTATGCTACAATCTTATTGCTCATTCTTTTCTTCTTTTTTACAACAGATAATTCCTCTTTCAATGATTTTCTTACTGTTGGAGATATTTTTAAAAGCTGTGCAATGGTAATGTCTCCCTTATATTTTTTTAAATCCTCCCATAGGTCATACATCGTCTCCTTTGATCCCCTATGATTACGCTCTAGTGATCTAAATTCCTCCAAGAATATACTTGGTCCTTCCCATTCATCTTTTTCCACCTCTTCTTCACTTTTTCCCTCTAAAGGCATCTTTGTATCAAGCGGGTTCTAATGTAATGGCTCACCATCTAATTCTCTAATCTTTTTAACAACTTCTTTAGCAACTTTGTCTAACTCTGAAAAATGTGGATAATAATCCAAGATAACTAAGTATTAAGTAGAATTTATCCTTATTCATACTTTTCACTATATAAACGTGTTACAATACGATAACGCAATACGTGGATCTTAGCTGTTATCCAATAAGCCTTGCCATGTTCTCTAAATGCTTCTAAAAATGCTTCTATGAAAACTTCAAAATTGCTCAAAATTGATGATTTCTTTTTAAATAAGAAAATGAACTATGATAATATTTACTCTATAAGTAAGGTGTCAAGTAATCCAATCCATGATTCTTTTGTTGAGTAAGTATTAAGCTGTAGAACCGTTATCAATTGAATTTGGTTGACAAATCCTTGGAATTTTAAACATATATCATCATATTTTTCCAAAAGATTAATTCAAGGCCCCTTATGTTGCTAAATATGTAGATTTCTTTAGCGTACCATAGGTAGCACTACATCTTCAAGTACAAAAGTTGAAGATGGATGTAGTCTAGATTGTGGTACTTCAAATGTTACATTATTATAAAGTTTTGCAACAGCTCTTTTGATTTCCATAGTCCTAGTAAATAATATAATAAGAGCACTTATAATAGGATCTAATTTGGACTAGAAAGATTTGGTCATACTAATGCCTTAACCTTTGACTAAAATAAGAAAAAAAAAATCTATAATAAAATAATATCAATTTAGAAGAGAATAATCCCCAACATCTAAAATGCTTTAAGATTTTTAAGGAAAAAGCTAATCCACTTTTTCACAAGAGAAATAAAGCTCTAATATTGTAATGAAGAAAATATCAATTTAGAGGAGGATAATTTACAACTTCTAAAGTATTGGTATACCTTCAAGAAGAGAAGTAATCTACTCTCTAACAAAAAGGATCTAACTCTAATATTTAAAATGAGAGCAATTTTGACAAACTATCAAGGACATAAAAATATAAAACAAGATTTAAATTATGATAATATTTTAAGAAGAAATCAACAAGAATTTGAATTAACTAGATGAATACACAAACAACACCAAGAAAGATGAGCTAGAACTCCAAAAGATATATTTTCAAGGCTAAAGAACTCTTCAATCTCAACTTCCATATATATCTTTGTTTATGACGCTTCCTAAGTGGCTTCCATCAAACTAAGAAACTTCTTGAGTAGCTTCTATCAACTAGAAAGCTTCTCGAGCTCCTTCTACCAACTTAGAAGCTTCTTAAGCTCCTTCTACTAACTACGAAGCTTCTTGAAATACTTTTATCAATTAGGAAGCTTCTCAACCGACTTTTACTAACTCAAGAACGTCTAGAATATTTTAAAAGATTTTGTAGATTTCTAAAGTATATGTTTCTAACAAAATCATATATAGGTATTTAAAATTCTTAGTATGCAATAGAAATTGAATTCCTTTAGCTTTTGATTTTACACTTTGTCATTTCAAAGCTTTAGAATTGAATGAAATTTGATGACAGTATATAAAATTTGGTCGGATTTGCTACTTATATGAATAAAATGTAGTTGTAATAAACTTTAAAATGAATATGCTAATTTTTTTGAATTTATTGAATTTATCTCTATAAGCTTTGCCTTAAAACTTCCAATGGAATATTTGTATCCTTAACTAAGATTCAAAAGTAAAAAAATTGATTATTTAAAATAAAAAATCTAAGATACAAAAAAAAGAAGCTATGTGCATGGATGAAAGAGAAGTTCTAGCTCTACAAAGTCCCCTTACAATCTAATATGAGTAATATCTTGAAGCAGTATGAGAGCCTTAAGAACATACAACTAGTATAATTTTTAGCAAAGAAAGAATGTATTATTTGCTTCTCCGAGGTTAATAGGACATTAAAAAATTGGATCCTCTAATAACAAGAAAACAAAGCAACTATGATAAGAGAACTAATTAAAAAAAAAGATGTCAGTTTGCCAAATGCTTCAATATCAACAAAAAAAAGAAGGCCCTTAGATTTTTAGATGGATAGCTATATTCCTTCCAAAAGTATTTTTTTTTTAAATCATTCAAGTCATTTAGAAAAAGTGAGTCAATTCATATGAAAGTTGTTGCCTCATTGTTTCCAACTTTGATAGAAAAGATTTCAAAGTATCTTCTAAAAGATGTGTTTAATATTAAATGTATCTTTTTAAAAGATGTATTTATTATAGCTAATAAATACTAGCATAATTTTTTTTTTTAAGAGGCATTATTGGAGGTTTTATTTACAAAATATAATTTACAAAGATGAATAAGAAAAAATAGATATTTATAAGTTTGATCAATTAACATTGATGTATTGGATAAAAATTGCTTAGATTGCTATACTTGCATTAATAATTATAAATTATTTTTAATACACAAAGTTATTCACTAGCTACTCCTAAGAAATTTAGTGTAATAAAGATAAATATATTATCAACAATGAGCTTTTAAATAGCATACAACAACTAAGTATCTACAATCTATTGTTAATACAAGTCCTTTTCAACATTGTTACAAAAGCTTTAATGGGACACGAGCAATTATTTGATGATGAATTATTAACAAGTGTTGTAAGCAAAGAAATTGAAGATGAGGATGAAGAGCTAAAAACTAAACTTGAATAAGAACTGTTAAAAAAAAAGAAGTTTTTTGTCTTTTATATTATGAGTAAGTTCCTTGATATTACAAAGTCTACACATTTTTGAATATATATGGTGTTGAAAGGCTTCTAATATAAGCTACATGTCATTGATTCCTTACAGAAGATGTTAGATGCTTGACTACAATAAAAATAAAAAAAATAGCTTGATAAATTATTAATAAATAGTCCTAAGCTAAATAAATAAGCATTTGATCCAAGCAGGTTGTAAAAATACCGTCATTATTTGTTAACTTACATCTCTGTCTAAAGTGGGTTCCATTATACAATACAGTTTGATACAGATATATGTTGCATTATATAATGGATATTGTAGCGAAAGATAATATATAACATCAATATATACGTGATTTGATTGTAGGTAATTATAACTTGTAGGAATGAGTACCTATTAAGGAATATGCATTCTTTTATATTAAATTTTAAATCCAAAGAAGATAAAGATAATTGTTATAATCTTAATAAATAAGATTTTTTTTTTTTTTTTTTTTTTTTTTTTTTTCTTCTTAAATATTACAATTGTTGAATAATTATAGACTTTGTAATATCAAGGAATTTAACAATTTATGATTAATCTTCCAAAGATCACTATTTGTATTTGATTCATTCCATCTTTTTGTTACAATATTTGGCTTTAAAAGAACATCCTTCGTAGAAGCCATGCTTTCAACAATTCTATTAAGATCTACATGTTATTAGATGGTTGGCTATAATGATCCTCTATAATTTGATAAATTGTTGAAATTCTATTAAATAATAAGTAATAGAAGTATTGAATTACTACTATAAAATGGACTTGGTGGAGGCAAAAAATATCAAGCAACAAAGGTTATTGAATTATTAAATATTATGTTACAAAAGAATTAATTTATGTTAAATTTAATTAAATATATATTATTAAATTTCTTCTTTAAATGGTCTACAAATAATTGATCCAAATAATAGATACACAACAACAATCTAAAAAAAAATCCTAAGAAGTTTATTTATTTTGCTCTCATTTGGTTGTATCCATCTACATTTGTTTATCTAATAGTATCTTACTTTCCTTCTAAATTTATAATATGCAACTTATTTTTTCTAATTAATATCTAATCTATGTATAAGATTAAATTATTATAAAATTACATCTATATTATGTAAATATGATTTATCTCCCTTACAAAAGTATATAAAATTATTTACATGTTGATTTAATATTTTTTGAATATTATTGTTAAAAAATTAAATTTTATATATTTTTTTTATTTTATTTTATTTTATTTTTTTAAATACTAGATTTTTTTTAAAATAAATAATAAGTATAAAACTAGATGGCAATTTTGCCTCATATTTCTATTGATTTGGAAAAACTTAATTACATTATCTTTAACATATATGGTTGTTGTGGTCTTTTTAAATAGAATGCCAATTATTTTATTAAGTTAAAGATAGAAAGCTAATATTTTATAAATAGTAATAAAAAAATCTTTAAGTCTTAAAAAAAATCAAATTTTAGTATTAAGAATAATACTTAAAAAAATTAAATTTTATATTTGAATTTATAATTCAATTGATAGTGTCTTTAATTACCAAGAAGTTTTTAAGAATAAATGTTAGAAATAAAACTATAGTTAGGTTATGATAAAAAAATTCTTAAGTAACAATTGCAGTTTGAGGAATAATATTTTTATATATGTTTTATATAATATATTTAAAATATTAAATAAATATTAATTTTCTAGCTAAAATTGATTATCTTTTGTATACAAGAGAATAATATTTTCTTTAATGATGGTACAAAAAATATTGTAAATAATTAATAATTTTGTTGCCATGTCAAATTAATCCTTATTTATAATATTTCAAAACAATTTAAAAAAATTCTACACCTATTTTATTTAGATTCAATGCCTTATTATAAATCACATCTTTTATTTTTATA
This sequence comes from Physcomitrellopsis africana, assembly GCA_036785485.1. Taxonomy (NCBI): domain Eukaryota; kingdom Viridiplantae; phylum Streptophyta; class Bryopsida; order Funariales; family Funariaceae; genus Physcomitrellopsis; species Physcomitrellopsis africana. The sequence continues at coordinate 413,790 of JAWRVF010000213.1, read as the reverse complement.
TATATATATATATATTATTTTAGATTTATTAGGCTTATATTTATCTTATTTTTGATATTGAAAGAATTTACTAAGATACTGATTTGTTGTTTTAGTATCAAAAGATATAAAATACAAACAACCAAAGTAACAAAATATTCTTGTATCACTCAAAGATGAAAAGAATAAAAAATCACTCAAAGATGGTATAATATTAAATTAGAATTACTATTGCTAAAGACAAGAAGAATAGAGATAAGATTAGGAATAAAAAAGATATTGACAAGAATGAAGAAGGCCTCACTCTTATCTTTATATATACTATCTACCTAAAAACTACATGGCGACATTCTATAGGACCTCCAACATGTTGTCGTATTGTAATATATTTATGTGATGAAAAATATGAATAAGAATAATTTTTATTTAATATTCAATTATCTTGGTTCAATAGAAACCTAAGATACTTAAGAAAGATTTATGAAAGTCTCTTAGATTATTTTCTTGTTTTAATAGCTAATAGATAAAAGTTAGTTATTAAATTTTCCTTCTAGGTTGTAAAAACTCTTTCACTATTTTTAAAAAATCATAAGTTAATAAAAATAGGATAGAAGAGATAAATAACCAATATGGTTGATACTAAGGTTAAGTTGAGGATAGAATCAAGCTTAAAAATCCTTAGAATAAGTTGGATTGATACCTAGGGATCAACTGTGTATGGGATAGGGTCAAAATTAGACCTCTAACCTCAATAACGGCCACCAAGAATAAAGTATCAAATCATTTGGAGATCAATAATTAGAATTGGAGAGCTAACTTTAAGTTCATTCCAAAGACATTAGGCTTGTTTTCAAAGGATTTGAGAGGACTTAGCAATTATTATTTAAAGTCAAGATTTGTATTAGAGATTAAGTTTTTATGCAATAAAATTAGAACCAGCACTCTTGGCTATTGTGTGCAATTGAAGTGACATCTATAATTGAAAATTTGATGGTATATGGATGATTGAGTGTGCTAAGACTAAGTAAAAATTTGTAATAATCTATTAGTAAAATCAAGATTTATTTGATCTTTAGTACAAAGAGATACCAGAAATTAGCAGTTTAGAGTTGTTTAGGATTTTTGCAATATCTAAAGATCTATTTTTTAAATCAAGGTGAAATTTAGTATAATATTAGAAGACTTAAAGGACAAGATACACACCAAATTTTAACTGAAGTTAATAGTTAAAAAAAGGAGAAATTACTATTGGGATATTTGCATCAACTTCTAAGTTGGCAACCGAGTGACATCACTGCAATTTTTGATTAATTTTTGACAATCTATAAGTTGAATTGGGTTGAAACTTTTTGAGCATAAAGAAGACTTATATTTGTATTTGCGTACAAAATTTCACACCATATTGACAATCAGATTAAGAATTATAGCTTACTGAAGTTTATTAACTAATATTAGAACTTGCAAAGAAAAATCTAAGTTGCTTAATTGTGACAAGTAATAAAATAATTGGATTTTATATGTGATTGAAGTTACTAGAAAGAGTATTTTTAAGCACTTTTGTATTAACTTGAATATTTTTAAATCAAAATTTGAATCATATTCTTTTTGTATGGATGAAATCTATTAAGGGTCCTTGAAGATTTGTAAATTGCAACTTCACCCTCCATAGCCAGATGCCTAACACATCCCCAAATAGGACAACACATAATATGACGACATATCTAATTTATAAGACACGTGCCAAACTTACAAGACAAATTTCTTATATGTGCACCACATAATTAGCTTGTTCTACAAGATAGCAACATATGCTATTGTCACGGACACAGAATATAGACTTGAAGTCTAAACAAGAAATTCAAGAAGAACTGGCAGGAACTAGATTAATCAGATGAGTACAAAAACAACACCAGAGAGGTGAGCTAGAGCTCCAAGAGATATGTTGTCGAGACTGAAGAATTCTTCAGCCTCGACTCCAATATATACTCCTACCTAGGAAGCTTCTCAAGCAGCTTCTTCCAACTAGGGAGCTTCTCAAGCAACTTCTACTAACTAGGAAGATATTAGAAGGCTCTGGAAGGTTCTAGAGAGTTCTAAGAAACTTCTAGAATGTTCTAGAAGGTTCTAACAAGTATGTCCTTGACATCACTTCCTCCTCTAGCTTTGAGGTCTCCGAGAAGCCATTTGAGATGTATACTCACAAACGTAGGAAATCAAAAATTTGTCGCATAGTCTTTGTAATATATTCCAGCTGTCGTTCACGAGGCAGATGATTCATGGATCTTTTTTTTATTCATTTCTCCAAAGAAGGCTTCATCTTCACGCTTCGTTAATGACCAGCTTTTGGTTTATTAGGATATTGTCGATGGAATTTCCGTACCTTTTGAGATGCATTGGCAAGATTTTTGGCCGGTTCCCATGTTCTTTCATTAATATTGTAGCCGCTCCAATGCACAAAGTACTCTAATTTATTCCATCTTCGTAGTGAATCTAGTATCCTTTCCACCTCATATTCTTTGTTGTTTTCAATTTCTATATTAGGTGGCGGACATTGTACTCTTCCAGGAAAAGGCGATTCTTGATAAGGCTCTAACAAAGAAACATGAAAGAGAAGGTGTACCTTCATAGCAGCTGGTAACTCTAAGCGGTACGCCACAGGATTGATCTGCTTCTGGATAACAAATGGTCCCAATCTCCGGTAGTCCAACTTATCACATGGCCGCTTGGTCTTGATATTCCGTCGAAGCAGCCATATTTTATCTCCAATCTTGAAATTAGGTACCTGATTCCGAAATTTATCCGCGGATGCTTTGTAAGACTCTTGGGCAATTTGCAATTGAAGCTTCAATGTGGTTTGAAGCTCCGATAGCTGCTGCACCAATCCTTCAGCTGTTGGGTTGTTATTTGCTGATGGACTCAATAGATCAAGCTTCGGATGGTACCCATAGTTGGAAAAGAATGGTGTTTTCTGAGTCGACCCATGAAGGGTGTTGTTATATGCAAACTCGGCTAGCAGTAGATATGCAGTCCAATCATCTTATTGATAGTTGATGCTGCATCATAAATACTATTCCAAAATTTGATTCACCCGATCCGTTTGGCCGTCCGTTTGAGGATCGAATGTCGAAGAAAGCTTGATGTCCACTTTTAATAATTTAAAAAAAGATCTCCGAAACTTTGATACAAATTGGATTCCTTGATCCGACACGATATCATCTGGTAGACCATGATATCGATACACATTATCAAGGAAGAGTCTTGCTGTATCTTTGCTTGACAATGTCTTCTTGTAAGGGATAAAATGTGCCATCTTCGTAAGTCGATCCACCACAACAAAGATGTTGTCAAATGAATTCGATGGCGTCAGATCTATAATAAAGTCCATGGAAATTGAAGACCATGGACGATACAGAATGGGCAATGGCTGTAAAAGTCCATAAGGGCGATGTCAAGGGTTCTTGGATCTTAAACAAATGTCACAAGAGAGGAAAAAATCCTTCACATTCTTCCACATTTGGAGCCACCAAAAATCTCGGGAAATGAGTTCCAAGGTCTTGTTGAATCCGAAATGTCCCGCAGTTGGAAAGTCATGACGAGATTGAAGGACTCGAAGTCGTGCTGGTCCTTTTGGGATATATAGCTGCTCTTCAAAATATAAGAGATCTCCTTCAACCTTGAACTTGTCATCATTGATACGTTGCTTAATATCAAGGACTATTCGATCTTCAATAATTGCAGCATGTATTTGGTTGAGGAAGTCAGCATCAATTGGCACCACAGCAACACAAATTCTGAATTGCTCTGGCTTTAATAATGTTATACACTGCTGATCAAGCATTGCCTCTCCAATCTTCGCCGCAAGATATGATCTTCTTGATAAGGCATCGGATAGTCCTTGCTGCTTTCCAGGCCGATAAGTAGTAACGAAGTCAAATCTAGATAGCGACATATTCCATCGAGCTTGACGACGGTTTAGAACTCGAGTAGATATGAAATATTCCAGATTCTTGTGATCCGTATATACGGTCACCGGATGCGCAGCTCCTTCGAGAAAAAGATGCCACTCTTGGAAAGAATCCACTATAGCAAGGAGTTCTTTATCATGAATCTCATAGTTGATCTCAATCGCAAAAAACTTTTGTGAATAGAATGCAACCGGATGAAGCTTATTGTCGATATCCATCTGTGAAAGTACGGCTTCTAAAGCAAAATCCAAAGCATCGGTTTCAAAATAGAAAGTTTTTGCAAAGTTTGGATGTACCAAGATTGAAGCCGTAGTAAATGTCGTTTTAAGATTTTGAAATGCTTTTTCCGCTAGAGATCACTATTCTAGCTTATCCTTACATGTTAATCAAGTGAATGGAGCAGCAATTTCAGAATAATTCTTGATGAAGATCCGATAGAAGTTAGCAAAGCCGAGAAAATATTGTATGTCTCTAACCGTCTTTGGAACTTCCTAGGACACAATTGCTTCCACCTTCTTGGGATCCATCTTCAGGCCTTCCGTAGTCGCAACAAATCCTAAAAACTCCATCTTAGTTTGGTGAAATAAGTACTTCTCCAACTTGGCATAGAGTCCTCGCTCGCGTAGTTTTTTGAGTACCAAATGAACATACTTCTCATGCTTATCTTCATTCTCAAAAAATATGAAGATATCATCTAGATAGATGACAACAAAATCATCTAGATATTCTCAAAAAATATCATTCATCATGTGTTGAAAAACTGCCGGAGCATTGGTAAGACCAAATGGCATGATATTATATTCAAAATGACCATACCTTGTACAAAAAGTTGTCTTCCATTCGTCTCCTTCTTTGATTCGCACAAGGTTGTAAGCTCCCCTTAGATCAATCTTTGTAAAGATCTTTGCACGTCCAAGTTGTTCCACAAAATTGGAGATCAAAGGTAATGGATAGCGATTCTTCTTTGTCACCTTGTTGAGACCTCGATAGTCCATGCACATCCGTAGTGAGCCATCCTTCTTCTTCACAAATAAGATTGGTGCCCTAGCTGGCGATTTTGAATGACAAATGAAGTTCTTGGCTAGATTCTCGTCAATATATTTCCGCAACTCAGCCAATTCCATTTGCGATAGGTTATAGATTGGGCCAAAAGGCGATTGTGCTCCTTCTTGCAATTCTATGGCACAATCATATGATCGATGTTCTGGTAGCATGTCAGCATTCTTCTTTTGGAACTCGTCTTGAAAATCCTTGTATTGTTCCGATATTCTTGCTGTTGAAATCTGCTCTCCACTAGTTAGAGCTGCATAAATGACCAATGGTGTGCCTTCCTTGCACGATCTTACAAACGTTCTTCCTCCAATGAACAAGGATTTTTTGATTTGGGATCTTCTTCTAGGCTTGTCCTTAGGTTGTTCTATGGGAAATGTTATCCTCCGCAACCTCCAATCTATGCATGGATTATATTTTTCCAACCAAGAAAGACCAAGAATAATAGGATTTGACGGGGTGCTAATAATGTTGAAAATAATATAACTACTATGGTCTTTAAACGTTACTTCTATAGGTTCTGATTCATGGGTGACACTACCAGATAATAAAGATTGTCCATCTATTATTTCTACGTGAACAAGTTTGAATTTTTGTACCAGGGGAATTTTGTGACGCTTAGCAAATTCTTGGTCTAAGAAACAAGCAGATGCTCCTGAATTTAATAAGGCTAAGATTTTTAGTTTTTCAGGACCAAAAGACAAAAGAATTATAAAACAACGGGCAGATTGAGTAGAAAGAGAGGAACATGGTTTTGATTTGTCCAACCGCACGGTTCCTATTGTGGCTGGGCATTCTCGTTTTTCTGAACAAACGTACTTCTATTCTTGATGTTGCGTCCATTTTGCTTCTTCGGACAGTTTCCAATTCTATGGCCTTCTCCACCGCAATAAAAGCACAAACTTTTTTCCATACGCTGCTTCTTTTCTTTTGGAATAAGAGATTTGATACGTACCGCATCAATCTGCATGTCTTCTATCTCCGCTTGTGAATTTAGGCTACTTGCCAATATAATTGCGCCACAATGACTTATATATTGTCTAGAGCGTTGGTCTTGGTGACGTTGAAATAGGCGGTTATCGCACTTTATAGCTTGGCTAATGGCTTCGTTGAGCGTTCGTGGATCAGGAAGAGATAATAACAAATCCTTCACGTCGTCCCTTAGACCCCAATAGAATTGGCTCATCAATGCTTCTTCATCCCAATTGATGTCGCATGCCAATTGCCTGAAATCGGATGCACAGACTAATGCAGAGCAAGTCCCTTGTCATAGTGATCGAATTTTTGTTGTAGCCCACCGAGTCTTGTCATGCTCACCAAATGCTTCTGCAAATGCCTCCAAAAAAGTCTCAAAGTTGTTCAAAATCGGTGATCTTTTTTCAAGTAGAGGAGCAAACCACGATAAAGCTTGTCCCGTAAGCAAAGTTCCAACCAATCAAACGCGTGATTCCTCCGTCGGATAACGTTCGGGTTGTAGAGCTGTTATTAACTTGATTTGATTGATGAAACCTTGAAACTTGGAGCGTGTGCCATCAAACTTGTCTGGAAGGCTCATTCAAGGTTCCTTTCATTGTGGAAGTAATAGTTCTCGTTGAACCACAGATAAAGCTACTTCTTCTGGTGCAGAAGCTCGAGGCTCATGAAGCCCAAATTGTGCTATTCCGGATGCTCTATCATTATGAAGTCTTGCAAAGACTCCTTCCATCATCGTAGTTCACTGTGATAACGTAGCAAGAAAGATTCATAATGCATACCATCTTGACTCCAAACTTTCACTCATATTAAGGTCTTGACCTCCAATCGACCTCCAACCATTCCCAAGAGAAACGAAGAATTACAGCCACAAAGAGAAATATTGGTTAAGAGGTACTGCGAAACTTCCTTAAAACGCCTTGTACACCTTCTTCAAGAAGAGTGCAGAATTCAATTTCTCCAAGAATAAGACCTAAATATTAACATACAAAAGATATCGCTTAAAGCGATGTAATCCGCGAACCTCAAAATACTAGCGGTACCTCTCAAGAGAATTCAAACTCCAAATAAGAAAGACCCAGCTCGACATCCACAGGTGAGTGTCGATTTCGTCCTTGAGCCACGTATCACGTAATATAGACTTGAAGTCTAAACAAGAAGTTCAAGAAGAACTGGCAGGAACTAGATTAATATCATGGACACAGAATATAGACTTGAAGTCTAAATAAGAAGTTCAAGAAGAACTTGCAGGAACTAGATTAATCAGATGAGTACAAAAACAACACCAGAGAGGTGAGCTAGAGCTCCAAGAGATGTGTTGTTGAGACTGAAGAACTCTTCAGTCTCAACTTCAATATATACTCCTACCTAGGAAGCTTTTCAAGCAGTTTCTTCCAACTAAGGAGCTTCTCAAACAACTTCTACTAACTAGGAAGATATTAGAAGGCTTTGGAAGGTTCTAGAGAGTTCTAGGAAACTTCTAGAATATTCTAGAAGGTTCTAACAAGTATGTCCTTGGCATTAGGAAGATACTAGAAGGCTCTGAAAGGTTCTAGAGAGTTCTAGGAAACTTCTAGAATGTTCTAGAAGGTTCTAACAAGTATGTCCTTGACACTAGGAAGATATTAGAAGGCTCTGGAAGGTTTTAGAGAGTTCTAGAAAACTTCTAGAATGTTCTAGAAGGTTCTAATAAGTATGTCCTTGACAGCTATACATGGCTAACTTATTGACTAAGTTTCTAACCTATTAATCATCTATAGACATGAATAAAGATAAAATCGTATTTATGAAGCTTCTAGGAAGCTTTTCTATAAGATATTATCAAATTTATGTACTTTTACCTACTTCTATTTATCTGTGTTACCTAAATAACTATTGAATTAAATCTTATATTTGTGACATTTAGTGGCTTCTACAAATGATCTTTAAATTCTATAATATTTTAAATTTTAAATTTATGCATATTTTTTTTTATTTTAGCTTGATTCTAAATTTTATTTTTGTATGTCTTAATTATATATTTTAGAATATATTTGTATAATACCACTAAAGAATTGTTTTGAATATTTTTCTCAATATAACTTCTACTTAATTTTATACTATAATCTTTGATATACAAGGTCAATTTTATACCATAATCTTTGATATACAAGATCATATCTCATAAATATTAAAATGTATAAGAAAAATCTATATGAAGTGTTTTTGAAAAGTAGGATCCTAATTTGATCCATTTGCCTCAATTATGAATAAAAAATAGATTAGAATTCTAATATAAAATATATTAAAAAACTAATGAGAATGTTTTAGATTTTTAAGTAGATACATTGCCAATAATTTGAGTGTATTGTTTGAAAAAGATGAACACAATATTAAATTGCTTAATCCAAGATTTTATGTTTCAATTAATTTCAAATCATGTTGAGAATTATTCTTTTAAGTTATTAATTCTATTAAAAGAAAAGAAAAAAGAAAAAATAGAAAAAATTATAATTGATTACAATTTGTGATAAATTAGAATACATTACAACAACTAAAATATTATAAATAATATGTAAGGATATTATTAGTGACAAATTAATAATGACTAATATATATGCATCTAATGTATATTAAACTAAACAATTAATGAAAAAATATAATTGATATTTTTAAAATAAAAATCTATAAATAATTAGAAAAAAATAGAATATGATAAAATATAAGATTAAAAAATATTCAAGCTATGAAATGAACTGAACTGTACTGTATATACAAGAACTGATATGTCAATATTTTTGAGATAATCTTTGATATTTTGGTTGTGCATTGTGGAGTCTTTTGCATACAATATTTTGTTAAGTCTGCCCTCTATACTTCCATATGTAATTCCCAAAGAATCATGTGCATTACATAAGTTATATTTATTGTTTGCAATTGCCACTATCTTGGTAGGAGCTTGACTTGCCCCATACTTAGTTTGCCAACCCTACAATCCACTTAATTATCAAAAGAAGGTTATAAACTAATTTCCATAAATCAAATGCTAATTTTTATAAAACCCTAATCTGAGTTCAGGTCAGTCAATGCACAGTAAAGCTATTTGTGAAAACATTCAAATGCTGAAGATTTGCAGCGATAGAATCAACTGGTCAAGAATCCAATCGAGAAAAGATGTCGTAAGATCTAAGAGAGCAAACCCTAAACACGGAAGCCTTTCCGCCACCCTCCTCCATCCTCCTCTGCGGGACACGTCCTTCAAATTCTCGGCCCACAAAGTGTTGTTTTTAACTTCATAAATACACTCAACTTATGGAGAGAAGCAGATTCAACCTTGTCAGAAACCTAAAACTTCTGTTCATGAAGCAGGCCTTTAATGTCGCAGGAAGGACATGAGGCGTTTAGTAATGGAAGAGGGAGCTCATGGCTGTCGCGTCGAAGACCTGCAACGGCGTAGCCGTTTACCTAGTACTCCCCACCTCGCCCACGTGGCCATTAGTCAAAGCCCTCACATCGCGGGACCCATGTGTGAGATCCTCCTCGAATCATGTCTCTAACAGCACGTACCGCTTGATCAGTGCTTCTGAGTTTGTGGCTCACATCGACATGCCGACGTGGTCCCAGCGCGCAAAAAGATTCCAACATTGCACAACTTGTGGCCCAAATTCGCCGCCGTGATCCATCCCGCCACGACCGTCTCGGTCCCACTTGGCCAGCATTGATGATGTGCCAAACAGTGCATATCAGGTGACAATTGCTGCAGCTTGTGATTCGCCGCCTGGTTGCAGTTCTGCTGCTCAACATGTACCAGATGAACCAGTTGGGTGCCCATAGATAGCGGAAGCGCATTCTATCGGCACGATAGTTGACTGCAGTCAAGGCAGGAAGTCGTCACTGGGTGCGCGGTGACATGGATTCGGGCCACGACCAGGCCACGCGCATGTGGTTGATGTGGCTTGATGACAGTCACTAGTTTGGGTTCCAGGGGGTGGGTTCCTTCCGCTTGCAGATTAAGATTCGGTGGGGTTCAGCATGGTTTTGGACCATCGTCGATTGTGATCGAGCAGTTTTGGGAGCAATTTGTGGGTCTGAGAAGCAAAGGAAATTTGGATGTGTGAGAATGGACAGGAGGAGAATTCGCAAGGGTTCGATTTGTGAATCAGACTGAATCGGAGTTTGGGTGGAGAGCCAATGAGGGGTTGCCGTAGTTTCGTGGCGACCGAGTGTGTGGCTGATGCGAAGTAGTCCGCGCTGATTATTTCGTGTCTAGGCGCATGGTGCGCAGCTGATCGACCTTGCCATGTTGCAACCTTGCAGTAGGAGCTGTGTGGGCCTTGAGCTGAGTTCACGCATTTAATTTGCGTATCAGTGGGGTTAGGCGACGTTGGAACAGGTTTGAAAATGTGAAGATTCTCAGGTTCGCATTACGATATTGGAAGCCATCGGCTAAAGAAGAACCAGGGTTTGGGTTGTCAAGTCGAGTTTTTCAAATTTCTTGAGAAGTATACAGGCTTCTGGAACAGGATTTAGGGGCATTTAGTAACTGAGACTGCATGCTCCGCATGAGCTCATTGAAGTACGATTGATCAGGTTTCGGTGGAACTTAATGAGTAGAGATCCAGTCCACACTCCTTGATTGAGTAGGTATCTGTGGAGGTGTTGCATGAACGGATCGCAGGTGATGACTTGCAGTTGCGGTGCATGGTTGTAGATCCTGAAGTTGCCGCACGCCGAGGTCTTGGGAAGTAAAATTTGGGACGCAGGGGTTGTCCCAAAGTCGGTCGCAAATCTGCCAGAGTTAAGAAGCTGCACTCTGTTCCGGGTCTCCGATTTTAAAGCGTTTGCGTTTGGATAGGATGTCCTAGGATTTGGCATGCAGCGTAGTTGACGCCGTTGCTGGAAGGAAGAGGCCATGGCGTCATCGGTCGGAATTAGTGTTTCTTCAGCACTTGGAGTTTTGAAGGAGGAGGCTCGGACGGGGCTATGGGCTTCCGAAGATCACATCCGTGAGCCTCTCGATGTTGCAAGAGTATCTGCCGATGTAGATAAAGATTTTCAGTGTCCGATTTGTCTTCAGACAATAGAAGATGCGTCTTTAACCAGCTGTGGTCACACTTTTTGTTACTCGTGTATCACGACGCATTTGAATATCAGAAGCAACTGCCCTAGCTGCGCTCGGTATCTTACCTCAGAGCAGCTCATCCCTAACTTTCTCTTGTCTAAGGTGAAACTTCTAAACATTTTAATTTTCACAAGGCATTGCTCGAAGTCAATATGTTGCAATTTCTAACAGCTGAGGGCCTTCTCACTGTTGCTGATGGATTGTTCATCTCACTTTATGTGACAATTTCGCAATGAAGTTGCTAGTATTTGTGAGCATTATCGCATGAGATCCAGATGAACTTACACTTTCTTGACATTAATTCACTGGAGTCTAGACTTGCTGGTGTACACTAGATCGCGGGTGAATCATATGAGCCTTGATTTGTAGGAATTTTTGTCATGGTTGCTTTTGAGGACATGGTCATGATTTAATTTGCGAAAGTGTCAGTCGAGCGGTTTTTAATTGCAACGTCTCTTCTTACATGTTGCAAAGAGTGTATTATTCTTAAAATCATTGCAGATAGATTAAGGGTGATATTGCATTCTTACAGTGCATGTTGCATGATATCTGCAGCTGATGAAGAAGACAGCAGCCTCGCAGCTCCTCGACAGCACCTCTTCCGCAGAGCAATTGCGTCTTGCACTTCAGCAGGTGATGCGTTAGCTTTTGATCTACTTTCAAAATGTCACCGGCGGACTAGTTGTGACGTAATAAGATGTGACGCTGTGCCTGTGCCCCAGCTGACGTCCTGACGTCTCAACTTCTGATAACACGCTTTGCAGGGAGAGGATTTGCCCATGAAGGACTTAGATTTCTTGCTGCGGCTTATAGATGAAAGGAAACGTATACATGAACAAGAGGAAGCCAAGTGCAACATGGAGATTCTACTTGATTTTCTGCACCTATCCCGTCATCGAAAACAGGAGGAAATGCAAGAGGTGAAATTTTCAGTTCAAGCTGCACATGCTGGCGTTAAGTTGTGTATAGTAGGAGAACTGGAGCTACTAGGTAACGAAAATATTGCTAATCATTGTAATAATGCATCTGTCCTTGTAATAAAAGAGCAAGTGAATGTCCTCGTCTTAATAAAGAGTGGTATATTGTTGCTCCTAGAACGTATAGATTCTTCGAGGTGCGCATCAAAGCATAATGGTGAATCAAATGCTTTTGAAGGGTTTTCAGTAGAATTTCGTCCAGTTGAGCTGAAACTAGATGGGTGTTTTGCTTTCAAACAGATACAAGGTGATCTTCAGTTTCTCAAAGAAGACATAGCCACGGTGGAGAGTCGGCGGCAAGAGATACTAAGTGCAAAGAACAAGTTCATTAAACGATCACGCTTACCAGCGTATTCACCACCGCCTAGTTTAGATACCCACTCCGGATGTGAGAAGGCAAGTGATGGGGGTGCATTATCTGTTTGGCGAGGTGGATTAGGTGGTGCTTTTTCTCCACCTAGTGAAAGTAAATTTACAGCAGGGAATATGACTGGGAGTCTAGCATGTCCTATAGTTACGAAGGATGGGGGTATGAAGGGGAAATTACTCGAGAATCCTTTTACAGAATCGTTTGCTGGATCAACGGGTGTTCAGACCTTAAGCAAGAAACGCCGGGTGTTGGCACAGGTTTGTATTCCTAATTGAGAGTACATGCTATGCTTTATTCTTTGCCAAATAATTCACTTTTTGTGTTGAATGATGACAATTTGTTGCCCGATGGCTTAGAAGATCCCATTGTGTTACCCCTTGCTCAAAACTCTATTTCCATTTGTCGACCTACGGTAAGAACATTTAGTGTTCGTTAACAGGAATATGAACATTGACATGGTAACATGGACTGCTTATGCAGTTCGAGGATTTGCAAGAAGCCTATTTGGTGCGCAGGAGGCAAGTTGCTCGAAATCAAAGGCGCAGACAGATGCAGGAGTCAGTCACGAATTCGACAGTCAAAGGTGTGAAGAGCTATCAGGATGGGTTAGAAGAATTTGAGTCTGTACTGACGGCATTTACACGTTACAGGTGTGCGACCTTTTTAAAATTATATTGTTAAAAATAATGAATACCAATGGATTGTTTATCTACTTTGTTATATATTCATTTTCCTCATTATACATCTTACATTATCTTGCATTCATTTTGGGTAACGTTTACGTAAGATATCTTTTGCCCGCACTGTCATTTATATCAAAGCTATGCAAAACTCAGGATCATAGAGCCTGTTCTTTGCTCCAGTCTAATTTTTAACTTTTACTCTTGTTGATGAACAGTCGTCTCCGTGTAGCAGCTGAGCTTCACCGTGGAGATTTATTTCATAATTCAAATATTGTATCTAGGTGAGATATCTTGTAGTCATGCTCCTTTTGCACTTGGTGTCAGACACTTCAGATGTCAACAGTAGCACTCTAATAGTAGGTGAATGCATTTCGAAGTATTCCCCAGCAGATTTTATTACCTAACTCTAGTAGGAGGTTTTAAGGGTGGGACACTTTAATTCACTTGTCAAAGTCAGGATGAGATGAGAATGACATGAATGTCATGGTTTTCTCCACACGAAGACAAAAATTGCATTATTGATAAATGTTATGAGAGTTTATTTGCGGAAGCGAATCAAATTGCTTACTTTGCTCTTCATCTGCAGTATTGAGTTTGATCGGGATGATGAATTCTTTGCGACAGCGGGTGTATCTCGGCGCATCAAAATATTCGACTTTGCAATGGTATATTAGAGTGAATTACTTTCACTTTCTTCAGATATATATATATATATATATATATATAGAGAGAGAGAGAGAGAGAGAGAGAGAGAGAGAGAGAGAGAGATGTTTCTGGCCACTAACACATGTATAGCGATTGAGTAACACTGGGAAGATTTGAATGGAACAGGTTATAAATGAGTTCGCAGATGTTCACTGTCCAGTGGTGGAGATACCCACACGATCTAAAATGAGCTGCTTAAGCTGGAACAAGTGCCTGAAACCTCTTATAGCCAGCAGCGATTACGAGGGCGTTGTTACAGTATGGGATGTCAATACAAGGCAGGTATGGGAAGAGCAGGGTCTTTGATACGAATGTATCGTAGTTTATGTTGCTAGTAATGTGTAATTTTTTTGTGTCCTGAACTTGGATTGGAATAGGGTATTGATTGCCTGAATATGCGTTGTACATGCAAATCTACTTCGTTACTGGATGAGGGAGAGCTATTCTAGAGAAAAATTAGTACGTAAGGTTTACTTGTGTTACTTATGTTATCTGCCTAAGTAATTTCTTTCGTGCAGAGTGTGATGGAATATGAGGAACATGAAAAGCGTGCTTGGAGCATCGATTTTTCCTGTACAGATCCATCAATGCTGGTTTCTGGAAGTGATGATGGAAAGGTTCAGCCTTAGTTAAGCCCTTTGCTGTAATGATCCATAGAGGTTTAATGCTGTAGTATACCTTATAAGCTTTTGGGCTGGTTACCGACTCTGGAATAATGAAATAAGTGCGTTGACACATTGCAGGTGAAGGTGTGGTGTACAAGGCAAGAAAGTAGCGCACTCAGCTTGGATATGAAGGCCAACATTTGCTGCGTGAAGTATAACCCTGGCTCCAGTAACCACATTGCAGTAAGTGTTGATTATGATTTGTTATTTATAAGCCATTGCTTGTGTGCTCTCTCTCTCTCTCTCTCTCTTCATTGTTTATGAGATATTCGAAGTTTTTTATGTGTAGTGATTCTAATTCTGTTAAACTCTTGATTGACAGGTCGGCTCCGCTGACCACCAAATTCATTATTTCGATTTACGGAACGTAAGAAAACCACTTTATGTATTCAAGGGGCATCGAAAGGCCGTGTCTTATGTAAAGTTTATATCACCAACTGAGTTAGCTTCGGCATCTACAGACAGTACACTTCGACTTTGGGATGTTCAGAGGGATCGCTCGGTATGAGAAATTGATTTTCTTCATTTAAATTCCCTAGAGCAATATTTTTGTTTGATTTACACCCATGTGGTTGCATGCTGAGTGATGCGAAAAGTTTCTGCAAAGTGAACATTTAGTGAGTATCTTCAAAATCTGAAGTCGATGTGGTGTGTTTGCCGCAGATACGGACTCTCAGAGGACATACAAATGAGAAGAACTTCGTGGGACTGACCGTCAATAACGAATATATTGCTTGCGGCAGTGAATCAAATGATGTTTTCGTGTATCATAAGGTAATATACTGGCTATACATACACTTCAATTGTCTTGATTGTAGCACTCTTTGGTCAGAATATCCATCAATTTATTAATCTTCTTTTTTAAGCATACATGTACCTCTTTCTGCGCATTGAACCTGCTCCCTGTCATTAGTAAGTTTTATGATTCTGAGGCCGATTTTTTGCATTATGGCAGGCAATACCGAGACCAGCTGCATGCCATAGATTTGGATCCCAGATTCCTGAAGGTAGCGATGATGATGGTTCACACTTTATTAGTGCAGTGTGTTGGAAGAGTGAGGGTCCAACAATGTTAGCTGCTAACTCGCAAGGCACAATTAAAGTTCTCGTGTTGGCTCCTTGAATCTTAGAATTTGCCTTGTGTGACTGGCTATTCGCTCTCTCTCATTTCACTATCAAATGCTCAAATTTTGCGGATTCTAAGTTTTTAGAAAAAATATTATTACCCTTTTATAATAATCATTTTAGAAAATACTTTCTGCTTTTGACTTCTCCCCGCCAGAATCGTCAAACCAGAATCTTGTTTTAACGGTAAGAATTGGTTCTGCTGCTGCCCTTGTATCTTAGGATAACCAACATGCTTTTCCATTTTGGAACACAGTAACTTTCTCTGCTGTTTTACGTGGAGTCTAAGGATTTCAAATCATAAGTTGCAAGATTATATCTTCTTAGTATTGTGCTCCTCTCTGCGCCGTCAGTTAACGTGGTTTGTTCTTTGATTATAATCAAAAGAGTATTTGCATGATTTACATATCAAACCTAGTACTGGCAAATTTTGTTTCGTAAAGAAGTTCTATGGATGGATGTCCTAGAAATGTATGAAGAAAGACCATTCATCTGCTAGACCCAAGCCTCAATTCTGTTTTTTGTTGCCTAAATCCTCAATTTTATACTCAAGACTTTGTAGTATTGTGGTTGTATAAATGTCCTTATGCAGAATTATTTTAAACTCAATATTGTAGATAAATATTATCTTAGATATTATCAATCATGAGATCAAGTTTTGTTTTTGTATACATATTATAAGATTTTAAAAACGTATATAACCAAGAAACTATATTGTGAGTGATAAATAAGAATTCTTAACAATGTTGAAGTTTTTAGTTTGGAACTTTGTACAAATGATATAATCTCTCTATAATAATTTTAATGTTTATATGATACAATGTTTATATGATGCAATGTATTATTAGTTGAATTTAGTGTCTTTGGATAATCATGGTAAAATAATGCATTAGTAATATTTCGACTTGCCCAAATTTTTGGTTTTAATAAATATCAAAAATTTTAAAATAACATATATCAAATCAAATAAATATAAGTTTTTGTAAAACTATTTAGTAATTTGGAGATAAAATCTATAAGACTCAATATTAAAATTATTATAGATATAATCATAAATAGTAAGACTATTAATATTGAGTCTAAATCTTTATAAATTTAATTAGATTGAATGTAAAATTATAATAAATTTAATTACTTTTATAATTATAGATTGAATATAATAATTAAAACTATATTGAATTTAATTGCTTCTACTTGTATCACTATATTACACCTACTTATGATTCAAAAATTTATAATTTGTTGTAGTACATTGTGACATATGATCAAAATAGCACTTTGGCAAAACATCCCCTAAATTAGAATTTCATCACAATATTTCATTGAGTTTAGAATTTTTTGTAGCTTCTAGCTTGCTTGATCTTCCAAGGCAACACACAAGCAACGAGCTAGGCATAATAAAAAAAAAATTACATAAATGTTACAACATTTGTAAGGTTGGATAATAATAGAAAAGGCTAATACAAGTGGTGTAGAAGATATTATGCAACCACTAAATATTGGGTTCAAACCTCAACAATGGCAAGGTTATTCAAAAGATGGTTGTGCTTGTGTGCAAAGTTGATTTGGCTTGGTTGTTGCCCTTCTTCTCTTTCTCCTACTCCTTGGTTTTTTTTTTTTTTAAGAACTTCAAGGGCAAGCAAAGTACCTCCCATCTCTTAGAACTCAATTTCTAACACATTCAATTCCTATGAATAAGTGTGAGCACAAAAGGACAGATCAAAATAAAATCATAAAGAAATAAAAATTGCTTAATATTTATGAGTGGATGAAACTAAAAAAAATTACCAAGTACCAATCTAAGGAAAATTCTATCCTAACCATCAACGTAGTAATAAACCATGATAATGTCAAATAAATCTAAGTTAATTTTTGTTGGACATAATGATAAATATGAAATAATCAGTTAAAAATAAAATTTTCGCTATTAAATAACACTGTTTTGAAAAAGAAAATATAAAATCAAACAAGAGACACTATTAATGGCTATTGAATAGTTTGAGTTTAATATAGACGCTTTAAAACTTATGTGTGTTTTTTTATTATTTAACTGATTATATTTTTTATTTGATAAAATTCATTGAATGAATCCGCTAAAATGTAATATAAAATTCGCATTGCAAATGATGTTGAATAAATATCCTACCGTGATGAGGAGGGGGTAGGCGTAGGCTTTTTGGCTGGCAGGCAGCCCAGAGGGTTCGGGCAGGGACCCGTACCCTGCCCGTCCCCTCGAATGGACAAATGAAAAATAGATGGACGTCACTTCCATGGACGAATGTTTCCACTGGTCATCCCTCGGGTACGAGCACAAGGGGCGTCTACAGTGGATCGTAATGTAGCCCCAGTCCAAGTGATGGGCTATGGCGAAGCTCATGCGCTGCTCGCTGCCTCCAGCGTGCCATTTTGTTCTAGACTGCCACTCATCTTGTCTTTCATCACCATGTTTTTAATGTCCTTAGGCGAAGGACCCAGCGAAGAAGAGTCGTTTCGAAGCATTCAAAACGGTGTGCTCTACAGCTTGTTCGCAGTATCTGTTTCAGAGTCTTCCATGTCACAAAAAGAGCGCGTTTGTCTTTGAACACACTTTTGGTTTCCGCAAGTGTTGGTTTCACAGATGGGCCTGGTCTGATTCACCATGTAGCCATGAGCAGAGCCCCTTCCGAGGTGGGTAAGTGAGAAAAAAGAGCCTGGGTTGAGCGCCTGATTGCGATGCATGCAAGATCTCAACCGTCCTACCTGTTCAGCCCCAAATAGTATTCAGTCGGTCTCCAACAGAATATGACCTGATATATGGGGAATTTCCACTACCAGCCGCGCATGCCAATCCATCCTTCGCCATCTCCACAAGGCCAAGTCACCAAGCGTATGTTGCACCAATCTTCTGGTGCTTGATGTTATCGGGTGCGTAGAATCGGGAAAACAGGAGTTAAACTTTGTTTTCAAATTAAATAAGTAAATATAAAGGAAAAAAAAAACTAAAGCCTAGCTTGATTCTCTGCGGTTTTCTGATTTTTAATTCTTTCCACCTCATATTTTTATGGGCTGTATATAATATGGGAATGAGCAGACAGTGAGGAGAGCAGGAAATATGCCGGAGGGGCAAACGTTGAAGGAGAACATCACATTGACTTGAGCATATTGGACCATAGATGGCAGACAAGAAAGGGGCTGGTGCAACGACCAGAGAGCTTGAGGTGAAGAGGGCAGTGGCAAATGGGTTTGCAAGCAAGGAGAGTGAGGTAAAAAAAGTGGTGGCTAATGGACCCACAAGTAAGGAGGCCTTCCGGAAGGTAGAGGAGGAGCAAAGAGCGAGGCTGGCCAAGCAGAGGAAGGCAGAGGAGGAGTGGCTGCAGAAACTCATCCAAAAGGAAGAAAATCGAAGAAAACGAATCCAGGTTTAGAATCTCTCCTGCATTGCAAAATCAAACCCTAAATCTAATTTCGGGGCAGAGAGTGCCATGAACCTGACTCACTGTTCAAGAGATGCTGATTGGTTCTGCAGAAAGTCTTGACGAAGGAGGAGGAGGAGGATCAGAAGACGGCTCAGCGCGCAAGCGCTACCAGCAAGAGTGCAGATGACTCACGGCGCAGTCTCGTCAAAAACTTGGAGGAAGAGCAGCGCAACATGCATGCTGTACAGATTAGTACACAAACGAAGCCTGTAAAGGTGAAACCCTAACTTCTGTCCACGACAAAATCCGCCAATAACCTCACTAGCACCACACATCTCAAGTGCACGATGTGCATTAACCACATCTGGCAATGAAATAAGCCTCTGCCACTCCAATAACCTAAAATGCTCCAATTCGAAATACCCAGTAACATCGGCAGGAGCCTAAGAAAGCAGTCATTACTTTGTCATGGCTGGAGCTCCCCAATTGATAAGAACTCAATACCTGGTTTTCGGCATGAATAGGCAGTGCCAGTAACAGGTAGCACGCTGGACAGAACCACTGAAGAAACTGAGAGCGCAAGCTCAAGAAGACAATTGAGATGATTGAGTTGAGTAGATTCAGAGCTTAAACATGCATTGTCTTTGGTTGTCACCAGATTGAGGATGTGAGCACCGGAAGTCGGCAGAATGCTAAACGTTGGGTTGGCAACTCAAGATGTGCTCGCAACTCTGTGACTCCTGAAACAGATAGAGATCCAAATAGAGCATCCATCTTCAATACTTCATAGCATTGTCAGTAACCAACGTTGTTGCAGCCCTTCAAAGACTTCACCACTTGGGATCTTCTCAGTTTTTGAGGGCTGTTATCCGAACTGATCAGTTAGCTTGCCATTGATGGTGTGTGAGTTGGAAACATGGTCAAGCTCATGTTCCACTGTTTGAGATCGACCGTTGCACAATTATACTTTTTTTGGGTGCCACAGTGCTTGATGAGAGCTTCTACTTCCAAGGGACGGGAGTTACTGTCATGCACTTCCGTTGAAGTGGATAAATGGGACTTCAAAATGGGATTGATGGCTTGTAGTATTTTAATAAAGATTGATAAATGTATGTTTGTGAATACTTTTAAAGAATGTTTGATTTGGAAATATTGATAAGAAAATGTGGGTTGTCAAAGGTAGTGTTGACCAGTAATAATAATGTGACATGATCTTTTTCAGAGTGTTGAATTTTTTGAAGTGGCATTATTTTTTCATTTCTGATTGATATTGCTATGACTAGTTCATTTCACCATTTGTTGGACTATACTTCTGTAATCTCTTCAAATAGAGCAAATATCCACTTCTTTGGAAAAACCCTCCTTTAGAAATCTTGTTTTTTGGTTATACTATAAAGTAAGAAGAGGTCATGAAATGGACCTAATCATTCTTTTATTACAAGCTAAATATGTTAATTCATTTCTTGATTCAAACAATTATGAGAAGTATTGGTTATTTTGTAATGGTTATTTAAAGCATTTTTTGACATGGAACTGCAGCATAGGTGCTTCAAACTCCTTCTGACCAAGGTTGGGAAAGGCAACAAAGATTGAAGCCATTGTGACACACAATATAGCACAATGTGTAGTCTCGACTGAAAGCACATCACTTCCCTGTTTACCATACAATATCACACTAAAGTTACAGCAACAAGTAGTCGACACACAACACTAAAAAATGTACAAAGGGAAAAGATTTTATAGCACTATAAAATTGGACCATTACATGACATGTTAACAAAGAGAGATAGATGTATAGTACGGAGAGTGGATGATGATGATGCATTTTTTGACATGGTTTTTCAATTTTTTTTAAAAACCATCTCTTTGAGATGGGCCAATAAAAATTCTAAACATTATTCATTCCATGTAGGAAAAAAGTGCATTCTACCTCATTTTTCCCTTTTATGGCTTTTGAACTTATTTTTCTAAGTATAAATCCAACTTAAGGAAACTTCTTGACATCAACCAATCAAAAAATTTAAAAATAAAAACCTCTCACTTTGTCCTTTAAAAAAACCTTCATTTATTTATTTTTATATATATATATATTAAAAAAAAATTAAAATTAAATCTCATGAAAAAGAAAACAGAAAATCTACACATTGAATTAAATTTAGTAAGATCGTTTTATAATATCTAAAGATCGTGATGAAAGTTCTTGTGTTGAGCATGGATCATGTGTGGAATCCCATACAAAACTGTGCTAGTATCTCATTAGTAAGCAAACTGAATAGGATGCAAACCTTTGCAACGACTGTTGGGTTCCCAATCGCCGCATCTTCTAGGATGAAAGCCCAAGTAGCTCAAGCCATTCACTAATTGAGCATTCTCGGTTGCTGTTACAGCCCATCCTAGATTAACCCCTTGAGCCGAACTCAACGTCTTCACTGGTATTCTGTGCAAGCTGAAATGAAGTTCTATATATGAGTATCAATTATGTGGTTCTTTTCTCGCAACGCTGTTTACCGTTGTGGCTCGATTGGTTCCACTTGCAGTAGTAAGTGTGCAACTTGTGACAATCTGAAGCTTGCAGCTTTTTTCTCTGGGTACTCTCTTAAGTCTTCCATCCTTGAAGGTTTTCTGTGAGTGAGAACTCTAGGCTTTGAATGTAGCATTGATGGCCGCTGATCAGCGGCCAATCGCTACTGGTATCACTCCTGGGGAGCTGCACAAGGAGCGGCGTATTTCCAAGCTTCTCCTGAAATGGTTCAGATGCTCGGCTGGGTCGAGAGCGGCGTCCAAAGCAAGCTTTTGCGTTTCAAAGCTTAGGTCTCCCGTCGTAGTAAGCTATTTTCCTGCTGCCAGTGTATTATATCGGTTGTAAATCATCGGGTATTCGAACAAACGGAAACGGCACTTTTTGCAACGCGACATATGGTTTGCCCAGTTGTGACCCACTTTACGAGATTTGAGCCGAGGTAGCTCTGCTTACATTATAAAAAATGAAGAGCTCCGGGGGTTTTCCAGTTTTCGGCTCCAAGTATAAATCGATTCAGAATTGTGATACTATTTCATACTTTGGAATCAGTAGCTCCGATTATGAATCTAATATAGCAATTATAGCATCGAAAAATCAAGGTACAATTGAACTCCTCTATAACACATGTTTAAATTTTGAACTATCTATTGCCATTCAAGGGGGTGGTGCGTAGCTGCAAATAATTTGTCATCTGGTGATGTTTGCGTATGTATACATATATTAGAGAGAGAGGGAGATAGATTTTATCTGCCGAAATGTTCATTTCAGGATTTCGACAGCACAGAACTTGTTCAGTGCACAATTTTCCCACACACACTGCACTAAGAGAGGTCATTCAAACGTGCATTATTGTGTGTTGAATTGCAAATTGTCGACCAATTTCAGAAAAAAATTGATTCATTATCTTCCACACGAGGGTGTTCCCTCAGGACTTGCCTTACGGACTTGGCTTGAGGAAGCTTTCCAACAAAACTGAGAAAGGTGATATGGCAGAAGGGGTCCATCTCACTCAGAGTGTACTTTCAAGGATGTAAACGTCCGTGCAGACTTTATTCAGGAATTAAAAGAAATCTGCTGCCAATGAACATGACCTACCATCCCACTTCCACTCCTGTAGTTGGTGCATCCGGCTTATGCAAGCACTAACTGTTATGAAGCAAATTTCGCTTCAATCCTCCAGATATCAACACCCTAACCACATTTCTGTGACAGAACCAGCCAGCTTCTAAAGACTTTCCACCAGTGCCGATGCCCGTCCGTCCTCTGCTTTTTCCAGTCAACTCAGTTTGAGCTTTACAATAAAACATGACTGCGTTGAAACATCAGCACAGAGTTAACGTCATTCGAAATTGAGAGTAACGAAAAACAATGATAAACAAATGAAAAGTAACACAAATAAATAGCATGACAGTGAAGAGGAAGAAGAATGGACCTCTTGAAAATATACTTGCCTATTGGTTTTGATCAACAGTCGTACTCTGTGGTTTTGCGTCTGGATTGATGGGTTTATCAAATCCTGGCATCAACTTGCTGCCCTGCGGTAATCACAAGGTTTGTCGTCCAGTAAATGCCGAGATGACCTGGCAGCACTACATTGCCTACTCGAATACGTAGTGAGCAAACATTTTTTATGAGTGAAGGCAACATAGATGCGAGGAATCACAGGACATAAATACGTAATCATTTGTCAAACTTCATCATCGTAGTCTGCAACACTTTGCCATAATCAACAAAGGTAGAAGTGTACATTGGAGAAATACTGAATCATGTGATACCTGAACCTTAGACAGGCAGTGATCTCACAGGAGAAATTCGCACAGGCACTGTCATATTCTATTGGAATTAATATTGATCTTAGTTTGTTCACCTAAAAAAATACTTATCTTATAACTACATGTGAGAAGTTATAAGTAACCATGACATAAATATGTGAAGCCAAGTCAGCAACATGCATCAGTGCATCAGCTATACATTCTGTTCTAAGGAGATAAACTGGAAGAAAAGATTTCTTAGGTTCCAGCAGCTCAAGACAATGTAAAATGGACACAATTGACGACAACATCCAACCACAGAAGTTTCAAATTCTAAACCCACCTGAAGGCCTTCAGGCTCCTCCGATACCTCGGCCACTTTCTCCTTTGTAATCTCCTTGGGCTCTGCCATATGTATATCATCGGCACGTCCGTCGTCAGGGGCGTTCCCTCGCGTTGCAGGGTCATTTTCAGCACCTTTTACCGGCCCCACTCCCCGAGCTGCGTCCACATTGCTGTATCTCACAGAGCCTACGGCTTGCCTCGGCATCAAAGAAAAACCTCTGCCCCAGGTTTTGCAAACTCTAATTGCGACCCCTGCCATAGCTGCAAATCCCTGAAACTCCAAATGAAACGTATCTGCACTCACCGAACGACAAAATACAGCACACCAACCTCAAAATCTCACCATTTCATTCAATACAGTATCATCAGGAATCTTCCTCTACATCAATCTTGGTCAAG
Source organism: Physcomitrellopsis africana (assembly GCA_036785485.1). NCBI lineage: Eukaryota > Viridiplantae > Streptophyta > Bryopsida > Funariales > Funariaceae > Physcomitrellopsis > Physcomitrellopsis africana. The sequence goes on along the minus strand of JAWRVF010000213.1, from coordinate 389,787 downwards.
AATTACAGTCATATTTCCTCGCACCAAAATTCACACTTATCACCACACACTGACATCTGCATAAAAGCTATTCCACGTCCAAGATACAAGACACTGCGATGCTCGCTAAGAGGATAGATCCATATCCGTGAAAGCATTTTCTGCTCTGAAAATCCACCCACAACATGCACAACACAACGTGCTCAAATTCACCACATGCTACTGGCCACCACACCTTACACCTAGCTTCGAATAGCTCAACTTGCAGATAAGAAAACCGACTCATGAGACTGCGAAACGCCGAGGTTTTATTCCAAACTCGTGCGCGATGCGATCAGGAAGGCATGGAGTGAAACCCAATCGCTAGAAAAGAGGAGGAGGATTCTGTACAGGAACGTTGATTGAATGTCTTCAGAAGAGGTCCAGGAGAACGGCACCGACGACAAGCGGCGACACTTGGCGATTGGCTTGTCGCCCACGTGGACGACGCCAAGTGGTGGTAGGACAAGAGCAAAAGCTGAGGTGGCAAGCGCGGAAGAACCTCAGTGCCGTTAAGAACAGCCACGTGGGATCCTCTGTTTCTCACACTGAATTAGTAGTGTGTGGGTTAAGCTTGTAATCAGTTCTTTCTTAATTGTGATATGGGAAATGCAATATCATGCTTACAGATTTACCTTTCAGTTGAGTATATTGGAATAGGTGTATTTCAAAAAACATTAGAGTATTGTTACTTCCATGTCATATCATTCAGTTAGAATACCTTGTATTGTTGGAAAGTATTTTATTTTTATTTTTAAGTCTAATGCCTGATGCACCCTTGCACAGGGTTTACCTCTGCTGGTTCAAAAGGATCAAAACAAAATAAAAAAAAGAAGACACTATTAACTTAGTATGTTAAAAAAAAAAGAGGAAAAAAAAAAAAAAGCAGACTGTGTGTGTGTGTGTGTGTGTATATATATATATATATATATATATTTAAAAGAAGGATTCTGTTATTATTCGTTATTATGTAGATATATGCACATGATTGCCTTGATTGTATACATAAAATATGAATTTTACTTATTGCAGTTTTGTTGAAATATGCATGTTGCTTTTGAAACTCCAATTGGTTTGGTCGTAGAATAAACATTTCAAAATGTTATTGTAGCATACACACAGACATACATACATACATACAAAGTTTATGATGATAATATTTCTGAATTCTTCAAGTTTCAAAAATGTTATTTGAATGGTTGCATTATCTGTGATAAATAAGGATAACTGTGAGCATTCTCTTCCCTACATTAGTTAATAATTTTTTTGTACTGATTTATTGTAAAATATCTGAATACTCAAGTTTGACAATCCATGACAACGAGCCTGGAATTCTAACAACTTCTAATATGAAAAATATCATCAATTTTGAAGGATTTAAATATTCTGAACAGTGGAATATGTTGGAATTTATTTCCTTGTATAAAAATGTATGGTTTTCACAACACATTAATATCCTAAAAATATCCAAATACACCAAGGTTGATGATAGAAACTATTCCATGGAATATCTATGTGAGGACTGGTTATTAATGATAATTATATGTGGATACTCATTCAAACACAAATCATGCTATTTAAGTAATACTTTTTCATCACATGTTTGGAAATTTGAGCTTTTGTTTCAAATGATCTAAATTTAAACTTTATATTGAAGAAAGAAAGAAAGAAGTGACTGCATGGGTTAATTTGGTTGTATATGAGCCAAAAAACCTCACAATTAAGGCTTATCATCAATATATCTCTACCTATTTATACACACAAATAAATTCTGAATTTAAAAACATACTGAATAAATTCAGAAAAAAAACAACAAGGAATGACATGAAATAAGAAAATATTTAAAATAAATAAAATATTCTAAGTAAGAAAAGTTATCTACATTGGTAATCAAGTTTTCAGTTTTAAATAATGCAGGGTTTTTAACTTTTCATTAAATAGTAATAAATATGTAATTTTTTTATAATAAATAAATAAATAAATCTTAGATCATAAATATTATCTTAGAAATCACTGTTAACATATTCAGTAATAACTGTTAACCTTAGTCATAAATTTTAAATATAACAGATTGTTTTTCCATCTATTAACCAAATTAAACTTTAAACATGCTGCAATACCACTTTAATTATTTTTTATTTTCCGAATTTATGTCTTCTCCCCTTCATACTAGTCCATACAACTTTCTCCACATGAAAGTCTTAAAACTATTGTTTCATAACGGGTCAATGTTTTACTAGAAAAAAACTAATCAGTTGAGTAAAGATAATCTCATGAAACTTTGTGCTCATAACATATAAAATAATATGTAAATATAAATAAATAAGTAAATAAAATAAAATAAGTGTGTGTTATTCTCATCCAAAAATTAAAAACATTCATAAGTCACTATTATTTTAAAACGTTTACCAAGTTCATTAGCAAACTCAAATCAAGGTCGTTCATCTTTGTACTGCACAATTTCTTCCATCCATTCACTTCAATCATATTTATAACCCTCCAATTGTTTTTAATATATCCATCTCTCTAATGTACTCTTGTAGTAGAATATGTACCCAGTTGGTACTTGGTACTGGATGAACAGAAAATCCAAATGGCTCCTTGCACCAAAACATTTTAATAAACCTCAAACCCTTAATTCTGTCTAATTGCTCATAAATGATTATGTGATTTTTTTTTTTCAAACCCAGAACCCTTAATCATGCACCCCATCTACCAATATATAAAAGACTCCCAACAATTGGTTGTCAGTGAGCTGCTCAAAAAATCTGAGGCAGCTACCCAATATCTATGTCTGTAGACACGGATGGATGAAATAAAAAGCCTGTTCTGCAAAATCGCTAATGTATACCCTATGCACACGTCACAGAACGTCCAATTATCTTCGTAGTAACTAACCTAATTTACCCTACGCACAAGAAACTGGACAACTTACCCAGAAGTTTTAACCTGGCAGTGGCGTGGACACGTGTCGGTATTATTTTCTTTTCCGACTGGGTAGAGCCGGCCTCGCAGTTCGGCTGTGGTCGTGCGAAGTTGATTGAAGTCAAGCTCAAGTGCAAGCAATCCTCGGGGGTCTGCCTTTGACCGATCGCTGAGCCCACGAACACCAACGATCACATCGGAGCTTCGTTGTTTCGCTTTCTATTAGAGACCATTGTGGGTCAATGATCATTGTGGGAGCGTAAAGTGTTTATTTATTTACTTGTTTTATGATTTCTTACTGCAACGTGCGCCAGGATTCACGTGCTCTTGAGCAACCATTCCTTCTCACTGAGTGTGGGTCAACTTTTCATTGTCAGTCTTTGCTTCGCCTTGCACGTAGTTTGACACTAGAGGTCTTTGTCTCCACTGTCTCGGGAAGTCTGGAGACTCCAAACTAGTTCTTACACAGGTTTATCCGTAGTCGTTCGCTGGAGTGTGACAGTGACGACGATGGTTCCGTTCGAGGAGGATCTCGAAGCAATTGTAGGTTTTGTTTTTTTTTTGTTTTTTTTGTTTTTTTCCATCCACGTCCGTTGAAGTCATTTTTCTCTTCTCTTTGCCACTTTGAAGTGGACCCTATTTTGAGATTCGGACACTGTTAGCATCGCGTTGCACTATTTTGGGGTTTAAACGTGGATGGTTGTGAATAGATCTGAGCTGGTGTGCCCAGCTCGAATGCTCTACATCTTCCTTTCTCTGTCTCTCTTACAGCTTTCCGAAGATGGGAGGTTTTACCACTTTTTAGCGCACCTTTCTACTCTCACTTATTTTTCTGAGAAAAGATTGTCGATCTGCGATTCGTGTTGAGGCATATTTTGTCCTCTAGACGTTGTTTGGTCATCTGGGTTCTTCTTCCTCGACGACCATCCCGGGGATCCAACCCAGCCCACTATTGTGGCTCTTTCGAACGTGATCTGGTTTTGTCACAGAGAGCGATGCTGGTGAAGCTTCCATCGCAAGTAACCTGTTAAGAATGCTGTTCACTCTCGGGTCTCATTGTTCTCGTGAGTGCTGATTTATTGGAACGATTCCGATGGGTTTCCGTGCGTGGTCGAATTGTTCTCATACAAAACTATCTGTGTGGTTCACAGGTTATATTCTAATTTCCAGTGTTTCAAGCAATCATTGCCACCCCATCCACTGAAGTGTTAATCCCCACTGGAAGGTTAGGCGTGTTCCCGCGGCCTTGAGGTGACGAACTCATGGTTGGCTGGAGAAAGTAGTTTTGTGGCTTGCTGGATATCATCAAGGTTGCAGGATGTGGCGCTTCTCCCAATCAACTCAAGTGGTGTACGTTCACCAGAACGAGTTTGAATTCCTTATCGATACTAGACTGTTTCCCACCCTCAACGCCGCAGATGAAAACCTAATATTTAAAACTGCTCTGCTCATCTGCTGAATCAAGTCGATTTCACTCCAGGAGTAAAGGTGTAGTGGGAAATACGACAGAGATGTGGGGTCTCGAGTGGTGGAACAATGGGGCTACTCGAACTCTGTTGATGGTGAATCTGGCCTCCATCATGGAGCGAGCGGACGAATCATTGCTTCCTGGAGTGTACAGGGAGATAGGGTTGGAGCTCCATGCCTCCCCCACCAAGCTTGGGTCTCTGACTTTGGTAAGATCTCTGATGCAAGCTGTTTTTGCGCCGCTGGCGGCCTACGCATCAGTGAACCACGACAGGAAGAACGTGATTGCGCTCGGGGCAGTTTTGTGGGCCGTAGCCACATTTTTCGTCGGCATTTCTGCTACATTCACGCAGGTTCCTAGCTTTGCCCATCTGTATGAAAGGATAGCGTAGTGGCAGTAGCATCTCAAGTTATGTTGCTAGTTACTGCAAGCTTAATTAGCAGCGAAATTAGAGTACTGCTTGTCCCTAATTTGCACACAGAAATCTGCATTTACCAGCTGCTGTAAGTGGTTAGTTCACCAGGATACGAAATAATTTTCAAGAGGGGAGAACTGTACATGCTGAAATTAATCTCCCCATTGCGACAACATGGCGGTTTCGCCTGAATAGCTCTTAGTCGCATGCTGAGCTAGAATTGGATTCAATCTGATAAACTGAACCAGTTTCTTGATTCTTGGTTTCGCGGATTTCAGTTGATCAGTAACTTGTACTTCAGATAACAAAAGCAGCTGCTCAATGATTTCAGGTTGCAATATCTCGGGCTCTGAACGGTATTGGATTAGCGATGGTGGTGCCTGCAATTCAGTCCCTGGTTGCAGACTCAACAGTAGAGCATGAGAGAGGTGTAGCGTTCGGGTGGCTCCAATTGACAGGCAACATTGGATCCATCATGGGGGGGTTTTTATCTGTGATTTTAGCTGGACAAACCTTTTATGGCTACCCAGGATGGCGGATGTCTTTCCACCTCGTGGCAGTCGTTAGCATTGTAGTTTCAGTCATGGTCTACTTTCTCGCAGTTGATCCAAGATTTTTCGGGAGACATCCTCCACCTCAGTAAGTAATGAAGTCTATCATGTGCGTTTATGCTGAATTCTAATGGGGTATTATCATCAAGCAAGCTACTTGTTCCCAGCTTCATAGTCACCGAATCATGAGCACTATTGATTGATCTTCGACTTCTTATGAGGTGGTCAAAACAATTTAATCCCAGCACGCATTCTATATGTATAGTCACCCTTAGTATTATGCATGTTAATCTAAGAGACCAAGGTTACTTTTAAAACTTTATCGTGTTAACATCTGTGTATTGTCGTGCTTGATCTAGGAAGCAAGGGTTATGGAGCGGTCTGAAAGCAATGCTGGTAGAAGCGAAGCACGTCTGTCAGATTCGCACTTTCCAGATATTTGTGGCGCAAGGGGTAGCGGGAAATTTCCCGTGGGCGGCACTAGCCTTCGCACCAATGTGGCTTGAACTGATCGGATTCTCACATGAAACCACTGCGGTGCTTCTGGCTGTTTTTTCTGTGGCGAACTCTCTGGGTGGTCTTTTCGGTGGCAAAATGGGGGACATTCTGTCCCTGCGCATGCCAAACGCAGGTCGAATCATGCTATCTCAGATCAGCTCTGGCCTTGGCGTGCCCCTGGCTGGCATCCTCCTGCTGGTGGTGCCCATCGACTCGTCCACACCTGTGTGGCACGGTATCATGTTTTTTATTCTGGGCTTTTCCATCTCCTGGAATTCCGCTGCCACAAACAAGTAAGTTTTGTTACATATCATCTACTCGTTTTCCTCAGATTGGTCTGACTATTCTAACTCAGAATCATAGTATTTATCGATGTTTTTTTCTACTTTTGCATTTTTTGTTGCGTGCAGTAACAAATTTAGTACGAAGCATACGCTTTTAATACTGATTGCTTGTGATGTGATTGGGTGTGAGCCAGCCCTATTTTTGCAGAGATTGTCCCGGCGAGTGCACGAACAAGCATCTACGCATTGGACCGGTCCTTTGAAACCCTGCTGGCTTCCTTCGCCCCACCTGTGGTCGGCATTCTTGCACAGAAGGTTTATGGGTACATTCCACCGCAGAGTGGAACCTCCCTGACTGCCGAGTCTAAGATTGACAGAGAGAATGCTATGTCACTCTCCAAGGCTTTGTATACTGCCACGGGCGCCCCCTTCACTATCTGCTGCCTCATCTACACATTGTTGTACTGGACTTATCCACAGGACCGAGACCGTGCTCGTGCATTAGCGCTTGCTGATGCCCAGCTCTGCACGTCTTACGACTTCGAGAAGTTTAGCTTGGAAGAGGAGAATGAACTTGAGATCATTGACGTGTATGGTGAGCACGCCGAGGATTCTGACTCCGAGTTTGACGACCTTAAAAATAGTAAGAAGTTCACCGAAACCCAGTGGATGTTGGATCAGAAACATAAATCGGACGAACCTCTGTAGGTTGTTGCCGAATGCAACTTCATTTGAATTATTGTTCTTATTGTTTTTGTAAATCTTCCATGCCACTAGTAGGAGTAGTGTGGATATCATAGTGAAGCGATTGGAGGAGTTTATGTAGAAGTCCCAGTTGCGCGTCCTGTGCGTCAGTAGAAATCAGTTGCAGCAAACTGCATTAATTTAGTTGTGATTGGCATATGCTTGGAAATAGTCCTCTTCATATGGTAGCAGAATTATTTTACTTGATCAACAGCCCACTCCTTCCACAATTTTCCACTCTGATCTTCCATGCTGAGCACCTTCCCACCGTTATCTTTAGTCTATCCTGTCTCCAATCGTATACTGAAATGAAACGCCATGAAATTTATGGCTGCTACTGGAAGTCTACAATTTTTATGCCTCTAAATTAAAAGTGTGACATCACCTATTGTATACTCTTGAATTTCTTTCTTGTTTTTCTGTAACAATGAAATTGCCAGATGCATTCTTTTGGGACTGAGCTGTTTCGTGGAATCACACTAATTTTGATTGCATTTGGTGTGCTTTCACGAAATGTCGTAGAAAATAATGAAACACCTTTCTAAAGCAACATGTTCTGTTTTTGTGGGTAATTATCACAATAGTGAAATGGTTTGAAATATGTGTTTTGAAAATAGATCCTTCCAAAATTTGATCCATGTTGATATTATTGGTCATGTTGATAGAGATGTTGAAGTTGGGAATGTTATGAAAGAGTATGTTAACTGTCATGTGGAAAAACAGTATTTTATGTTAACTGTTGAATCAGTAACAGTTTCTTTTTTTCTTTTATTTTGTCATTTACCAAGAAAGCAAAGGATTCTGACAGCAATGCTTGGAATGTTCAGTACCTTGGCAAAGAAAGACATGAGAATGCATATCTTGTGTACATACAACTCTAGTATATGAATGAAATACATATATACATAGAATGAAATTAGAGGTTTCTAAAAGAAAAAAATATGGATCACCAAAGATAATGTTCATTAGTGAGAACAAAGTGATAAGACTTCTTTGGAAGTATCAAAGCTTCTGAGGATAACAAATTTTTCATTACTTTCTAAAATAGAACAAATACACAGTTAAGTGTCATTTATTTTACAAAATAATAATAACAATATATTTTCTAATGTCATTTGGAGCAAAACTTTAAAAAATAAGATTCTTAAAAATTCTAAAAGACTTTAGAACATCTGTAAGTGGTTTTTAAAGAAAATATACTATTATTAGATAATAAACCTTTTCAAATTCTATACACAATGCTTTGAGTGAAGATTTTTTGTTTTTAAATTTCACTTCTATGATTTATTATAAAAATACTTTAGAAGTCATGAAGTGGTGTTGGTGCTTTTAAAGCTTTGTTGTTGGTGACTTTTCTATACTTGTGAGTTAGTCAAATGGCTAAATATACATAATAGTCTTTTGGATCTTAATTAATAATGACAGATGTTGCTAAGAGAGTATTTTTAGCTTGTTATTGTAATTATGATTTTTTTGAGGTTAAAGATAAGTATCTTTTTTATGTTCAAAAATGAAAAAATTACAAAAGATACAATTTTCACTTATATCATTAAAGTATTATATTTAAAAAAATTAGACTAACAAACAAAACAAATATTTATAAAGAGTTGTAAATTTGATATGGATTGATTTGAAGGAACTTTTTATATAAGATTCAAGTTCAAGTTCAAATATCAGTAAAATTAAAACAAAATGAAATTTCTAAAGTTATAATATTTATAGTCTTTTGAAGCTTATTTTTGAGATATTTATATTTTTTAAGAAAAAACTTACAGTATTTAAGAGCACATTTAAAAATAAATTTTAAAAATAGATTGTAAGTTTAAGTTGTAAAATCTTTGTAAAATTTTCTAAAAATTTGAAGATAAGTTGATTTTTTAAAATTTTGCTTAAAAGCCTTAAAAGTTAAATGTTCTAAAATATCATTATTTTAAAATTTAATTCAACAAAATAGAATTGCTCTAAAAGTCAAAAAGAAAATAGAATTAGTCTATAGTAAATTATAAAGTTGTAATTCTAAAATATAAAGAACTATAAACTAACTAATATGTAGAATGATATATGAACTAAAAAATTCAATGGTTGTAGCTAATATATGGATTATAGGATGCTTGAATGTAATACTAATCTTTTTCTAAATAAATACTTGAAAAATTATTCTTGGCCAATAGTAGCAACTTTAAGCCAAAATTAAAATTTTGTGTTTGAATCCAAAGACCAACAAAGAAAATATCTTATAATTGATTAATAGAAAGACTTTTTATTCTCTCATAATTTCTATACTTCTTAAAAGATGAAACATGTACATTTGAACGCTAAGAGAATAATTGAATTTTTTATTTTTTAAAAAATTCATTAAATAGAAGTTTTGATTTTTATATTTTTATAAATTAAGATGTAATCTATAATATTTTTAGAATTAATTAATATCTTTTTAAAAATTCATTGAATATAACATTAAAAAGCATATCTTTTGGTGTTATAAAATAATAAAAAAGTACCCTTAGAATTAAGTAAGAATCTCAAAGACATTCTCATAAAAATATTTAGTTTAATAAAGAGAATTAAAAAATAATAAATTATATTAGTATTATATATTATCTAAGAAAATATAAAAATAAGAATTTAGTGGATAAAATTTAGATCTTATAAGGTTTTTCTAATATATTTTTAGATTTTAGATTATTTTATAATATTAAAAATCAACTTGCATACTATCTTTAAAAATCAAATAATTTTTTTGATAATAATTTATATTAATAATAAAATAAATCTTATTATAAGAATTTTAAATTCTAATAAAATATATCTTATAATATATATATATATATATATATATATATATATATATGTACTAAGATTTAGATTTTCTAAATAATTATTTGTTCTATCTTTGGTTCTTTGTAAATTTTAGAAACTTAGAATTTTAATGAACTTATTTAAAGCTGGTATTGGGACTTGTATGTCTTTAAAATTAAATAGAGACACAATAATTTTTCAATTCAAATTTTTAAAACTTGATTTTTGACTTGATTTTACTAAAATTTTGATACCACGTTTAAGTAGTTATAATTAATTTATATAATTAATTTAAAATAAGAATATGAATTCTAAAGTATAATTTATAAATTTATTAATTCTAAAATATTCTTAAGTTATCCTGAATTTTTTAAAAATACAACTGAATTCTTTTTGGATAATATTTCTATAAATTTTTATTATTCAAAAGTATATCAGTTTTCTAAGAATGGCCAAAATTTTATATGATGCTATATTTCATGATATTTTTATAAATTCAAATAATGTTGCAAATTTTTCTATTATCTAAGGACCTTTACTAATAGTCTTAAAATTATCTACAAGTAGAAACTCTAAATGTATATATATATATATATATATATAGATATATTATATAATCTATAATCTATATTAAATTCTTATTTTGATTATATGTAATATAGTATTATTTTGTTTATATAATTTAGTTTATAACCTAATTAAGTATTTGATAATTTAAATAAAAATTATAAAATTGGTATTTTTTAAGACTTACATAGTTCTTATTGTAGTATATTTTTTTGATTTTCCAACTAAAAGTGTTAATTTGAATATATATATATATATATATATATATTTATTTATTTATCAATTTTTTTTGGATTATTATAAGAATTATAAATTTACTAAGATGGGATAAAAAATGATAATTTATAATATCAACTAAGATAGTAAAACATAATGTAGACATAGGTTTGTCTATTTTAGATGTTCGATTTTAAGTTTTTATCATGATAAGAATGGTGTTTATTTTTTAATGGCCAAATCAATAAATGATTTGTTTAATTATTCCACAATAATATTTTGCAATATTTTTGTATTAATACGGCAGATTAGATAAGGCCTTATGGCTTGAAGAATTTGAAATTAAGATATTATCCTATTTATATTTCATGGAGTTAGCAATAATTAATTGTATTACAACTTTTAAGAATAGAATCCTTGTGGTTTTTTTTAATTAAGAGATATAGTAGAAATGAAATTTGAATTGATAATTAACATATAGAAGTAATTAAAAAAATATTTTTTCAAAGATACTTAAATTTTTTATCATATTTAATATTTTTGATACATGATTTAAATAATGAAATAGAATATGTAACTTAGTAGGAATATGTAACTTAGTATCACTATAATTGTCAAAAAATTTAAATAAAAAATTTAAATAAAAAAAGTAATAATTACTAAAAAAAACTTAATATATAAAAGAATTGAGTTATTATTATTTGGTTTTTAAAATATTTAACATGCTTAAGAAATAATAAATATTTCTAAATTACTTCTAATATTTAGCTCCACCATTTAATTAATAATTTTTTTATACTCTTCAAATACTTAAGTAAAAATAAAATCACTTTTAAATATTGAATTGTTTATATTTAACTAAAATAGAATACATAGAATTATTTTAATTTTATTTCTGTAACTAAATTTTTATAATACTTTTTATAATATTATCTTTTTTTTAATGTAATAATTATAATAATAAATAATCTTAGACTTTGTAATTATAACATCAAAAGATAGTTAATAAATCTTGCAAAAAATCTCTTCTTCTTAGACTTTTAGTAATTTAAATATTTTTAATCCTTTAGTCTAAACATATAATGATACCAATATAACAATCAAAGTATGGTTCTTAATATATAATTATATAAATACACAAATAATACAACATACAAATAATATATCACACATATATTTAACATAAAAAAAAAAAAAAAAAAAAAAAAAAAAAACATCATATTTACTCAAACCAGGTATCTCTAATATTTCTTCAAGTCCTAGATTAAAAAAAGAAAAGAAAAAAGACTCTAGATTGAGCTTACACATTAAATGGATTTACTCCTCCTGCACTCATTTGGAGCTCCAAACTTGAAATCTTTTATCTTGCCCTATCACCTAAGTGGTCTCTCCACAGTCAATGCGACGGGTATACCCCATTTCTTACAAAAGAAATAAAAGAAATACCAAAGTGGTCTGTCCCGTATGTTTCAAACGGAACAATTATAACAAGAATGACAATAATAACCAACAAGAGCAATCACACAGACTTGCCAAATATGACGCAGACATTACTATCAAATGCAATGGAGCAAACCCACATGAGACCATCTATTGTTGACAAAGCAGAAAGCTGGGCTTGAATGGGGGCTATTGATAGCCTGCCATGGAGGCGGGAGATCGTCCTCCTCCTGCGAGAACCCGGCGTGCAAAACTGAGGTAAAGTCTTTACATTCACCATGTCCTGCTTCGGCTGTTTAACTAGCAACTTGCTGGAGTTGCTCGGAGCATCCCCTACTCCTGGCTTTGCCTCATCCAATCATGGCGTCGGCTGCAGACACCAACACAAATTTGGAATTCAAACTCGTGTCAAGCTCCAGTTTGGCCTTGTTTTGTCTGCACATTGTCTGCCAAGTTGCAGACCATTAATCGCGGGCCTTCGCCAATTTTCATCACATGTCTTCAGCGTGTGGAAACACTTCCCACTGCTTCCTCAGCATTCATTGCTCTACGCTGCTGGCTACGTCAAATTAGAGTGTGCTGCGATTGGAGCGATTGCAAATCCAGCACGAGAAATACATTGACATGGAGATGTTAGGGGGAGACTTGGTAAGGGGTGCAGCAGGAAGCAACCGTAATTGGTAATCAGAAAGTAGATAAATCTGGAGGTTATGCCAGAGTCCAGTCGGCAATGCCCATATTGAGGCGGACAAACAGAGAAAACGAAAATCCTGATTGTTTCTGGTTGAGGATTTCCACCGCCCTCCATGTTTGCCAGTGTGATATTAGCTATTTACTTGCTGAGATTTCTCCAAGCTTCAAATAACATAGCAGACCTTGCCTCTTATATTGATGACATCAGCTGCATCATCATTATAATTTATAAACTATCATGCATTACGTGAAGACTTGAAACTTAAGTCAAGCTTAAATTGTCAAAGTGTTTTTCATTTGATGCTTCGCCACCGTCATGTCTGCAAACTTGCAGACGATCCATCCGTGGGCTTTCGCAGACTTGACTTTCAACCAGCATAAAAAATCACTGCCCCACGGCATTCACCTCACAACGCTACTTGCTACGTGAGCCTGGAGTGAGCAACTATTGGTGTTTGCGTTTCTTGTGGTCTCCAGCTTTTTCGCGCAACTTCTCATTCACCAAGATGGCTGCCCGTGTGAGTAATTCAGCAATTGTGAGTGGCATTGGCTCTTCATCGTCCTTACCTCCTCCCTCCTGTGGATGTTGCGCTGTACAAATTAGCACTGTGAGCACAAGGGCTTTGGTTTGGATCATGTTCATGCTCATTGAAATCTCGCCTTTTCTCTTCTTTTTTTGATGCGCCTCCTGCCTGTTGCAGACTTTCAACGACCTACCTCTGGAGTTCCCCAACGAGGAGCTTCCGCATGAGAGGGTATGACTCACTCTCGCTCATCAGATGTTATCATAGATAGCATATCATTGTATTATAGGCTCATGGTCTTCAAGGGCATACACTGTTTAGGGATGGTCGAATGTCTGTTGTCTGCTTCTCGGCGGAGGAGCACAAGCATGTTGCCACACAGCTCGCATGCATGTGCTAATGTTTTTGTTGGTGTTTGGATCTGTGGTTGCAGATGAGCAGGAGATTTCAGCTCCGCGCACTCATAGACATGGAAATGCTAAGGAGGGAACTGGTGTGGGAATCAGCTGCTCGACCTGGAGATTTTTTATCAGGTGAGTGACTGACAGTGCCCGCACCGCGGTTTTAGGCGCTGTTGGGTTCTTCCAGGAGCCTTGTTTTGTGACCAAATCGAGAAAAAGCGAGGAATCTACAGCAGTCCCATACTAGATTCTTGCAGATTCTGAAGAATAAGAATGTATCAATAGAAACGTGAAGTTCTATTGGTCAATACGACAGTTAGCAATGTCCTCTTTTCAGTATCCTTTAGGTGAGGCGCAAAAAGGTATCTAGAGTACAGGTTTCTGTCATTGTAGAGACAACGATTCTTCATGTTTGAAGAGTGAAGTCAGAGCGAAAAGTACTTAGGAATCCAACTTTGAAAATTTTGGCTCATGGAAAGTGGTCAAAGATTTGCTCAAGCTTACTGCAGGAATCAAGGCTTAGCTTGTACAGCTCCCAGGCTCATTTTCAACTCATTTTAATGAACTTAAAATTTAATATGTAGAACTCAAAGCAGGATGTTTTTGTGAGTTGGATCTTTTGATGATAGAGTGCTATTTTTGTGTGTGCAGAACCTGAGGCATACAGAGAGGATAATGTTAACATTGTAGTTATTAGTGGTTATGCTCCAAGCACCAAATACGACATTCAAGGCGTTTGGGACGTAGTCAAGAGATATGACAATGGAGCAACTTTGATTTGAGTAGTCTTGAAGTCCTACTGAAATTAAGGGCCTCAATGGGTTCAAGGTTTATCCGATAGTCAGTGGATTGGATGTGTGTATATGTATGTTCATATCTGCCTAGCATAGACCACATGTTCTGAGGCGTTGTCTTCAGTGACTATGGAAGATCTGTAAAGCATTTGTTTCCGGTTTCAATGTGTTGTGGACATGTACTTTAGAAGCATAACAAGTAATCCAAAGCAAACTTGAGTTTTTGAGTTTGAGTTTTTTTTTGATTGATAAATTGGAAGTTTTTGAGTTCTGTATTATGAATTTGTAATGTATCAACAGTAATAGATACTGATTACATATTAAGCATACATTTGGTGGCTAGACATGTGTAAATAAAAGCAGTGTTGTTATCCATAGCCAGTGATATTAAAAGGTTGGAGTTGCAAAATGTAACATGAGGATATATGAGTTATAGTGGATTGGGTATGTGTGTGTATTTTCATACCTGTCCAATATATGCAACAAGTTATACAGCAATGTCTTCAATGACTATGTAAGACCTGTAAAGCATTTGTTTCCTGTTTCAATGGGTTACAGACATGTACTTTAGAAGCAGAATGAATAATCAAGGTAGCATTCAATATTGTGTTTGAGTTTTATTTTGAGTAATAAATTGGAAGATCTTGAGTTTTATGTTACAAAGTTGCAATACATCAACAGTAACAGATACTGATTCCATTACAAGTATACATTTGGTTGCCATACATGTGTAATTATAAGCATGTAATGCTATCCATCTTCAGTAGTATAAAAAGGTTGGAGTGATGAAATTGGACCTGAAGATATATTAATGTGTGTTCCTATTGCCACCACAGTTTTTGCTACTGCCCCCACAACATGCCATCTCGGTTTTTGCTAATTCCACCACAAGCTTCCTTAAGTTGCACACTTCATTGCAGTTTTCTCAACCACCAGCATTGTTACCCAAACCTAACAGTAAGGGCCTGTGACTCTTAATTACTCTCGTCGGCCGCCAAAATGGTTGGTTTTCCAAATATCTGCTGCTCAGATGGATTTTGTTGGTCGTCATCCAATTAGATACAAGAGAATGAAGTGTGAAATGCTGGTTTCGACGGCAGAGATTGCGGTGGAGCTTCAGAGATTGATTCGGAAGCTGGAGGTGGTGCAAACAAGCTTAAGACCGTAGCCAACTGCCTCTGCCGTACCGTCACCAACGTCAGCAGCGACAGCAACATGGGCACTGTTGCGCAACAATGTGGGATTCGCAAGCATGCATGCGGCGATCCTCTTGACACGGCAGGTGCTCTTCTCGGACGGAGCTTAATTCGGCCTCCAGCTGATCAACTTTCCCGACGGCCTGTCCTGAAATAACCAGCGCAACATGAGCTCCTAGCACGGTTTCCTTCCTCACTTGTTGATGCGCAAACACTTCGATACTTTGTGTTTCAACCCTTCTTGCCGTCACAGGATCTAATCTTGAGCAATATTATAGAGTACTTCTTGCAGCTTCCGCCTCACCTTGAAACACCCCAACGCAAGTTTCTTCACCGAGGCGTACGTCTCTGTTGCAGCAAAGGCGTCTGGTTTCAATTCCATTAAGTCTTATTCTTATTATCGTGAACACTTGCTCCTTAAGTCGCAACACATTCTTTCTAGTAACCACCTCACCTAGCTGATATACAACATGAGAAGATAGCACCGCACCCTGGACCGTTAAGTCCAGCCATTGTCAATGTCGCTACGACATGATCCTCAAAGCACCTCGGTAGAATTGAGAAACTGAGAAACCATGCAAGCCGAAAAAACTGAGAAAGGGATCTGCATTCAATAAGTGTAGGGCATATATAGGTCATCAATCCAAATGAATACTAGGCCTGAAGTACGCGATTGCAGTCTTGAACTTCATCCACGCCCTTGATCGTCTGGGAGTTCGCTGATTTCTCAAACGTATCTATGTTAGGGATGCGCATTATTCCTTGGGTGTTGCACTACAATAATTGCGCGATAAATACTTGTGGTAGTAACTTGTTTCGATTAATTTGCAAGCTGGCCGTTGAGATTAGATAAAGACCAGTTGGAAAGAAGGGCTGAAACACAAATTATCGACGTGTTTGCGCATCAAGTGAGGAAAGCCACCGTGCTAGGAGCTCATGTTGCGCTGGTTATTTCAGGACAGGCCGTCGGGAAAGTTGATCAGCTGGAGGCCGAATTAAACTCCGTCCCAGAAGAGCACCTGCCGTGTCAAGAGGATCGCCGCATGCATGCTTGCGAATCCCACATTGTTGCGCAACAGTGCCCATGTTGCTGTCGCTGCTGACGCTGGTGCCGGTGCGGCGGAGGCAGATGGCTACTGCCTTATCCTTGTTTGCTCCACCTCCAGCTTCCGAATGAATCTCTGAAGCTCCACCGCATCTTGCCATTGCCGTCGAAAGCACCATTTTACACTTCATTCTCTTGCATCTAATTGGATGACGACCTACAAAACCCATCTGAGCAGCAGATATTTGGAAAACCAACCATCTTGGCGGCCGACGACAGTAATTAAGAGTCACAGGCCGGTATAGTAAGTTTTTGGTAACAATGCCTGTGGTTGCACGGTGGTGTACAACTCTAGTTTAAGGAAGCTTGTGGCAGTAGCATGGTGGCATTAGCAACACCGTATATTAAAAATTTAAGATCAAGTTTTGATATTGAATCACATATTATTAATTTTGATTTATTCTCATGGATGTTAAATTTTTCATTTTAATAATCAAACTAGTAATGTATAAAGCTTAAATTCTAAGGTTTTTTTTTTATAAAATTAATAAATTATTTACTATTTAATAATATTAAAAAATTCTAATATGTCATAGGATTAGAGTTTTTGTAATAGAATCTAATATATTTTTTTGTCATCTATGGTCTAATATGTAGTCTAATGAAATTTGAATTTAGGTACAAATATTTTTTTATTTTTTTTGTAGCTATAGTTAAAATTAGCTTAATGTGGTCTTGATTTGATAACATCAGGATTTTAATTCTTTGATTTTATTTATTTATTTATTATTAAATGATATGATGTTGTATTATATGCAAATGTATTTTTTCTAATAGAAACCAAAATATATTAAAAGTTTTAAATATTAAAAATATTAATATAAAATATTAAAAATATTAATATAAAATGTTAAAAATATTAATATAGAATATTAAAATAAAATATTATTATTTTTTTATTTGTTGCTTTCTATGATTATTATTTCTAATATAGATATTAGTTATTAAAAAAAAGAGTTGTTTTTTTTTTTTGTTTTTTTTCTATTTTTAAATTATATAAACAACTACATTAGGTATTAGTAGATTATATAATTGATAAATATCTTTAATTATTTATTTATTTATTCTTTCCAATACTTTATTATAATATTTTTGTGATGAATGAAATATATTATCATTATTTTTTTAAAATAAAAAAATAAAAAAATCCTATATTTAATTATTTAATAAAAAATAACTAAAAATTTATAATAATTTAGTTATTCTAAATTTTATTTTACATTATATGAATATAGTAGTTATTTTTCTAATATTTTTTTTTTATATATAACATGATTTTTGCTCTATTTTTCTCTTTGTAATTAAGAAGGTCAAATTAGAGGTCTTTTATTCCTCTATAAATTTGTTTAAGGATTTTAATATTGTCTTTTTGTCTTTAAATAATTGACATTATCTTTATCATACAAAGTATAATTATACATTGTGATAGTCAAGTAGTTTTATGTTGAAATTATTGAGCTTTTAGTTTTGATTATTTTGATTATTTTGATTTATTTTTAAGATAAATAATTTTTTAGCTTCTTACTTTGTATAGGTTTATATTTGTAGATTATATTCGATTTACAATAGATTTTGCTTCTTGGCAATATAATAGATCTAAAGAGTAAAAAATAATTGTATGAAATATATCCAAGCTAAAGTTAGAAATGCCAATTCAATATTTATTTTTAGGTGGTAAAAGAATAGTTTCAAAAATATTTTTATCATCTATATAAAAATGAGTGTTTGAGTTAAAATAAAAATCTCAATTGATATTTTTTTAAACTTATTTTAATATTAAAAATTTAGATTCTTTTTAATTATGCATATCATATATCTTTTGAATCTTTTTTTTGTAGATAATTATAGCACAAATTAAAAAACATAAGTATTATCTAGTAGTATTTTCATCTTTTATTAAAGATATGTTTTACATTGCAATGAATAATTGGAATAAATATT
This sequence comes from Physcomitrellopsis africana, assembly GCA_036785485.1. NCBI lineage: Eukaryota > Viridiplantae > Streptophyta > Bryopsida > Funariales > Funariaceae > Physcomitrellopsis > Physcomitrellopsis africana. The sequence continues at coordinate 371,208 of JAWRVF010000213.1, read as the reverse complement.
GATATATTTATATACATTAATAGATCTTTTTTATTCTAAACCATTTTAAAAAATCTAATTAGTTTTATTGATAAAGAGGAAAAATTCTTATAAAGTCACCTAATAATATATATATATATATATATATATATATATATAATATGAATTTAAAGTGAATTTAATTTTATAAGCCTGTATTTAAAATAATATATTTTTATTGTATCTATGCTAAAGTACCATATTATTTTATTTTATTAAAAAAGTTGTTAATACATCTTTTGAATTAATGATATTATATGTCTTAATAATTTGTGTTTACAACAAAGTGTTTGCAACCTAAGCCCATATCTAATTTTGAAATCTTTTTTGTAAAAACTTGTCAAGTGTAAAATTTAATTTTAGTTATTGTTCTTATTGAATATATCTAAAAGACATTGAAATAATAGCAGAAAAATAACAAAACATTGTTAGATATTTTTATTCTTCTTGTCTTTTTAAATCTTACAAAACATTAATAATTTAATTTCTTCCTATTGTATTAGTTAAAATTTTGGCTTCATCTTGGATTTTTACTGATAGCTTAAAAAATATGTCTAGTGTTTTATTAATATCATTTTATCTTATCCAAATCTAATCATATCTTTCTCCATAATATATTCAGTAGTTTTGATTTTCTTATTAGAAAGCTTAGGATTTTGTCTAATTATTTAAAAGTTAGATATTATATAAAATAATATAAATTTTATTTATTTGTTTATTTTTAGATATATTATTTTTTAAAATAATAAATTTTAATTATTAAAAGATTAATTGAATGTTAGTTGATTTTTCTTACAAATTTTTTTTTTATTTCTTTCAAATTGTTCATAGCTACGGCCTATTAAAAAGCTATATTTAATGCTTCTTCTATACTAATAAAGAAATATAGTGCTAGAAGATAAATTTAAAGTCCATTAGATTTAATCAAATATTTGGTTATTGAATTTATATTTATATATATTTTAGCCTTTGTACTGGTTTAAAAAATGTAATTGTTGAAATAAAACTTAAATAGAATCTCAATATTTTTCTATCTTTAAAATATAAAAATCATTAGATTTTATCATAAGAATTTGAGATATCAAATCTTTATATTAATAATAAATTTTTAGTTTAATAAAATATTCTTTTCATGATTAGAATATTTTCTAAAATAAAATTAAAATAAAAAATTATTTTTGGTTATAGCCAATTATATCTATTAATATTGGTTACAAGAATAATTATAAAATTTTAGCATATACGTTTTATGAAGGATTTTTAATTTTATTAGATAATTATTTTTTATTATTATTTTACCAACTCATATGAAAATAAAATTAATATATATTTTTAGAAAAAAATATTTTTAAAGAATTGCAATTACCTAATTTGTCGTATTGAAGTAGCTACTACCTATTAAGTTCCAACAACAAAATAAAAACTTAATAGTTACATTATTTGGTTTCAAAATTATTTGGATGTAGTTTTTATGTATACAACTTCTATCCTAATTCAATAATAATTATTAGATAAATAACTCATTTATAGTAAAAGAATATATATTTTTTTAATATAAATGTTGAATAAAATCAAAACTTATTAAACATCCTATGCTGATAGGCCATTAACATTCTCAAAGCTTGTATATTAAAAGCTAATAATGAAATATATAAAACATGAAATGCACATGGTTTTGATCTTATGCTATTTTACAAAATTGCCAATCAATCCAAGTATAAGTTAAATAATAACAATAATAAGAATTGGATGCAACTCTTAGCTAATGCAAATGAATGACCAATTAAAAAAGATGAATAGAGAAGTGGATGAACTGAAAGCCTTTCTAATATGCTACACGCATACTTTGAAAGGCCAGCATAAATTCTACACGGATGAATTGTAAGGCCTCTTTGTTTCTGTACAATGATTCAGTTGTAGGGCCTCTTCGTTTCTGTACAATGATTCAGTTGCAGGGCCTCTTCATTTCTTTACAATGATACAGCTTCCAAACTTCAAAACCACCTGGTATCATCGGATTCAATCGAAACTCTACTTCTCAAGCGTAGTCCGCATTGCTGTCAAACCTTCTCACCACTTCCAGAATGCTTGCTGTGTCATAATTAGCATCAGGAGGAAAGCCAGTAATAATCAAAATCCTCCTGTTCCTACCGTCTGTGGATGCCCTGGGCTCTGCATCAAAGAATACGACATGATAGTCCGTCAATGTGCAGTTTGAAACAGCACTTAACAGCTTTTGATTTTGGATTTGTCCACAAGGGATTTGAATGATCTAAAAGGAAACTTGCAGACATCCTGCGTGTACGTTCAAAACTTGGTTCTACAACAGCATTTCGATTGAACATCTATGTCCTTCCCAAACTTTTGCTTTGCAACTTATACCAACGTTGACGCCATCATGTAATAGTTTCATTTGAAACTGGCACCGTTTTATTATCACTCCAACATTCGTCTTGTGCTTCGGAGGTGACCTTAATAAAGAACGTGCAGTTCTCGTTTTCATGAGAAGCTGCTTGTACGTCGGAGAACACCAATATTTTGAAAACAAAATCACAAAAGCAAACGTACTGTTCGTGCGGTTTTGAACTTTTGAAAGCACTTACACCGGATCCAACTCAAATCAGCAATAAACGAATGAAATTCTAAAAGCCACTATCCTCATCGTAACAGCAGCCTCTTGAGCCGTGATACTCCCCAACAGATACACTTTCTCACGAGTCGGAAGTTTAAATTGGACCAAAGCCTACATCTCGTGCGCCATACTTCCTTCTCCACTTTCACCTTGTTTGCACGTTGAACCTCGAACTGTTCGTGAGGAATGACCACACGCACAGCAAGAGTTGTTGGCAGGAGCCTTCTGCACTTTCAAAGGGTCCACAAAAGAACTGGGAACCCACCTGAGAAAAACTGCTCGGGTCGGCGGTTCGACTCATACGCCAGCTCGGTTTGTAGATTTGTGAAGCTGATGTCCCTCCGGAGCTGGATCCTCAGTGTACGCTGCAATCACGATGCCAACAATTGGATTAGCACTACTGGTGCCTGACGTCCTATTCGGAAGCTCTCTATCGCTGCTCCATGGAGCATGCTCCCGGATCAGTACAGGAGCTTGACTTCATGCTGGGATAGCGTCATATGAACAAGACTGACACCGTGCTAGGATCGCATCAGGTGAACAAGACCGACTACATACCCGCTCATGCGGAAGCTCTGGGACTGGTTGTTGACGATATGCCGGGCCGAAAACCTGTGGTGGACAGGAGAAGGGGCACGTCAATACAAGACAAGCAAGACTTTGACAGCGACAAAAACATGGGCACACACGAGATTGTGGCACTGGCAATCCTACTGCTCAAAGCTGGACTTGCTGCAGGACGACGGAGTAATTCAGGACGATAAAGGGCTGTGTCTCCTTACATGACGCAGATGGCCCCTCCTAGGAGCTGGTGGTGGTGCGTGATCCATGATGGAGGAGCCCGGGGTTGCGTGAAAGAGCTTGGAGGTTTAGAAAACAATCACTCACTGCCGGGCACTATAACAATACTAGCAGACAAGTGTATCTGTGTTACCCGAATGCATGTATTTTATGACTGTCTGCGAGGACTCCTGATTGAACGAACGCGACTTTATTTCTTCTCTCCCCCTTCACATTGCAGACGCGGTCCAGACAAAACTTTTTTAAAAAAAGAAAAACATACGACACGACGTCACGCTTAATCTCGATGTTTAATCGGACTCAACCGTAGGCAAGCCAGCAGGGCTCGCACAGCGTGTGCCCCGAAAGCTGCATTAACGTCTCTCGCAGCGGACCCAGAAGCTGCGACGGCAACCACCGAACCGCGACGCCTGATCCGTCCTCAAGCCGCGTCTGCAGCCCGGGGCCGAGGGGGCGTTGCATCCCCAAGATCGTGCATGCCGAGATCCAGCGACGTCGTGGACGCTGCCTAATCGTAACTCATACGACACGTCCGCGCCTGCCAGTTGCGCGACAGCGTGGAAACCGAGCTCCACCGACTGCGTTGGAAAACGCGGCAGTCGGTGAGAATGTCTGCGTCCGCTCTAGCCCCAGACAGCAGACCTCAGACAACGATCGCAACTCGCACATCGCGTTGCTGAATCAGCTGCAAGGTGTGGGTCGGCCATGCATCGACGTCGACACCGTTGTGGCTATCCCTGGTATTAGACATATGTACACTGTATCAATTAATTCGTTGTGTATTTAGTAAATAGTATAATAGTGTGTCTGTACATAAGGTTATGTACGTAAGGTAGTTTATGGTATGAAAATTTAATTCAATTTGACTCTTTCATAGTGTTCTATGGTGTCAAAGCTAGGACTACATTTTTTTAGAAATCTTTACCACTTTGATTAGAATGTGTCTATACATTCTTAGATGCTCAATCTTACATAAGTATTTTTATGTGACATGGTTCATTCAAAAATTCCAAGCTCATGAGATATTAGAAAATTTGATGGGATATATTTTAATATTTGGAAGCATTAATTCACCTTATTTTTCAAAGCTTAGAAACTTTGATACATTGTTAATGGTGATGAGCCCAAATAACCACCACTTGTGCTAACTAACATTAGTGCAAGCATTGAAAGAGCCCTCTCCTTAACAACAGAAGGAAATATAGCTCATTGGAAAGATCATATAATAATTCTTGCATTAATTAATAATAGTGTAAATCTTACTATAGCATCCAATGTGAGAAGTTACATGTCAACAAAATCAGCTTGAGGTGAACTCGCCCAAATTTTTGAATCTAAAGATGTTGTCACCAAAATACATCTAAAGACTCAACTACACTTCAACAGAGTTTCCATCTTTTACCTCATCTTTTACCTTATTCTAGTACCTTTATGCCTGTAAACCTTTCAAAATATTTAATCCTCTTGATATACATCTCTATGTTATCTCTTAACTTTATAAGATTCTCAGGTCTGCTGTCTGGGGCTAGAGCGGACGCAGACATTCTCACCGACTGCCGCGTTTTCCAACGCAGTCGGTGGAGCTCGGTTTCCACGCTGTCGCGCAACTGGCAGGCGCGGACGTGTCGTATGAGTTACGATTAGGCAGCGTCCACGACGTCGCTGGATCTCGGCATGCACGATCTTGGGGATGCAACGCCCCCTCGGCCCCGGGCTGCAGACGCGGCTTGAGGACGGATCAGGCGTCGCGGTTCGGTGGTTGCCGTCGCAGCTTCTGGGTCCGCTGCGAGAGACGTTAATGCAGCTTTCGGGGCACACGCTGTGCGAGCCCTGCTGGCTTGCCTACGGTTGAGTCCGATTAAACATCGAGATTAAGCGTGACGTCGTGTCGTATGTTTTTCTTTTTTTAAAAAAGTTTTGTCTGGACCGCGTCTGCAATGTGAAGGGGGAGAGAAGAAATAAAGTCGCGTTCGTTCAATCAGGAGTCCTCGCAGACAGTCATAAAATACATGCATTCGGGTAACACAGATACACTTGTCTGCTAGTATTGTTATAGTGCCCGGCAGTGAGTGATTGTTTTCTAAACCTCCAAGCTCTTTCACGCAACCCCGGGCTCCTCCATCATGGATCACGCACCACCACCAGCTCCTAGGAGGGGCCATCTGCGTCATGTAAGGAGACACAGCCCTTTATCGTCCTGAATTACTCCGTCGTCCTGCAGCAAGTCCAGCTTTGAGCAGTAGGATTGCCAGTGCCACAATCTCGTGTGTGCCCATGTTTTTGTCGCTGTCAAAGTCTTGCTTGTCTTGTATTGACGTGCCCCTTCTCCTGTCCACCACAGGTTTTCGGCCCGGCATATCGTCAACAACCAGTCCCAGAGCTTCCGCATGAGCGGGTATGTAGTCGGTCTTGTTCACCTGATGCGATCCTAGCACGGTGTCAGTCTTGTTCATATGACGCTATCCCAGCATGAAGTCAAGCTCCTGTACTGATCCGGGAGCATGCTCCATGGAGCAGCGATAGAGAGCTTCCGAATAGGACGTCAGGCACCAGTAGTGCTAATCCAATTGTTGGCATCGTGATTGCAGCGTACACTGAGGATCCAGCTCCGGAGGGACATCAGCTTCACAAATCTACAAACCGAGCTGGCGTATGAGTCGAACCGCCGACCCGAGCAGTTTTTCTCAGGTGGGTTCCCAGTTCTTTTGTGGACCCTTTGAAAGTGCAGAAGGCTCCTGCCAACAACTCTTGCTGTGCGTGTGGTCATTCCTCACGAACAGTTCGAGGTTCAACGTGCAAACAAGGTGAAAGTGGAGAAGGAAGTATGGCGCACGAGATGTAGGCTTTGGTCCAATTTAAACTTCCGACTCGTGAGAAAGTGTATCTGTTGGGGAGTATCACGGCTCAAGAGGCTGCTGTTACGATGAGGATAGTGGCTTTTAGAATTTCATTCGTTTATTGCTGATTTGAGTTGGATCCGGTGTAAGTGCTTTCAAAAGTTCAAAACCGCACGAACAGTACGTTTGCTTTTGTGATTTTGTTTTCAAAATATTGGTGTTCTCCGACGTACAAGCAGCTTCTCATGAAAACGAGAACTGCACGTTCTTTATTAAGGTCACCTCCGAAGCACAAGACGAATGTTGGAGTGATAATAAAACGGTGCCAGTTTCAAATGAAACTATTACATGATGGCGTCAACGTTGGTATAAGTTGCAAAGCAAAAGTTTGGGAAGGACATAGATGTTCAATCGAAATGCTGTTGTAGAACCAAGTTTTGAACGTACACGCAGGATGTCTGCAAGTTTCCTTTTAGATCATTCAAATCCCTTGTGGACAAATCCAAAATCAAAAGCTGTTAAGTGCTGTTTCAAACTGCACATTGACGGACTATCATGTCGTATTCTTTGATGCAGAGCCCAGGGCATCCACAGACGGTAGGAACAGGAGGATTTTGATTATTACTGGCTTTCCTCCTGATGCTAATTATGACACAGCAAGCATTCTGGAAGTGGTGAGAAGGTTTGACAGCAATGCGGACTACGCTTGAGAAGTAGAGTTTCGATTGAATCCGATGATACCAGGTGGTTTTGAAGTTTGGAAGCTGTATCATTGTAAAGAAATGAAGAGGCCCTGCAACTGAATCATTGTACAGAAACGAAGAGGCCCTACAACTGAATCATTGTACAGAAACAAAGAGGCCTTACAATTCATCCGTGTAGAATTTATGCTGGCCTTTCAAAGTATGCGTGTAGCATATTAGAAAGGCTTTCAGTTCATCCACTTCTCTATTCATCTTTTTTAATTGGTCATTCATTTGCATTAGCTAAGAGTTGCATCCAATTCTTATTATTGTTATTATTTAACTTATACTTGGATTGATTGGCAATTTTGTAAAATAGCATAAGATCAAAACCATGTGCATTTCATGTTTTATATATTTCATTATTAGCTTTTAATATACAAGCTTTGAGAATGTTAATGGCCTATCAGCATAGGATGTTTAATAAGTTTTGATTTTATTTCTTTTCATTTTTCTTTTGGGATGTTTTTTTTTTTTTTTTTTTTTTTTTTTTGTTTGTTTGTTTGTTTGTTTGTTTGTGTATAGTGTAATTTTGCTAGAATTCTATGATTTTTTTTATAGTTTTTAATAATAATTAATGTAGAGATTAGAATTGCATTTTTTTTTTAAATTTGTAATATGAGTGTAAAATTAATCTTTCAATCTAAATTATAAATTGGCCTCAATCAAGAGTTTCTTATAATTAATTATGTAAAATAATACATATAATTAACAAAAATTAAAGAAGATAGATATAAGATTTTTAAAAAATAGATTAATAGATTAATATATAAATTATTATCTAATTGCTTAATTATAGATTTGTATTCTTTTATTATTCTTTTATATTTAAAATTAATATACTTTTCTACTTTTTAAAAAATAATAATATATCTTATAGATTTCAAATTTTATTTTTTTATTAAAAGAATTATTTTATAATATAAGTTGTAATATTTTTTTTAATATTATATGAATATTTGTTAGTATTATCTATTTTAATTCCTCACTAACTTAGATTGATAGAAAACTTACTATGAATGCTACAATTGATGGAAGTATGAATAGATTTGTAATCATTGTAGATCTTTTTAAAAAAAAATTATTCTTTGTAAGCAAAAATCTCACATATTAGTAATTTCAATCATTTAAGTTCTATTGTTATACTTATAGAAGAAGTCAATAATGAAGTTTAATATCTAAATGAAGAGATTGTACAATTAAAAGAAGCAAGTACAAGTAAACCAACTTCATAAGTAAATTCTAAAGCTCTTGCTATCACAAGTATAAAGGAATTAAAGTTTAATATGCTAAAGAAATTTAATTGAACAAGATCAAATTTTTAAAGATTTTTATAATAGATCAAGTTCTTCTTGCAACTATATTATTCTCAATATTTTGATGGTATCACTTAAGTAGAATTTATATGTACACTTTATTTTAGAAATGCTCTTTTTTTGTTTATATCTTTGATATAAAAAGATTCACAAGTTTTGTATGATCTAGACTTATATTTGAAGATATTCAAGGCTATATTTGAAGATAGTGATTGATAAATGGTAGCAAAACAAAACTTTAGGTTTTGCAACAAAGATCATGTTCAATTCCTATCTATGTTACCAAATTCTAACAACTTTCTTGTGACATGGATTGAAACAATAAGTCTCAAATTAATCTGTTTTTATATGGTTTGAAAGATAATATCAATGTTCTATTGTTAATAATGCCAAAAGTAAATATATTAGAAAATTTTATCATTCAAGCACTTGTATATAACAATCAATTCTTTAAAAGATGCAAAGAACAAAGATTTAATTGGAGAAAAATAAATCAAGCAATGATAACTTTTAGCACCTCAAAAATTTATTTGTGAAGACTAGAATCTATATAAATTGATATAACTAAGTTCAAGTTATTGACATTAGAAAAAAAAAAAAAAAAAAAAAAAAAAAAACTATTATAATAAAAATTTATCAAATATAATTATTTTTATAAAAATGATAAATTTAAATATAAATTAGTCAACACTTTAATAAATTAGAACAATCTTATATAAACAAGCTTTTAGATAAACATCCAAATTATTTATTTTTTAAACTATCATTTAAAAGAGATGAAAAATGTCATACTACAAATATAAGAATAAATGAAAAATTTGATATTTATCATGCATCAACTTTTTCTACTACCTTAATTAAAATTAAGAAAGGCTAATCATAAAGACATAGAGATGATATGAGTTTTTTTAAGAATTCCACTACCTCAAGTAATTATGCAAGTGCATCAACTAAGTAATGAAAAGTTATTATTTAAAAAAAGTTTGATGGTACTAAATCCAAAATTTGAGGATCCATCATCCAAGTACAACTTTTTATTCAACTCTAACTTCTCAATTATCCAACTCAAGCATTCTAGGTTAAATTTATTCAAACTTAATTTAATAGATCTGTTCTTTTTTAGTTTTTATTATTTTTAAAATAACAAGATTCTATATTAAATAATTTAAATATATTCTTAGCAAAATTTTGATCTACATCTGAAAAAATATAATATAATTCATATGACAATTAATAAAGTTTTAATTTTATTACAAAAAAATGAATATGTATCAACATATATATTATAATTTTAATAATTAGCAATTAATATCAAGTAAGATAATATTGCACTTATTAATCAAGTTATTTATAAATTATAACATAATGTGAAGAAATTATTGCTCAACTTATCTAATTTTCAAATTTTAAATTAAGCTATTAATTTTGCTATCAAATATGAAAATCAACTTTTTAAATTTTGATTAAAAAGCCATGTATTAGTACCTCAATTCTTTTATACTTTTATTGCAAATACTTCTATCAATCAAGATATATAATTAGGCATAAAAGACATGCATATTAATATTATATGTTTTAAATTTTTTACAACACGTGAGAAAATTTGACACTAATAAGAAAGCTTATATCAATATTGTGGAGAATCAAAACATATTATTTAATAATATCTTAAAAGATGGTGGAATTGTATAAAAAATAGTATAAGTCTAAAAAAAGATAATATGCTAGAAAACAAGTTTGTCCAATAATATTAGAGACTATGCAATTGGATTCTTGAACCATATCATCTTATAAACGCCTTATATTATCTTTTGAATCTTATTGAATCACCTTTTTTTTAATCAATAAGACTTATTTAAATTTTACAAAATCCAAGTATAAACAATCAAATTACCAAATAAAAAATTAAGACAAAGTATAACTTAATCTAATAGTATTGAGTTAATAATTCATACATTTAAATCCAGAATGTAAACAACTTATTATTTTTACTAATATGTACAAATTGAAATTTAAAAAAATTCCAACTTCTAGCAACAAGTAAACTTTACTCAGTAACTAGTTCTTTTATTTGTCAAAGTCTAACTACTTTATACTATGAAATGGTGACCAATCTAAACATTAGACAATAAGGTTTACTCAAGTAACTTCTTTTCAATTCCATATAGTCTTCCTAAATAATCACCAAGAATCAATTTGATTAATCCTAAGACTTATCTTGGAAACAAAATTATTTCTTTTCTAACAAAATAATTATTTGTAATAACTCCAATCAATAAGTGGATTGTAAAACAATACCCATAGGAAACTTGCTAACCTTGATCTTAGGACAATGCTTCTAAAAGAATTAATATAATTAAATTTTTAATAAAATCAATCCAATTGATTGTAGAACCATCTTTTTGGTTGATTATATAGATTTTTTTTATTAAGATCTATTATAAACATATAAAGTACCAAAATAAGTACATGATGTTTTAAAAAGAAGATTTATTTTTATTTCTAAATCTCTCAACATTTCTTGATTGGTAACATCTCTCTAATTGAAGTGTATCTTCCTACTAGAATTTTTTTCAATTATATAGGATTTGAGTTGTAACAACTATAACAATCCTTAATAGCCTATTTGGTAGGAATTAATCACCTAACAATCTATTAGTAAGTTAATTAAAGACTAATTATTTAATTTAGATATTAAAACTAAAAAATTAAAATATTTTTATCAATCAACAAATCTATAGGATGTTTATATAGCTTCAATCCTATTTATTTGCTTTCTTACAAATTTTGTATCCTAGGGTCTAGATTCTTGTATTAGTGGATGAATTAGATTATTGTAAGTCTTCAATTATGCACCAAGATTTTATTTAATTAATTTTTTATATTTTGATAAGATGTAATATTATTTATTTGTTAATTATTAGAAATTAGAAGTTTTTGGTCTAAATTATGTACCAAGGCCTTAGATTATCAAATTGATTTTAATAAAATTTAATTATAAAAATTAGATTCTAAAAAATATTAATTTATATTTAAAATGAGATTGTTAAAAAATAAAAAATTAGTTATAATTGGAATATAGTAAAAAAGTGATGGAAATTTATTCCACTCTTGAAGCCACAAAAGATGGTGAAAGAAGATGATGAAGAATTACTCTATTCTTGAAACCACAAGAGATGGTGAAAGAAGAAGATAAAGAATTATTTTCCTCTTGAAACCACAAGTGATGGTGAAGGAAGAAGATGGAAAGTTATTCTATTCTTCAACTATTACTTCTATGACAACAAATTAAGTTGGCTCATAACAAATCTTTTTTAAAGGTTAATATTTTTATTAATAAATCAATAAATTATTTTATATAAATTTTGGCTAATTAAATTATTAGAAATTTAATCTTTCTACTGATTGATATCCATAGTGATTAATTATTATTTTATAGCAAATGGATGCCAACCATTGGTCCTCTCTATAAATGACATTAGTTGAAAATCATGGAAGGTATAGGTTGACCTTTTAATAATCAGTAGTGCTAAAAATAATAATTTATAGTTAAAAATATTTAAAATAAGATAAAATGGCATGCAAGTTATACCACTTGTATAGCATAGCTAATAAAAAAAGCTATCAAATTAGTTGTTACTTGTAAGTTACTAATAATAATAGTTGCTCATAAATAGCTTGAGGGCTTACTAATAATAATAGTTGCTCGTAAATAGCTTGAGCATCTATCTATCTATTTATCTATTTATCTATTTATCTATTAATCTATCTATCTATTTTATTTATCTATTTATCTATTTATTTATCTATCTATCTATCTATCTATTTTATCTATCTATTTATCTATTTATCTATCTATCTATCTATCTATCTTTTTTTCTCTTTCTCTCTTGCACCTTTGGTTTGAGCTTTCAACAAAAGCAATCTATTGAGGCACCAAAGAATTATATTATTTTATTTGTTATAAACTTGTATTATTAGTTGTTGTTTATATCCGTATTAGTCTTCTTAGAGCTTATTAATAATAAAATTATTTTCTTATTTATATATATTCACTATATAGGAGAAAAAAATTAATAAGATTAAGTGAAAGAATCATCAAATTTGGAGTTGAAATAGGAAAGTTATGAGGATTTGAAATTGAAAAGTTTTTTATTGCTGCTACTGCTCTGCCTTAGAAATTTGTTGTTCCTACTCTATGTTGTTTTCATTCAATTATGTTATTTGTGTCTAATAGCACTATTTTCATCTAATTGCATTATTTTCATCTATCAGTACTATTTCATCTAATTGAACCTATTTTTATTTAATTATATTATTTTAATTCAATTGTATTATTTTCATCTTGCACCTTTATTCTATCTAATTTTTTTCATCTCGCAACTTCTATTTTTTATTTTTTATTTTTTATTTTTTATATATTTTTATATATTTATATATTTTTTAATTACTTATTCTAAATTAAATCAAATAGTAACTATTGCTTGAAAGGTATTACTTAGAAAGTTGGAACTACATCCACTTGATTAACTAATCAACTATTAAAGTAATTATACAATTAGTCTCTACTACTTTTCAAACTTGTTGTGTAGTTATTTTTCCTCTTAATGTAGATAGAGAGGAATTTTAGCTCACACTTTGGTGCGTTTGCTAGGAGGTAGTAATTTTAAGCTGGGATAGAGAAGATATTGAGAGTTGAAATCAATGCTTCCAATCTAACGGCAATAAATGATCCTACTTAATTAGTAGTTGTGTTTTGAGCTATATCTTAAGCAATTTGACAAGTTTTTGGCTCAAAATTTTTAAAAGTATATATATTTATATTACAAAATCATGTATAAAAACTTTATAGTATTAAAATTTTGGATTTTTGAGATATGAAGAAAATAGTGCTCAGATATCTATAAATTAGGATTTTAAGCACCTATTAGAATTTTTAAAATATCAGTCAATCAAAAGTAAATCTATAGTTCAATTTTCTTGTATTAAAGCTTAAGAATATAATTTATAATTTAAAAAAAATTAATAAAAATTGAATAGCTAGATCAAGAGTTATTGGACTCTAAAGATCAAAAAAAAAAAATCAATCTTTTGTAAGTAAATAAGCTATTGAAGGATTTTGTTGCAATTTGAGCATTTTATACAAACTAAAGAGGTTTTTTTAGGAGTCAAGATGTTATGGAGGTAGAAAAATAGATATATGAAGTTATAATAAAATTTTGATATAAAAATGAGATTTTTAAAGGAGATTATGGATTTTTTTTTAAATTATTGAAAATCTAACTTACTAACAATTGGTTAATTACGATTCTATATAGAAAGGGATATTTAGATATTTTTACATGTCAAAAAAAAACTTCATATATAAATCTATTTAAATATAAGAGATTTTTATTAATATAATATTTTTTATAATATTATTGTATTTTTTTTTTTTTCCTTATTAAGGACAAATCACTTATTGGAATCTTGCCAAAAATATACAAGTAAATTTTCTACAGGCAGATACCTAGTATATTTCCAGATTAAAAATCACGCCATACAATAATATTAGTTTATATCATATGTTACTAATAGGAATTATAATAATAAAAAGAGGCATATCTATTTAAAGGCAATATATAATTAGGATTAACTCTAAAAAAGCCTTTATTCAACTAATTATATTTAATGGTATATTTCTATAAGAATCAGCTTGTTGTCATATTACATGAAGTCTTATTTAAAAATGCACCAAGCACTTGATTGTAGAAGATAAAAAAAAAATTGCAACAACAAGTCTTAACACCTCTAATAGAATTATATATAAATTATAATTAAAGATTAACAAATATGTTCAATCATTAAAGAAGTTCAATTAAATTTTTAATTAATTATTAAAAATAAAAAAATAAAAAATAAAAAATAAAAATCTTAAAAAACTTCTAAAAAAATAATAAAGAAATATTAATATAAATTTTTAAAAAAATATTAAAATATAAATCCTTAATAAATAATAAAAATTATAATTATAATTAAATTTTAATCAAATCCTAATTAAGTCTTAATAAAATTCTAATCAAATTCTAGTCATGTTTTAATGAAATCCTAATGAAATCCTAATCCAATGCTAAATCCTAAAAAAATCCTAATAAAATCCTAATTAAATCTTAATTAAATCTTAGTCAAGTCTTAATAAAATTCTAATCAAATCTTAATTAAATTCTAAATCCTAAATAAATCTTAATGAAATTCTAATCAAATCTTAATTAAATTCTAAATTCTAAATAAATCTTAATGAAATTTTAATAAAATCTTAATCAAATTTTGATCAAGTTCTAATAAAATTATAATAAAATCTTTATCAAATTCTAAATTCTAAATAAATCCTAATCAAACCCTAATCAAATCTTAAATGAATCCTAATAAATTCTTATCAAATCTTAATCAAACTCTAATAAATCCTATAGCAAATTGAAACATCAATAATTAATAATTGAATTATTGATTTTGACTCAAAATTTTCTCCTTTTAAAAATTAAGCCAGCAATAAGTATAAAATTTTTGAAGAAGATCCAACTCACTAAATAGAAGATAAATCCAAAACTCTGCTCAAGTGTAGGCTAGTCTCCTTCTCTAATCTTAATGCAAATCTCCTAGATCCAATATCTCCTTCTTGCACCATTCAATTTTTTTAAAAATTTACAAATATGTATAAAATCAAGTGTTTCATCCATACATATAATTTTCACTTGAATTCAAGTGGTAGATTATTAGATATCTTAGAAACCTTCACTGACCTTCAAAATCTAATTTTTGAGGCCTTGATCCTTTTAAACTTCAATAATCTTCAATCTAACTATTTAATTAAGCTTAAATTTATAGCATGTATTCAACACAACTACAATCAAAAATCTATATAAATTTCATCCATAGATTTATTATCAAACTCACTAAATTTTCAAAAATATAAATTCTTTTTTATTTCACAAAAGCTAGAATCATCCAAAACAACCTTGATTTTACAAAGTTCTTACAAAGTGAATATCTATCCAAATCACTTATAATTAATTCTCAAAAAAACCTTCTAAATTTGTTTTTCAAATATTACTCTTTGATTTGCAAAAGAACTTTCCAACTATTGTAGGCATGTAGTTTTGTGCCTCAGGGTTTCATTTTGATCTAAGTTCACAACTAGTTTTCTCCGTATATCAATTCTTAGAATTTTAAGATAAATTTTGCTAAAACCTATTTTTATTTCTTTTTAAAAGATGTTTGGATCATTTATTTTTCTAATCAACTTTATTTTGCCTTATTTATGGCCATACAAAGTAAATAGAAGCCTCTTCTATAAGAAGGCAATATTAGTATTTTTTAATTTATATTACCTCCTTGTCTATTATCTATATTTTTTACTATATTTTTTTAATTAGGCTCTTCTATAAAAGAATTCATATTTTTATCTTTTATCATATAGTTGTGTTACAATATGACATCGCTACCACAACAAATTGTAATCTTGTCTCAAAATTGAATGAAAGATTGCCATTAAAAGAATTAATAATAAAAAATCTTTTATCTAATTATATATATATATATATATATATATATATAATTTATATTTTTTTATAAAAACTTATTATTATTCATGGTATATCTTTAAACAATAATTATTAATCCAAATTGATAATAATATACTTGAAAAATTGTAAAGCTGTATGGAACCATTTGGATTTACATGGACAATTTCATATGGACTTTGCCAATGGTTATGAAATTTCTTGGAGAATTTAAAGAATTGATTGTTATCTAATAAAATATATTGATAAATAATAAATTATTTAGGATTTAATTTACTATCATAATAAGATTTATGCTTTTGTTGGATTATAATTATTTGTCATGGACATAAGATTTATTCTAATAATTATCTAGATAGAAATAAGTAAAAGTAGGTTAATTTTATAATATCTTATAGAGAAGCTTTTTAGAAGCTTCATAGATGTGGTTTTGTTTTTTTACATGTCTATAGGTGATTGATAGATTAAAAACTTGGTTAACAAGCTAGCCATGTATTGTACATATTAGTAGTTTATAGAATAAGTTAAGTACGTGGTGCACATATAGGAAACTTGTCTTGTAAGTATAATATGTATCTTGCAAATTGAACATATGTTGCAAGTCATATAGAATGCTGCCATATAGCTCTTAGATAGATAGTATATATAGAGATAAGAGTAAAGCCTTCTTCACTCTTTTTAATACCTTCTTTATTCTTAGTCTTATTTCAAGAGTCTCTAATCTTTTTATTTTTGGTAATAATCATTCTATATTTAATATTATTTTATCTTTGAATGATTTTTTATTTTTTGTAGATGACATGAGAATATATTGATATTTTATTCTTTTATGATTCATGTCTTTGACAATATGACAAGAATGAATATTTATTATTCTTATTTTGTATTTAAAAAGTGAATGGATTATTCTATTTTTATTATTATATTTAAAGGTTGCGAACTATCAACCTTTAAATTAACATTCTTTACTTTCTAACCTTGATTTTTTTCCTAAAAGAGAGTAGATCGTCCTTCTTTGTAGAAATTTTTATTGATATTAGAGGTTACGGATTATCCTCCTTTAATTTGAATTGTCAAGTTATTAAGTTGTCCAAGATAGAAGGAAAGATCTTGGATGCTACATTTAGCAAAAGTCAGAATAGATTTACAACCATTGCAGATCTTTAGGAGCTTATCAACACTCTTAGAATTGAAATTTCACAAATCACTAATACCAATAATAGAAGTACTATTCCTATAACTATAGAAGAAGTATAGAGCCTATATTAAATTGTACAATTAAGAGAAGCAAGTAAATTGGCCTCACAATCAAATCTAGATAGTCTTGCTTCTATAAGCATGAAAGAAGCAAAGATTAATATGCCTGAGAAGTTTAATAGAATAAGATCAAAATTTTGAAGATTTTTATAACAAACTAAGTTATATCTAAGATTGCATCCTTTCTAATATTCTAATGGATTTATTTAAATTAAATTCATAGGCGCTCTTCTATCTACAAGTGTTCTTTCTTAATTTGCATTTTTAATGGAAAAAAAATTCATGGCTTTTTTATGATTTGAATTCATTTCTCAAAGTATTTACAGCCATATTTGGAAAAAGTGATCGAGAGAGGATAGCAAAGATCAAACTTTCATCTTTATAATAAGGATTACAGTCAATCATAATATATATTACAAAATTCCAAAATCTTACTTACAACATGGAATGGAACGACAAAGCCCTTATCAATTAATTTTGTTATGGATAGAAGGATAACATCAAAGATTTGTTATTAATTATATTAAAAGTAAACTCCTTGAAATAATTTATTACTCAAGTCATTGTATATGGCAATTGATTATTCAAAAGGCATCAAGAATATAGATTTGACTGAAGAGGAACAAATCAATTAATAATAATAACTCCTAAGTTTTTAAAAAATTATTTAATTAAACCAAAACCAATGCAAATTGATGTCGTATGTTTTAAACCTCTCACCAAATAAGAAAAGACTCTATGTTGTTAAAAGGATTTGTGCTTATATTGTGAAGAAGCTAAGTACACTATTCAACATTATCCAAAGAAGCAATGCAATCACAAAATGAGAAGTATAGTTGCTAAAGAAGATAATATGTTAAAAAATAAATTTTTTCAACTATAATAGGGATTGTGTGGCTGGAATCATGTGCAATACCTTATAAAGATTTTATTTTCTCTTCAAATCTTTCACTTTATTTTATAATAGATGTATTTTTAGGACCTAAAAATCACAAAGTCTTTGCTTTATTAAATTCAAGAGCCTTAGCTTGTTTAATAAATAAAAATTTTGTTAAAAAATAAAAAATATATCTAATCAAAAAAACTAAATTTGTGCATATAGAAGTCATAGATGGTCATTTGTTGTCTTTTAAAGATGTTATCTATAAGATTGTTTCTTTGAATATAACAATTAAGGGACATAATAGCATAATAAAATTTAATGTGATTAGATTTCTTTCCAACCTAGTTATTTTAAAATTATTATAATTAAAAAAAATATCATCCTCAAATAAATTAGACTTCTCATAACCTTGACTTTTTTTGTAGTTTAATGCAGAAATCTATTAGTCAAACAGACACATATAATTTTAATACATTCAAATTCTTATTGATAGGTACAAAAGCTTTCTTACATATGACAAAAGAAGAATCATCTTTTGTCATATATGCCACATCCATTTATTATACTAAAAATACTACAAATAGAATTCCTAGCTAATATCAAGACTTTCAAGATATTTTTGAAAAGAAAAATACAGATATTCTTTCAGAGCATCAACATTATGATTATTCAATTGATCTTCAAAATGGAACTCAATTACTATTTAAACCAATCTATAATTTATCACAAAACAAGTTGGCTGCATTAAAAGATTATATTGACAAAAACTTGGCTAAAAACTTCATACGCCATTCAAAGTCTCTAGCAAAAGCTCCTATCTTATTTGTAAAGAAAAAAGATAGATTGTTACAAATAAGCATAGATTATCAAGAACTTAATAAGATTACCAACAAGAATAGGTATCTTTTATCTTTGATTTCAGGATTTCTTGATCAATTCAGTCAAACAAAGATCTATACAAAATAGATTTGCAAGGAACATATAACTTGGTCCGCATCAAAAAATGTGATAAAT
Source organism: Physcomitrellopsis africana (assembly GCA_036785485.1). NCBI lineage: Eukaryota > Viridiplantae > Streptophyta > Bryopsida > Funariales > Funariaceae > Physcomitrellopsis > Physcomitrellopsis africana. Next base: position 352,148 of record JAWRVF010000213.1, on the reverse strand, counting down.
GGAAGACTAAATTTTGAACTAGATATGGACATTTTGAACTAGATATGGACATTTCGAATATAATGTCATGCTTTTTGGACTTACAAATACACCAGTTCTTTTTCAATATCTTATAAATGATATTTTTTGTGAATTTTTTAATAATTTTATTATTTGTTATTTAAACAATATTCTAATCTATTCTAAGAATATAAAAGAATATGAATTATATGTTTGTTGTATGTTACAAAAACTTACAAATGTAAGATTATATACCAAGATAAAAAAGTGTATATTTCATACTATTCAAATTGATTTTTTAAGATATATCATTTCAAATGGTGGTCTAATGATAGATCTTATAAAAGTTCAAACAATTATGGATTGGAAATTTCTAAGAACAATAAAAAATGTACAATATTTTTTTGGATTTATCAATTACTATCAAATCTTTTGTAAAATAGTAGAAGAACAAAATAATCTTAGTTTGAGCAGCCATAATGACGATATTATATAAAACCAGAAAGAAGTGTAGTATGTTATTACTAGTATAGAACTAAAAGTCTCTACAAATGTCTTAGTCTAGAAATATACTCTCCCTTAGATGATCAATTCAATCTTCATGAAGAATTTTTCTGAAGTTGTAGCTCCACTAACTTACTTAACTTGTAAAAAAAATTCAAGAAGCATCATTTGAAGCTTTGAAGATAGTTTTTATTTTTGCATCAATCTTATATCATGACAACTTTTTTAAAGCATTTTTTATGGAAATAGATACATCAGATTTTACTTTGGGTGTAGTATTGTTGCAAATGGGAGTAGATGACAAACTTCATCCAATAGCTTTTTATTCAAAAAATTTTTCAATAATTGAGATTAACTATAAAATTATCAAGGACAAGAACATGAATTATAAAATAACAAGATATATTCTTGGATTACTCAAAATCACTCAAAGATTGAATAATATTAAAATTAGAATATCTATTGCCAAAGATAAGAAGACTAGAGATTCTTGAAACAAGACTAGAAACAAGAAAGGCATTGACAAGAGTGAAGAAGGCTTCACTCTTGTCTTTATATATATTATCTACCTAAAAATTATGTGGCAGTATTCTATAAGACATCTAATATGTGTCTAATTTACAAAACACACGTCAAACTTACAAGACAAGTTTTTCATATGTGTACCACATACTTAGCTTGTTTCACAAGCTATCAATATGTGTACCACATGGTTAATTTATTGGCCAAGTTTTTAGCCTACCAATCACCTATAGCTATGTATAAAGGTGAAATTGCATCTATAAAGCTTTTAAGAAACTTCTCTTTAGGAAATTATCAAATTAAACTTCTTCTATCTACTTCTATTTATATATATTAATTAAATAATTATTGGAATAAATCTTATGATTGTGACATTATCCCTCCTTCTAGAGGCAAGTTATATAAGAATCAATGATTACATGTTGAAGAAGTCTAAGATGCGCCAAATTGTATTTATCACATACTTTGATCTTTATTCCCTTCAAAGATAGTTGATATGTTCTCTCAATCATCAATAGTATCCTATATCAAGGCGAGAGAATCACCCTGTTATTTAATCATTCTTAAGGCCTTCATAACTTCTTTCAAAAAAAAATATTTGAAATACCATCAGGAGTAGTTTCTACCTCTAAAAGTATCATCAAACATTGAGAATCTCTTTTAAGGTTGTGATACCAAACTTGTTGCATCTTGCCATCAATCCAAGAAAGAACATGTTGTTCTTAAAGATCTTTATTTCTATTTTGTCATCTTGAAGGTTGTACCAGTTGTAATATCTTGTCTAATAAATTAACAAATGATGGCTCTTGGGCTAAATTTGCACGTTGTTGATTTTCCATCTCTTTTGGCATAAAAAAATTCAAAAAAATAGCAAACAATGATACAAGATAGAATGAAATATCTTTTGAACCTGTTTTTTTTATAGTAAGAATTTTCTTGATACTTCATTATGGTTTTGATGGATGTTGTCGATGAAACATATTGACTTTTGTTGATGCATTTGCTAGATTCTTAGATGGCTTTCATGTGCATTCACTAATATCATATTTGTACCAATATATAAGATATTTTAGCCAATTTCCATGCCATTTCAAATCCAAGACTTCTTCCACCTTGAATTCTTCATTATTATCTATTTTTATAGGAGGCGATAGCATTTGTCTTCTTCCTTATATATCCATTGTCTTGTATGGCTCAAATAATGATATGTAGAATATATGATGGATCTTTATAGATTTTGATAGGTATAATCAATAGGCAATTAGATTAATTTGTTTACAAATTGAAAATAGTTCAAACCTATAATAATCTAGCTTATCACAAAGATGATTAGTCTTGATATTATGATGAAGTAACCATATCTTATTGCCCACATGATTTTGAAGCTGTTCCTTATGATAGACATCTGTATTGATCTTTTGTCATTCTTGAGCTTCTTTTAATTGTGTCTTCATTGTTACATATAGCTTTCATAACCGATTTGCTAAATCTTTTGCCGCAGGATTATCAGCTTTTGAAAAGTCCAAAATATCAAGTTGTGCATAATAACCATAATTCACAAAGAATAGAGTTAGTTGAGTAAAAAAATGTACCAAATTATCATAAGCAAATTTTTCCAATAAAAAAATAGTTATCCAATCATCTTAATGATAATTGATAATACATCTCAAATATTGCTCCAAAACTTGATTTATCCATTTTATTTGTCTATCAATTTGAGAGTGGAAAGTTAAAGATAGTTTTATATCCACCTTCAATATTTTGAAAAGGATCTTTCAAAATCTTGATACTAATTACGTCCCTCTATTTGATATAATATCCCTTGATAATCCATGATAGCGATAGATATTATCAAAAAAGAGTTTTGTTGTTTCTTCGCTTGTGATAGATTTTATACATGGTACAAAATGGGCCATCTTGGTGAAACAATCTACAATTACAAATATAGAGTCATATGAACTTGAATTTGAAAGATTTGTAATAAAATCCATAGAAATAGAAGACCAAGGTTGTTTTGGTATAAGCAATGGTTGGAGGAGTCTGTAAGGTCAATGATATGGAATTTTTAATCTTGAATAAATGTCACTTGACTATACAAACTCTTTGACAGCCTTCCATATTTGAGGCCACTAAAAATCTCTTGATATTAGCTCCAAAATCTTGTTATATCCAAAATATCCTGCTATAGGAAAATTGTAACAAGCTTGAAGAGCATGTAGTCATACTTCACCTTTTGGAACATATAGGCATCCTTTAAAATTGAGTAAATCGTTCTTGAATTCGAACTTAGAAGTATGATGAGACTTAGATGAATTATTTTTAATCTCGTGAATAAGAGGGTCTAAAGACATACTTAATTAGACTTACTTGACAAAAATTGAATTAATAGCCAATATTGATTTCATTGCTCAAAGATGAAATTGCTCCAATTTTAAGAAGATTTTTTTTTATTGATCAAAAGTTTAATTTTCTTCTTTTGGTGTAAAATAAAAATATCTAAAAAGGGCATTGAATAGACCTTGTTGATTTTTTGGCCAATAAGTAATAATGAATTTGAATCTTGACAAAGACATATTCCAATGAGCCTGATAACAATTCAACATATGTGTTGACATAAAATACTTGAGGTTCTTATGATCTATTGTCGTGTTTTGGTTTAGCTACCATATGAAAAAATTATATATATACATCTAATATATAATTTACTATACAATTAAGTGAAAGCCATAACAATAAATTTTATTAATTACAAGATATAGTTAGGTTGTTAATTTAAAAAGAATCTATTTAAAAAGATTATTATTGAGATTTATACAACTTTATTTTCTTTTGGTAGTAACTTTTGAAGTTGATTTTATATTGATAATAGCTTTTATATATCTTAAATTACCTTTATTAGACATTGGTAATCCTTAAGATCTTGTTTGCTTCTTTTATTTGGTGTTTAGAACATATATTATGTGAATCTTATAAGAAAAAGGATTCAAAAGGGATTTTTAGTATAAAAGGAGGTAGCTAGGCTATCTATGTGGATAAATGGAGATGGATGACAGAAGTCCAATTTCTATTAGCCAAAAATCATATCCAATGGGCTTCAAGGAGGCTGCCCAAGGATTTATTAGGGATTAAGATTTATTTTTGGAGAGAAGTTGAATATCAAAGGCTAGGATCAGCAAATTTGGATTTTTGAATATAGTTTTGGTGCAAATTTTGGATGATTTAGACTTTTTCTAAAGGAGACATAGGCACTCAAAATTAAGGTGTTGAAACTGTATTTATTGTCACTCTTTTGGATATAACTTGCACATACAAAGAGCAATAGAAAATTGGCAACTAGAGTTAAAAAGAACACTCTCTTGGCTATACTTTTCACATATAATTTGATAAAATCTAAGCTAGGATAAAAGAGATATTGGGAGTTGAATTCAATGCTTATAAGCCAAGGATAGTAAGTGACCCCGCTTAACTAATGCTTATGTTTTGAGCTATATCTTAGGCAATTTGATAAATTTTTGGCCCAAAATTTTCAGAAGTGTATATATTCATGTCACAAGACTATATGCAAAAATTTTGTGACATTAAAATTTTGGATTTGTGAGATATAAAGGAAATAGTGTTCGGGTGTCTCTGAGCTAAGGTTTTAAGCACTTGCTAGGATTTTAAGATATTTGATGATTGGAAACAAATTTACAATTGATTTTTCTGTGATAAAATTTAAGAGTATTATCTACACTCTAAAAAAAATTGTATAGAAATGAATAGTTGGATCAAGAGTTATTGAACTCTAAAGCTTAACAAGAAATAAATCCTTGTGAGTAAATAAAGTTTTGAAAAGTTTTGTGGTAATTTGACCTTTTTATATAAACCTACTTAAATATAAAAGAATTTATTAATAAAAATTATCTTTTATAGTATTATTATATTATTTATCTTTTTTTATTAAGAACAAATCACTTATTGGACTCTTGTCAATAAATTTCAAGAAAATTCTCCATAGCTAGGTACCCAATGTATTCCCAGATAGAAGATCATGCCACACAACAACCTAGTGAATCCAGCATAAAACATCTAGGATGGAGAGTTTTCAAAGAAATATTTTGATTTTCTATTATAGCAAGAAAACAAGGAAGTAGTAGTGGAAACTGCATTGGAACATCACCAATACAGCTTGATTGTGCTACAACTCAAATGTTTTAACCATTTGCCTTTTATATACAGCAACAACAAGCAATGGAACATAAAGAGGCAATGGCTACCAAAGCCTTACAATCTCTTATTAGTTTATTGGATCAGTTTGATGGAAAAAATATTTTCAAGTATCTGAAGTATTATTCTTAGGAGATAGAGCTTAATAAAGTATTAGAGAAAGAAATGATCCTAACATTTGAGCTTACAATTGTACTTGAATTTCTTGAGGACATAAGAAGAATTATTCAAACTCATGGAGTAAAATGAAAAGATTTTATCTTCCATCTAAAATAGAAGTATTCTTTGGAGGATGTTATAAGGATAACTAAAAAATCATTTATAGAATGGGTTAATAAATCCAACAAGGGGTTGATTGCAACAAAATTATTTTAAAAATTTAAAAGGCAATTTCTTCAATTATCTTGGGTGAAAAAGCTTATACTTGAAAATGACAACATGGAGCTATTTCTTCAATTAGTTGATAATAAATTATAAAGGGAGTTGGAGCTATTTCTCCAGTTAGTTAATAATGAATTATAAAGGAAGTTGGAGCTATTATTGGAGGATAATATAGAAGACAATAGATTTACTACTAAGTGAAAGAAGATCTCAAAAGCAATAGATATACTTGCTAAAAGAGAATATTTTAGAGGTATGGTGGTAATAAGGCAAGAAACTAGGCCTCTATCAATTATAATATCTTGCAAGCAATTATCAAAACTTGCTATATTAATATCTACTGCCACAATTCCTACATCTATAGTAGCACCTCAAAAAGATGCAATTGAGGAATTGGTGAATAGAATAATAGACTTACAGATCAAATTGGCAAAGCTAGAAGAAAAAAGAGTCAAATATCAAAGGTTAGGGTCAGCAAGTTTGATTTTTTGGATATGATTTTGGTGAATATTTTGGATGATTTGGACTTTTTATGAAGGAAATATAGGTGCTCAAAGTTATGGTGCCAAAATTGTACCTACTGTCACTCTTTTGGGCATAACTTGCACATATAGAAAGCAATAGAGAATCGGTGATTAGAATTAGAAAGAGCACTTCTTAGCTATGCTTTTTATGTATGGCTTGATAAAATCTAAGCTGAAATGAAAGAGATATTGGGAGTTGAAGTTAGTACTTAAAAGCTAAAGACAGTAAGTAACCTGCTTGACTAGTCATTATATTTTGAGCTATATCTTAGGCAATTTGATAAATTTTTGGCTCAAAATTTTTAAAAGTATATATATTTATGTTATAAAATTATATATAGAAATATTTTGGCATTAAGATTTTGGATTTGTGAGATATAAAAAAAATAGTGATTAGGTGTCTCTAAACTAGGGCTTTAAGCACCTACTAGGATTTTTAAGATATTAGATGATTGGAAATGAATTTATAATTGATATTTTTTTGTAATAAAACTTAAGAATATTATCTATATTTTAGAGAAAATTTTATAGAAATTGAGTAGTTGGATCAAAAATTATTGATCTCTAAAGTTTAAAAAGAAATCAATCTTTACAAGTGAATAAGGTTTTGAAAGGTTTTATAGCAATTTGACCCTTTTTATATAAACCTACTTAAATACAAAAGGATTTATCAATAAAAATTATCTTTTATAATATTATTATATTATTTTTTCTTTTTATTAAGGATAAATCACTTATTAGACTCTTGCCAATAAATTTCAAGTAAATTCTCCATAGCTAGGTATCCAGTGCATTTTTAGGAATAATATGTTTTTTTATTCCACTCGAGTTTATTCTTATAAGTTAAGCGTATAAGTGGAGTTGCAACTTAAGAAAAATCCTTGATGAAAATTCAATAGTAATTGGCAAATCTCAAAAAATATTGCACATCTTTTATTATTCTTAAAACCTTTCAATCTATGTTGTCTAGTCTTTTTTAGGATCCATCTTGAGACCATCATTTGAGATGATGTATTTTAAGAAGTCAACTTCAGTAGTGTGAAATACATACTTTTCTATCCTAGTATATAGCCTTACATTTCTAAATTTTTGTAACACACTACAAACATGAAGTTCATATTCTTGTATATTCTTAGAATAGATTAAAATGTCATCTAAATAGCAAATAATAAAATCATTAAAAAAATTCACAAAAAATATCATTCATAAAATGTTGAAAAGTAGCACGTGCATTTCTAAGTCCAAAAGGCATGACATTATATTCGAAATGTCCATACCTTGTTTGAAATGTAATCTTTTATTCATCACATTTTTTTATGCGAACTAAGTTATATGTTCCTTACAAATTTATTTTTGTATAGATCTTTGTTTGACTGAATTGATCAAGAAGTTTTGAAATTAAAAATAAAATATATCTATTTTTTATGGTAATCTTATTAAATTCTTAATAATCTATGCTTATCTACAATAATCTATCTTTTTTCTTTACAAATAAGATAGGAGCTTTTACTAGAGACTTTGAATGGCGTATGAAGTTTTTAGCCAAGTTTTTGTCAATATATTCTTTCAATGTAGCCAACTTGTTCTATAATAAATTATAGATTGGTCCAAATGATGGTTTAGTTCCCTCTTGAAGATTGATTGAACAATCATAAGATTGATGCTTTGAAAGAATATCTGCATTTTTTTTTCAAAATCATCTTAAAAGTCTTGATATTACCTAGGAACATCACTTATAATCTTTTCAGCATTCAAAATAGGTGTGGTATATATAGTAAAAGATGATCTTTTTTTTGCCGCATGTATGAAAGTTTTTACACCTATCAATAAGGATTTAAATGTATTAAAATTATATATGTCTACTTGACTAACGGATTTTTGGATTAAACTACAAGAAAAGTCAAGATTATGAGAAATCTAATCTATTTGAGGATTATATTTTTTTAATTATAATAATCCTAAAATAATTAGATTAGAGGAAGATTTAATCATATTAAATATTACTACACTATTATGTCCCTTAGTTGCTACATCTAAAGGAATTGTCTCATAGATAACATCTTCAAAAGATAACAAATGACCATCTATGACTTCTATATTTACATATTTAGTTTTCTTAATTAGAAATATTTCTTATTTTTTGACAAAGTCTTTGTCTATGAAATAAGCTGAGGTTCTTAAATCTAATAAAACAATGACTTTGTAATTTTTAGGTCTTAAAAACACATCTATTATAAAACAAGGTGAGAGATTTGAAGAAAAAATAGGACCTTTACAAGATATTGCACATGATTCTAGTCGCACGATCTCTATTGTAACTGAAAAAATTTATTTTCTAACACATTATCTTCTTTAGCAACCATATTCCTCATTTTATGATTGTGTTGCTTCTTTGGATAATATTGAGCAATATGCTTTGTTTTTCTACAATATAAATATAAACCCTCTTGATAGCATTGAATCTTTTCCTATTTGGTGAGAAGTTTAAAATGTATTATATCAATTTGCATTGGATCTGATCTAATTAGATAAGTTTTTAAAAACTTAGGAATTGTTGTTATTAATTGACTCATTCCTTTTCAATCAAATTTATGTTCTTTAGGCCTTTCAAATAAGCAATTATTGTATGCAATAGCTTGAGTAATAAATTATTTCAAAAAATCTATTTTTGATATTATTAATAATAAATCTTTTATGTTATCCTTCAACCTATAATAAAATTGATTAATAAGGACTTTGTCATTCCACTCCACATCGCAAGCAAGATTTTAGAATTTTATAATGTATGTGGTGGTTGACCATGATTTTTGTTATACAGATAAGAGCTTGATCTTTGCTATCCTCTCTTGATTATTTTTTTCTATATATAGTCATAAATACTTCAAAGAATGAATTTAAATCATAAAGAAGTTGTGAATCTTTTTCTATCAAAGGTGTAAATTAAGAAAGAATACTTTTAGATAAAAGTGTGCTTATGAATCTAACTTGAGTAAATCCATTAGGATATTGGAAAGATGTAACCTTAGACATAACTTGACTTATTACAAAAATCCTTGAAATTTTGTTCTTGTTTCATCAAACTTTTCAAATATACTAATCTTTGCTTCCTTTACGTTGGTAGAAGCAAGGCTTCTTGGATTTGCTTGCAAGGTGGATTTACTTGCTTCCCTCAATTATACAACTTCTTGGCATAGGCTTTCAACTTCTTCTATAGATATATTAATAGTGCCTCCATAATTACTATTAATGATTTATAAAATTTCTATCCTAAGAGTGTTAACAAGCTCTTGAAGATCTGCAATAGTTACAAATTTATTCTTATTTCTACTAAGTATAGCATCCATGATCTTTTCTTCTATCTTAATAATTCTATAATTCAAATTAGAAGAGAGTAATCCACAACCTATAATATCAAATAAAAAATCTCTACAAAGAAGGGTGATCCACTCTCTTTTAAGGAAAAAATCAAAGTTAGAAAGCAAAGAATGTTAGATTAAACATGGATAATCCGCAATCTTCAAATGCAACAATAAAAATGGAGTAATCCACTCATTTTTTAAATACAAAACAAGAACAATGAATCTTCACTTAAGTCAAACTATCAAGAATAAGGACATGAATTATAAAAAAATAAGATATATTCTTGTGTTATTTAAAATCATTCAAAGATGGAATAGTATTAAAACTAGAATAGTTATTATCAAAGATAAAAAAAACTAGAGACTCTTGAAACAAGACTAAGAACAAGAAAGGCATTGATAAAAATGAAGAAGGCTTTACTCTTGTCTGTATATATACTATCTATCTAAGAACTATGTGGCAGCATTCTATAGGACCTTTAATATGTGTCCAATTTGTAAAACATGTGTTAAACTTGCAAGACAAGTTTTCCATATGTGTATCATATATTTAGCTTGTTCCACAAGCTATCAACATGTGTACCACATGGCTAACTTGTTGGCCAAGTTTCTAGCCTACCAATCACCTATAGCCATGTATAAAAGTGAAATCACATCTATAAAGCTTCTAAGAAGCTTTTCTTTAAGATATTATCAAATTAACCTTCTTCTACCTACTTCTATCTATTCATACTAACTAAATAATTATTGGAGTAAATTTTATGTCCATAACAGAGATCTATATTAAAGAACTTCTTGCAATTGTAAATTCTTTTGAAGAATACATCACTATCTAAAAGACACTTCTAATCCAATCATTATATATATGAATTACAAGAACCTTAAATATTTTATATTTGCACCTAATTTGAATCATTGCCAAGTTTATTGGAGCATATTTTTGTCAAAATTTGAGTTCATTATTACTTATTGGCTGGAAAAACAACAAGGTTTATCCAATGTCTTTTCTAGATGTTCTTATCTTATACCAAAAGAAGGAGATGCAACTTTTGATCAACAAAAGATGATCTTACTAAAGCCAAAACAATTACATCTTTGAGCAATGAAATCAACATTGATTGTTAATTCAACATTTTTAAAATAAGTACAATGAAATATGTCTTCAGACCCTCTTGTTTATGATATTCAAAATAATTCATCTAAGTTCAATGATACTTCCAAATTTGAATTTAAGAACAATTTATTTTATTTTGAAGGATACTGATATGTCCTAGAAAGAAAAGGACAATTACATGTTCTTGAAGTTTGTCACAACTTTCCTACAACAAGTCATTTTGAATATAACAAGACTTTGGAACTAATATTAAGAGATTTTTGTACATTCAAAATGGAAGATAGTTAAAGAATTTGTGCAATCATATGATATTTGTTCAAGATAAAAAATTCCTTGTCATTGATTTTACGGACTTTTTCAATTCTTATCTATATCCAAACAGTTATGGTCTTCTGTCTCTATGGATTTTATCACAAATCTATCAATTTTAAATTCATATAATTTTATATTTATAATTATAGATTATTTCATAAAGATAGTATATTTTGTACCATATACAAAATCTATCATAGATGAAAAAATAATTAAACTCTTCTTTAATAATATCTATTGCTATTAAGGATTGCCAAAAGATATTATATCAGATAGAAGGATGCAATTTATATTAAAATTTTGGAAAATCTTTTTTAAAATATTGAAGGTGGACATAAAACTATCTTCAGTCTTCCGTCCTTAAATTGATGGACAAGTAGAATGGATAAATTAAGTTTTGAAGCAATATTTGAGGTGTACTATCAATTATTATCAAGATGATTGGACAATTCTTTTGCCATTGGTAGAGTTTATTTACAATAATTTGGTACATTCTTCTACTTAACAAACACCTTTCTTTATCAATTACAATTATCATCCACAACTTGATACTTTTGACTTTTCAAAAGTTGACAATCTTATAACAAAAGACTTGCCAAATCAATTATCAAAATTACATGTAATAATAAAGATACAATTAAAAAAAAGTTCAAGAATAATAAAAGATCAACATAAATGTCCATCGTAAGGAACAATTCCAATTCCATGTGGGTGATAAGATATGATTACTTCATTATAATAACAAGACTATTTATCCTTATAATAAGCTAGATTATCATAGGCTTGGTCCATTTCCAATTTGTGAATAAGTCAATCTAATTTCTTATTGATTAAACCTACCAAAGTCTATAAAAATCCATCTTGTATTCTACTTATCTTTGCTTGAACCATATAAACAATAAATATACAAGGAAGAAGACAAATGCCATTGCTTCCTATAGAAGTAGATAACAATAAAAAATTTGAGATAGAAGAGGTCTTAGATTGAAGGCAATGTTGAAATAGGTTGGAATATCTTGTATATTGGAGTAGATATGATATTAGTGAATGCACATGGAAGCCATCCAAAAATCTAACAAATGCATTAACTAAAGTCAATACGTTTCATCGGCAACATCTATCAAAATTAAGTTAAAGAGATAAAAAAAATCTTTGTTGTAAAGCAAAATAGGTTTAATAGAGATTTTATTCTATCTTGTATGATTATTTGTTATTTTTTTGGATTTTAGTACTAAAAAGATAGAGAATCAATATTTAATAAATTCAGCATAAGAGCTATCATTTGTTGAATTATTGGATGAGACATTATGGCTATCATAATCTTCAAGATGATGAAATAGAGATGAAAATCTTCAAAAATGACATATTTTTTTTTGAATTGATGGCAAGATATAATGTGTTTGGTATTACAACCTTAGAAGAAACTCCCATTATTTGATGATATTTTTGAAAATAGAAACTATTCCTGATAGTATTCCAAATATTTTCTTTGAAAAAAATTATGAAGGCTTCAACAATGATCATATATGAAGGTGGTCTTTCCACCCTGATATGAAATCTTATCGATAGTTGAAAAGACCTATCAACTACCTTCAAAGGAAATAAAGACTAAAATATGTAACACATATAATTTTGCGCATCTTGGACTTTTTTAACATGTAATCACCACTCCTTGTGGAACTTGTTCCTAGAAGGGGGGATAATATCATAAATATAAGATTTATTCTAATAATTATTTAGGTAACATAAATAAGTAGAAATAAATAAAAATATATTAATTTATTAAGATCTTATAGAAAAGCTTTTTAGAAGCTTTATAGACATGGTTTTATTCCTAATCTTGTTTCAAGGATCTCTAGTCTTCTTGTCTTTGGCAATAGCCATTCTAGTTTTAATATTATCCCATCTTTGAGTGATTTTCTATTCTTTTGGATGACACAAGAGTATATTGACATTTTGCTCTTTTATAATTCATGTCCTTGACACTTGGCTATAAAAGATACACTTATATGTTGCAACTAATTAAAAATCTAACAACTCTAATATAATCCTAAATAAATTCTAATTAAATTTTAACCAAATCTTATATAAATCCTAATATAATTTTAATCAAATTCTAATTAAAACTTAATCAAATCCTAATCAACTTTATTCAAACCATAATCAAATCTTAAATCAAAACTTAGACAAATCCTAAATCAAATCCTAATTTAAAATCCTAAATCAAATCTTAGTCAAATCCTAAGTCAAATCTTAAGTCAAACCCTAGTTAATCTTTAATCAAATCCTAAGCCAAATTCTAGTCAAACTTTAAATCAAATCATAATAAAATCCTAAATTAAATCCTAAATCCTAAACAAATCCTAATAAAATCTTAATTAAATTTTAAATTCTAAACAAAGCCTAATTAAATCCTAATCAAATTCTAAACTCTAAACAAATTTTATTCAAATTCTAATCAAATTCTAACAATCCTATAACAGATTAAAATCTTAATAGCTAATGATTAAACTATTGATTATAATTCAAAAATTTACACACTTTTTGACAATTAAGTTAGCAATATACATAAAAATTTTGAAAAAGATTCAACTCACCAAATAAAAGATAAATCTAGAATTCTACTCAGGTGTAGGTTAGCCTCTTTTTCCAACCTTGATGCCAATCTTCCAATACCAATATCCTCTTTTTGCACTATTTAATTACTTCTAAAATTCTAATCTAAGTAAAAAATTAAATCTACTATCTATATAAATAATTCCCACATCAATCTAACTAATAGATGGTTAAATATCTTAGAAATCCTCATTGACCTTCAAAATCCAATTTCTAAGATCTCAACCTACTTGAACTTCAATAACCTTCAATCAAATTATTGGATCAAGCTTAAACTTATAGCATGTACTTAGTATAATTATAAATACAAATCCACAAAATTTTACCTATAGATCTATAATCAAACTTATAAAATGTTCAAAAATATAAATCCCTTTTTATTTCACCAAATCCAGAGTCACCTAAATCAACCCTGACTTTACAAAGCTCTTACAAAGCAAATATCTATCCAAATCACTCAAAACCAATGCTCAAAGAAATCTCCTAAAGTCTGCTTTCAAATTCCACTTTTTGATCAACCAAAGAAATCTCCATCTATCGTAAGCGCACAATTTTATATCCTAGGATCTAATTTCAACCTTAGATCATAATCAACCCTCCTCGGATATCAATCTAGCGGTTTCTTAGATAATTTTTACTGGAAACTATCCTTTGCTTTGATCTTAAGATGCCTATAGTAGTATTTTTGCTAATCTACCTTGTCTTGTCTTGTCTTGTTTATGGTCCTACAAAATAAATAGAAGTCATTTTTATAAAAAAATAGCATTAATATTAAATAATTTTACTACCTCTCTATCTTTTTTATTTATATATATATATTTTCTAAAGTAATTTTATAACTTAGTTTTCAACTAAGCTTTTTTATAATATAAGTCTTCTCTTACTTTTTCATCCTATAGTTGTGTTACAACATAACAATGTTTGAAATTGTATCTTTGTCATATCATAATGCATTTCTATTTTTTTTTATCTATACTAAATAATTTACTTTTATGATTGTTCTTTTGTTCAATTTTATTACATCAAAAAATATACAAATACAATACAAGATTGTTTTTAATAATGTATTATCAAGCCCATTTTCCCATAGCATGATCAACATCTTGGTAATAAAATAGAATGTGTCTATAGGACCAATAATATTTGTGGTGCAAGTTGAAAAGTACAAAAACTCAGTCTCAGAAGGCAGCATGAATGACACTCAATTACTAGTACATGGACCCCAAAAATTTGATCAAGAAATAAAAAAATCAAACATGGTGTTATTTTCTCTCTTTTAAAAAAAAACAATCACAGAACGTTTATGAAATTCACAAAAATCAAAATCAGAAACATTACCTTAAAATCATTCTCACTTAAATAAACAAACAAATGACAACATTCGATAATAAATTCCATACCCTGAGTTCCCATACCGCTTGCAGAGAGTAAAAGAAAATGGGTTTAAAAAAATAAAAGAAAAGAAAAAGAAAACCCGCTTCGACTGTAATAAATCCTAATGGAACAGCAAAGGGACACGAGCAAGCCAATCCCAATTAGCAAGAGGATTAGTGAGTTGATTAGGGGCACCCGCAAGTGACTAAAACGAACAGAGGTAATTAAGGGTGGGTCGTGCTTATCAGCCCCTTCGTGGCGTTGCGATGACGGAAGCAGGTGGAGGAATCTGGAGTGGCACATTCGCCGCACTCAGTCACTCGGTCATCGCACGAGAGTTTCGTCGCCGCACTGACAACAATCGCGCCTCATCTACCAACCGCGAAGCCCCATCTCGGAATTACCCACTCTACAGAATGCAGGAAACAGATCTCGATCGGTTGAAAACCAGGCGAAACCTAGATTCCCAGTAGCTTCATTCGTTTGCCGATGCTCGTTGTCCCTTCGAAGTCGGGTTGGCTCCGTTGCGCATGGCAGCGACGCAACGACACTAGAGGGGCCAGGAATGCCTCTTCTTATCTGTGTGTTGAAGTTTTCGGTGCTGGAGCCCGAGCGCAAACCCTAGAGGGTGTGCGGGAGATTTGGCTTGTCGAGTGTGGGTTTTTTTTGAGGAGAGGTTTGTAGGGTGAGAGACGGCCATGTCGGGACGCAAGGCGTTGGCCGCTGCGCTGCGGGCTGGCTCACGCAGGCTCGCGTCTGGTGAGATCCCCAAGGGAACGAGATCGGTGTCTTCCAATGCCTCCTATGGCAGGGCCGTCGCGAATGCGGCTGCCAAGGGCCTGTCCCGATCGTCGTTGTTCCAGGGCGCCAGGGCTGTGACACCTGCGCTCGCGCGCGGCATGTCCACGGATAACAAATCGACGGACTTCACCGGCGCTGGAAGCGTGGGTTCCATCGCGACTGTGATCGGAGCCGTGGTGGACGTGAAGTTTGAGAAGGGCTTGCCGCCCATTCTGACCGCCCTGGAGGTGCAGGACCACAACCTGAGGGTCGTGTTGGAAGTGGCGCAGCATTTAGGAGAGAACACTGTGCGGACGATTGCCATGGAGACCACCGATGGGCTTGTTCGCGGGCAGCGGGTGTTGAACACCGGGTCTCCCATCATGGTGAGGACCTTTGTTGAGTGGATGTGGTGGTGGTGGTGGTGGTGGTTAGGATGTGTGTTGTGTGTCGGTGAATTTTCCGGGACGAAGGCACTTTTGTGCTGGTTTGATTGTATCTGGATTTGTGTAGCCGTCTGAGTGTAATGTGGCCGTTCTGTGTTTTAGTGCTGGACTTTCGTGGAATGGTGACACAATTACGAAATGTGAACACTCTTTTGTGAATTTGCGGTAATTTGATATTTTAGGTCATGTCCACATTAGACGATGCGAATGTGCATCTTTAGTGTTGTTACTTGATGTCATAATGTTGATAATCAGCGTGTTTAACTAGAAGACATGCATGCAACTTTCCAGATAATCATGTGTTTCACAATTCTTTTGGTACTTAGTAATAGAGTTTTTTTTTTCCTGAGATGTGAAACCCCTCAAGTACGCAGACTGGAAATAGTGTATGTTTCACATTTCCACCCTGAGCTGGAAATTCTGATTCTGTCGAGGAATCATACGCATCTGAGTTAGCAGGAATAGTAGGTTCTTGACTTCATCCTGTGCTGCCTGGATTCCTGATGCGTGAGGCTCTCAGATTTTTTAATTGGGTTGAATCAAACGTGTAATTTGATATTCCGACTGTGCAGGTCCCCGTGGGGCGTGCAACCTTGGGTCGTATCATCAATGTCATTGGTGAAGCTATCGATGAGAGAGGCGACATCAGTAAGTGCACGATTGATGGGTGTCAGCATTGTCTGTAGTTGCTGTTCGAGTGGGTCGGTGTTTACAGTTCCGAATCCCTGTATTAGTGTTGGTTCTGGTGGGAGAGTGGAATTCTAAGAGTGGTGATGGTTTGTAGGCCGGGAACATGTTCTTGGAATTCATCGTGAGGCCCCAGCCTTCGTGGACCAAGGAACAGAGATGGAGATTCTGGAGACTGGAATCAAGGTCGTTGACCTGTTGGCGCCCTACCAACGAGGTGGTAAGATTGGACTGTTCGGTGGTGCCGGAGTGGGGAAGACGGTGCTGATCATGGAGCTGATCAACAACATTGCAAAGGCCCACGGAGGATTCTCAGTGTTCGCTGGAGTAGGAGAGCGCACCCGTGAGGGTAACGATCTGTACAAGGAGATGATTGAGAGCGGTGTGATCAAGCTGGGAGACAAGCAGGTAAGACGTTGTCGGAAGCGGTGAGCGGTAGTTGGTGACATCCTGACGAGATTTATCTGATGACGTCTATTACTACTATTTTATCATTTACGTTTGCAGTTACAGTATGATTTACAGGTGAGTTTAGTGTATGTGAATTCGTTACCTTGCATTTGTCTTTGAAGGCTAATGATGACCTGATGGGTTTGGTTGGGGAAGATGGAGAGCAAGTGCGCTCTGGTGTATGGACAGATGAACGAGCCCCCTGGTGCCCGTGCCCGAGTGGGTCTGACTGGACTGACGGTGGCAGAGCACTTCCGTGATGCTGAGGGGCAGGATGTGTTGTTTTTTATCGATAACATTTTTCGTTTCACCCAAGCGAACTCGGAGGTGTCTGCTCTGTTGGGTCGTATCCCATCTGCTGTGGGGTACCAGCCGACTCTGGCGACTGATTTGGGAGGTCTTCAAGAGCGAATTACGACAACGCAGAAGGGATCGATCACCTCGGTGCAGGCCATTTATGTTCCCGCCGATGATTTGACGGATCCTGCCCCAGCGACTACTTTTGCTCATCTGGACGCCACCACTGTGCTGTCTCGTCAAATTTCTGAGCTGGGTATTTACCCTGCAGTGGATCCTTTGGATTCGACCTCCCGTATGCTGTCCCCGCGTATTTTGGGTGAGGAGCACTACTACTGCGCACGAGACGTGCAGAAGGTGCTGCAAAACTACAAGAACCTGCAGGATATCATTGCCATCTTGGGTATGGACGAGTTGAGCGAAGACGACAAGTTGACAGTGGCGCGTGCGAGGAAGATGCAGCGATTTTTGAGTCAACCCTTCCACGTGGCCGAGGTATTCACAGGGTCGCCTGGAAAGTACGTGGACTTAAAGGATAGCGTTGCTGGATTCCGGGTGAGTCATTTGTGCCTTTTTGTGGGAGACTAAGAAAATTTGAATTTGACTTTGTGTTTTATATGAGTTGGTATGTGGTAGTTGTGATGTTCTTTGTCAGGAGCTAGTTTGTTTTGATTAGGGTTCTTCAGTAACTGCGAGAGGTTTGCCTAACAGAATATGGTTTAATCTTTCAATAGTGCTGTTGCTGACGACTTCAACCTGATGTGCAGGGTGTGTTGGATGGAAAGTACGACGACTTGCCTGAACAGGCTTTCTACATGGTTGGCGGCATTGAGGAGGTTTCACAGAAGGCTGAGAAGCTGGCTAAGGATATGGCCTAAGCAAGTATTTTCGGCATTCTTTGCCTGTTTACACCCACTTGGCTCATCCGTTAGTTTGCTCATTTTTACTTTTCAAACATCCAAGCAGCGCCCCAGATGTTGAGTTTTAGAAGCATTGCTCTTTTTCATCAAGTAAGAGAGTTTGCAACCACTTTACGGCTTCCTTCCCTGAGTGTCTCTGTGATATGTCCTCAGGATTTGGATGTACAGTAGTGGCGAACTTTGCCCTGATGCTTCCTTCTAAAGGCTGTTTTTACTAATCAAAACGTGGTAGTCATCATTGCATTAATAATATATGGTGGGTTCGACATGGTGGATACTGGAGCATCTCTCGTTTTGGTTGTTGTTGCAATGGTTTTGGGGTTTTTGGGGTTAGTGTCTGTTGATTAGGATGCTTGTTTATTGGGTGGATGATTCTCTAAGAATGTGGTGAAGTGGTGAATTTGACAAAAATATGGAGCATTGTCACCATAACTGATGGCGACATCCCAATTTTTTATGAATGCTCAAGTTTAGACTGACGTTTGGATGTATTAGTGAAAGAGTTAGTTAATGGAGTTCAATATGTATTCATCATCTAACGGTGCTTTCGTGCACCTGCCTCTAGAAGTGACCGTGGAGATCGAAGCCACCGTTTTCCCCATATGAAATTATGTGCAAGATGTGTCTTCTCTTCTTGAGTCTGAATTCATTTGTTAGTATATTTGATGAACAGTTTCAAATTAGTTTATACTATTGTACTATGTTGGTAAATTAGAATATGAATATACATTAAAGTACTGTGGTGCAGCGTTCTAATCCCATAGCCTCTAGGATTTTAAAAAACAGGAGCATAAATAAGTGGCATCATATGTGAAAGCATGTGGCTCAGAATTATAGTTTTAAATTTAGTTCTTGAAGCCATCCTGTTTGGTGAAATTTTCAAAAAAAATAAAACAAAACAAAACAGAAGAAATACATTCTTTGATGCAATTTTTTGAGCATTATAAGGTACGTTTGTAAAGCCTTAATTTTACAAATTTAACTCTTAAATTTGTAAAAATAAGGTTTTAAAAGTATAAACGTACGGTTTTGGTTTGCTAATAATCAAAATTATGGAAACTGTAGATTTGCACATATTTGATGCATACAAACATTTTTATGTCAAAATACATGTTCAGATTAAAAGTTTATAGAGTTTTTAAAACAGAACTTAATCCATCACCACTAATTTTTCTTTTGTCGACAGGGATGCTGCCAAAAGTCTACCTTTCTACAAAAGTGTTACGCAGCTGATGAATTCTACACATCTTGGAAAAATACTAAAATTAAGTGTTCATTTTCTCTAAGTGTTTTGAATGGAGTACTGTCTTTGATTTATTGAAAAGGTATTTTTGTGCATTAAAATGTACACAATGCAGGATGTAAAACAATGCAACAAATGCTTACATATTTTTTGCAAATATGTCTATATATATATATATATATATATAATATGTACAGAACATAGATCTACAAGAGAATAATCTATTGAAAGTTTGTTTTTTTTATCATTAAAGATTATTTTTTCGTTTATTCTTCTTATTAGAACATGAAAAGACAATAGCATAACACTTGAAAGCAAGTTTTTATTTGGATATTAAAGTCAATGTAAATTCATTCCACTGGAACCGCTGCCAAATTTTAGAATTCTTTTAGCACCAATTGCTAATTATTCTTGACTTGATGTGTTACTCTATGATACATCATTATCTTACTGCTTGCTTTAAAACTTGTTATAATGGATGCACTCAATAATCATATTATTAATCTTGCTAGTAGGAATAGCTTTTGTAATACAATTGGTATGAAGTGTAACTTGTGACCAAGCCACTAATGTTGAGAAAACAACAAAGAATGTGTGGGTAAAGTATAACAATTTTGACAATTTTATATGTTTGTGTGAACTTAATAATATTCATTAGAATGAACTAGTAGCAAATACAAAGTCTATAGCTAAATTTGTCATAGCCTAAAAGTAAGCTAAATTTTATGTTGTTTTAGTAATTATAAATAATATTCTATTGAAAGTCCTAATATAATGGACATAAAATACATGAATCATGTATTTATTTCTAAAAAAAGATTATATTCTAAACAAATAATGGAATTAAAGTTTGATTATACAAAGATAATAAAATTTTATTTATTTTAAGTAGAAGTATAATTATTTTGGTTTTTAGCTTTTATTTTTAAAGCTTACGTAAATGATATTATATTTTTAATATTTTTTAATAATAATTATAAATATCTAATTGAAGATATTTTTTAAAAAGAAGAAGAAGAAAGTTTATCTATTTATTATAGTAAGTTTTATAAGTTACTATTAGTAGTAAAAATAAAATATATTATTATTTTTGTTAAATTTGATAAATAATTTACTACTTATTTTAGTACATATATGTTATTTTATCAAAATATCTTACCAAAATTAAATTATTAAAGAACAACATGTTTATTCTATCATTTATTTTTTAATAATCAATTGATATTTTTTGTTTAGCATGCTCTTTTGTATATATTGCATATATTTTTATTCTCTACATGTTTTTTTTTTGTTATATAATTTTTTTATATATAAATAGATCATTTCTACTATACATTTAATGTAACTTTTCTTATCTTTGAAGTTTTTTTTTCTTTTATTAAGAATAAAATATTATGTTCATATGAAAATTTGATAATATTTTCAAAAATTATTTTAATTTTTTCTGTCAATCAATATTACTTGTAACAAATTATGATTTTTATAAAAACTTTCAAATACAATTTTTTTACCAAACTACGCTTTTTTAAACACAATCTACACATTTTATGTCTTTTTTACCAAAATATTACTAGCATTAGACATTATTTTAAGATATTTTTGTTCTTGTGATAATGCACAAATTTTTGTTTTTAAAAAAAATGTAAACTACTTGTCTCTATTAAATAAAATTTGTGTTCTTATTGAAAACTATAATTTTTAAATACATCAACTTTGAAGTGGCTTAATAATAGCAATATTGTATTATCTTTTTTAGGGCATAATCCACCCAATACATTAAGATATTTATTAATGAATAAAAATGGTGTTCATAGATGGTTAATTTAGCAACTATGGAATTAATCTTTAACAAATAATTTATCTTTTTAATCTATTCAAAGAGCTTCTTAACATGTATCATATTTAATCCAATGAAAAAGATATATATATATATATATATATATATTTAAGATTGGATTTAATAATATATTAAATTAGCATTGTTGTAAAAAAAAATTATTTTTATTTTCTATTTCTATTTCTAAATTCACTATATCTTTCAAAATATAAATTTATAAATTTAAAATTATTATGATAGATTAATTTATAAATTTTATTTTTACAATTATATTATGATAAATTTTACACTTTGGAATTTTGTGATATAAATTTAAAAGACAATTTCTTTTTTTTCTTTTTTTTCTTTTTTTGAAATTTTTATCATAATCTAATTATATTAAAATCATTAACTTTGCAACTTGCCTTTTTTTTTTTTTCTTTATTTGATTCCATATGTGTTTTATTGTAATAGTAAAGCAAATTATTGAATATCTAAAGTTAACTTTTGATAATTGTAATGCAATACAAAGTTTATCCAAATAATTATTCTAAAGTAATTTTAATAACTATAAGGCCAAAAGTTGCATAGATCAATTATACTGTAAGATTATAATTCCAGATCAAACATGTTTACATACAAATTAATTGGTCTTTTATAAATACAAAGAATATAAATTTAAATTTTACTTATTTAAGAATTTTTATATTTTTTATATATTTTTTGTTGACAATCTTGTGGCATAACTATAATAGATAAGAATTAAATTATTGAATAACTAATTCAAGTAAATCTTAATGTTTAAGACATTGAGCAAGTTCTTCTAGTCTGCAATTAATTGATTGTATTTAAAATAAAATACACTACTTATGTAAAGCAATTTTATAAAATAATATTCAATAAAAAAATAAAAAAATAACTTTTGTACACTTTTACTTTTAAGATTTTTTAATAGACAAACATATAGAAAAAAATTTGTATTTACAAAATTATATATTATTATATATTAAATAATATTATTTCTTGTTAATTTTTAATATTATTAGATAAATATTTTATAATATATACAACCTTCTATATAAGAAAATAATGTTTAAAATTATAACACCTTCAAATAGATCTTTTAAGATATTATTTTGTAATGTGAAGCTATATGTTATTATGATATAGCTTTATTCTTTTGTTACATATTATGCACCTTAATTTATTTTTATTATAAACACTCAATATTTATTTAATTATCTTATATATGATTTATTTTTTAAGAGATTTTATTTAATTTATATCTAAGATTTTAGCAATTTTATTTCTAATAAAATATTACAATAGATATTTGCTTAAGATTTTAAATGTTAGTATATAAGTATTCTATTTTTTCTACAATAGAACTTCATAAAACATATTTATCTACTTTATTATTTATAATATATTACTAATAAATATTTCAAAAAGCAATTCAAAAATATATGTAGACAATTTTTATATCTAAATTTTTTATTAGTTTATATTTTAACATGTTTTTCTTATTATCAAAAAAAATATTATTAATAAATTTTTTTTCTTCTAATAATATCTTAAATTATAAACAATTAACTTCAAATTAATAACAATTGTAATGTTAGACCAATCTTACACGTGCACATTGTATTAAAATTTAAAATTTATTTTAGATCCAAATTTAAAAGATTGTATTATATTTTCTACGTACAACTTATGAAGACTTTGATTTTGTATATTGCAAGTTTTGTTTTGATTGTATTTGATTCAAAAGCACTCGTTAATTTAGTACCAAAAACCATAAGTATATTTTATTTTGTAGTAATAATCAAGAATTCTATAAAGTTATTTTATTATAAAATACTCAACTTATATAAAATAAAAAAAAATTTAAGAAAATTAAAAATTAATAGAAAAACACAAAAAATGACCACCTTCATAAATAAAAAAATATTGAACAAGATTTTTATTTATTTCAAATAAAAAATATGCAATCATATTTTTTGATGATTCTTAATAATTTATATATATATATATATATATATATATATATATCTTAATCTATAAAAAAAATAAAAAATAAAAAACTTTGAATTTTTTGTATATATAGATCGTATAAAAAGCTTGATTGGATTTAAATATTTTATTTCACAATACAAAAAATTTCAAAATAAAATTTCAAAATAAAATTTCAAACATCTCAAAAAGAGCATTCCACTTCAATTCAATAGATATGCAATTGAAAGATAAAAGAATCAAGTCTCAATTGCAAAATTAAACATGTGTTTAACTTTTTTTATTGCATGTGTAATTATTAGATCTAATAAAATAATAAAATTTCTATTAATTGTATGTATACATGTATGTATGTGTATAATTTAAATTACATTGTCAACAGACATGATACAATAGTAGATAGAGTACAAGACTTCAGGAATCTCTTCCAAGGAATACAAAGATCCCACAAATCCAAATGTATTGAAGGTCAATCAACAACATAGATCACTTATTTTTATGCAAACCAGTTAAAAATCAGAAAAAATCAGAAAAATAAATAAAAATGAAACGTTTTAAATGCCACATACTATACCCAAACTGCCATTAAACAGCAACAGTATTTGCACATGTTGGAAACACAATGACTTGTAATGAAGCTTCATTTCTTTCGGTTCATTCTCACACTCAGGCACTGCAGTAACTTCCCACAATTACACGGACATTGTGCGAGAAGCTCAAGTTTTGTACGTGATCTACCCACATCGATGACCAACATGTGTTGTTTCAAGCTGTTGGAATCTCAGTAACGAGCACTGTCTCAAGTTTTTTGAGGCACAAGCTTTGCAAATCAGACCCAAGATCAGCAATGCCGCACACGTTGTAGATGGGTTCATTTTGAGGAAACTGAAGCCATCACTCCAGATTATATAATCTTGTAGAGCATGTATCATTTGTGGAGCAGAGATCGTCACTGCAACATGCTCCCGTCCGTATTTCAGTTGTTATGGTGAACGTGACAACTGTTAATGGCATGCTTCAGCTAGGTATACGATCTGTAAGAAGCGGAGAACCTAGTGAGTGGGGACATTGTTGAGAGAATCAGTTCTATCCACAACTCCTGTCAGTGTTACTGGAGCACGACTTGAATGTATCCATGTGACATCCGTCGATGGTGTGATTAGTATGTGTCAGCTAAGGAAAGCTGGCCATCAAGCTTGGAGAGAGGAATCCTGAAGACGGTGGGGGGAGGAGTTGATATCAATGTTGTTGTATGAACTAGACTCATCATGCCTCGCAGGCTTCAGTAGACTTGATCATCTCAGTGTCTTCGGGGATTCCCCGAGGTCTCTGAAGATTTTGATATTTCGGAATGCGGCTCAGAACCAAAGCTGTCCAAAAGCAGGTTTAAAATATTCTATCCATATGAAAAAGACGGCTCCGCCTCCACGTGCGACATTATGTTGGTCTCTGAGAAGGTGGCAGGTTCAAATGACGCTCAACAGTATCGACGTCGTCGAATTTCTAGTTTGAGGCTGGGCCTCTGAGAGAATTCGTCTACTTAGTAAGAATCTCGCCTTCGCAGACGTGGGGATGCAGGAGGCCGCCAGAATCTTCGGAACTAGCGAGCGATGTACAACTGACCGTCGAAGCTTCTCTCACTTCTGTAACTTCTGAGAGCAGTTGCATCATGAAACATTGAACGGTTGCTGATTAGGCTCGACTTCGCTGCAGAGTTGATCATCACATTAAAATGCAAATATTATCAAACTGCTTCCGAATTTCAAACTGGAAGCTGGAGGCTTTCATTCTGTTGGGCGACCATCGTGGATGACACCCCCAACTCGCCCCAGCCCTTCGTAACAGTACAGCACATCATCATGCAACTGAGCAACCCCACTCTCGAGCACTGCACACCCTCTGAAAACACCCTCGCGGTTCCTTCGAGTTTTAGATACAGAAATCATTTGCTACCATCACTCACTTGCGATATATCACTGATCGGAAACACAACAGCTCTCTCGGTTTGGCCGGCCGAATATCTCACTAGTTATAGTCGACACAGTTGTGCTTCCATAAATTCCACCAAAATTAGCACATGGCCTGAAATAGAAGACAGCCGGCAGCTTGTGATTTGAGCTACAGAAGAGTTTCGCTTCAGACAATGCTTGGCTGGATGTTAAGATGAGACAGACACAGAAAGACTGCGGATCACAAGCAGATTGCAGTATGTTCAATGCGCAGTGTATATTTTTGGTACTTTTGTGATGTTCGATGTATTTTGAGGGCATTTTTGGGATTGAAATTCTCTCACCGGTTGTGTTGAAGTGTTGAGGATGGATGCAATGGCAGAATTGCACCCTTAGCAAGATTCACCAAGGCTTCGAATCGCTTGCTGTTAACATACACAAGAAAATAATTACATCAAAACCTTCGAGCCAAATGTGCTTAATCTGGTGCAGGGTACTAAGTTAAACCGATGCACACACTTAGCAGAATGTGACCAACATTAACATCTCCAAACGACGATAAACTCATTCTCATTGTCACAACTAGCAAACGAAGAGATTTGAGATCAACATCTCGAAAGTCACTGAAGCTACATGATTCTACAGCAGAAATGCGGTTTAGTTAGATTACAAGACGCCACTTTCACCACAACAGGGCCAAGTAAATCGACTCTGTGCTTACATCTTTTGAGATGTAATCCGACATGAGCAGACCCAAAATTTGTGTTACAACCAGGCCTCTTCTTTGTTTCAGATAGCTGGTTCCAGCACCGCTTAGGATATGCCAAGTTCGACGATACAAATATTGATAAACCTCAACACGGTCAGTTAATGATGAATCTGTGCACATCCTATCAGGTGGCAACAATTGGCTCTAGAATCACCGGAATTGCTTCAGTCTTGGCTCGAATTCAATCTACACACTCATTTTTGTTGTGAACTGGTCGACACTTGACAACTACATCGGTCTGAGCTTGCTTGTGACTTTGACGTCGAAATCCAGTCTCACGTTACAATTTACAAAATTCCTTCGAATTAACCAGTTCTCAGAGGTTTCATTTTTGGTGGTGTATAACACATGAATGAAATCAACAAAGGGAGAGATTTCTAGCTCCTGGTGAGGTGTTTATTTATTGGGTACATCAGTACACAAATGTATCGAATTGGAAGTTAAGAGTGGGAAAACCTGTAGCATTCACGTTGACTTTAAATTAACATTCAGTAATTAGCATAAAAACGACTTAATGAGTTTGATGACCAACAAATCTTAGTTTTGTTTGATACTTGATCACATGTAAAAATTTAAAAATTAATTTTCAGCCAGCATGTATATGGAATGTTCACAAAGAGTTTTTATGGCATATACCACATAAGTTCAGGTGTGTTTAGCAAATGTCATTAAAATAAGTTGTGTACAATTGACACATTTTTATTGTTTTATGAAATAAATTTTTGGAAGATGCATAATTTCATAAATATAGTTAAGGATTTTTAAAATACATATATACACAAATACATATCATTTTTTTCCTAAAATCACTCATTTTATTTATTTTTATTTTGGTTCATAAATATTTATATAATATATGTATATATATATATATATATATATATACACCCCCATTATGTTTCAAATCATGTTTTGAAGTCCAACACTAGTTGGGCCCTAAATGTTCCAAATTCTAATTGCAATCTCCTTTTTCTGAAAATAATTTTTGAATCTAAAAAGATATCCAATCCAAAGAAAGATGACTTTGATGGACATAATGTGACTTCCATGAACTTGTTAGGACAAGGCTATCAAGCATAAACACCACACTCTCCATGGTCCATTGTTTATTTCAACTTTGTTGCTTCAATCAAGTTTTCTAAAATATAATTAAGAATTTATTTTTGTTTTTTTTTTTTGTCTATCATTTTCCATTTATCTTTCTTTTTTTTTCTTTT
Organism: Physcomitrellopsis africana; assembly: GCA_036785485.1. Lineage (NCBI taxonomy): Eukaryota > Viridiplantae > Streptophyta > Bryopsida > Funariales > Funariaceae > Physcomitrellopsis > Physcomitrellopsis africana. The sequence continues at coordinate 324,649 of JAWRVF010000213.1, read as the reverse complement.
TTTTTTTTCCTTTCAATTTTGTCTTTCATATATATATATATATATAGGGTGTTGCTAATGCCATTATAATTTTTGCTATTCTCACCACAACCCACCACCTACTTGATATTTTTTTTTTGGTTTTTTTAATCCCAATCAATAAAAATTAATATTTCTAATATGTTTTACTTTTTAAAATTATATAAAAATTAATTTTAATTTTAATAAAAACAAGTTGTAGTGGTAGTAGCAAAAATTGTGATGGATGGTAGATTGTAGTGGCAAGAGCAAAAACTTTGGTGGAATTAGTAATATCTTATATATATATATATATATCTTTTCTTTTCAATAAAATAAAACTATATTCAATTTTAATTTTAATATATATGAAATAAGGATTATGTGCTTGAGGCACTTGTAGATTTACTTATGACTCATTTTAGTTTTGGGCTTTCCAAGTAGGATGAGGTTTGGTTTATGAGAGAATTGTTTTATGGAAATAGAGATGATTTTTTTTAAGATTCTATTTTATTTTAAAAACAATAATTGGGGATTTCAGATGGATATGTACACAAACAGTTACTTTTGGTTCATTCATATCATACTACTTATGACTTGATTGGAATGGATTGAACACTTTCAATTCATGCTCAAAGTTGAACTTGAAGGAATTTTCTGTGAGGTCATAGTATTTAGTGTTACTAGTTATTATGAATGATAACAAAAGTAGGAGTCAATTTTTGAAATTTCATGAGTTTCTTTTCTAAAATATTTAGGATACAATTTTCACTATTTTTATCAAAAGAATTAGATACATAAAATTCATAAATTAAGTTAAACTTTAACGTAAAATATAAAATATAAAAAAATCAAATCATGTAATCACAGATTTTAAAAATGATTAGGTGAAAAATGTTAATAGTCTGCAGTTTAATAAAAAAAAGCTATAGAAATATCTAACCATATTTTCAAAAGAAAATTTTAATAATTAAATTAACAAAATATCTATACAACACATTTCAAACTATATTTGTGAAATCATTTCAGACAAAAAAAAAAAAAAAAAAAAGTTTAAAAAAAAAGTTTAAAAAAAAAAATTTAAAAAAAATTAAAAAATTAAAAAATTAAAAAAAAAAAAAAATTGCATTCATTTTGTTATGGATCATGAAAAAGAATAATGGATTTACATATATGATATCAAAAAGTAAACATAATTTTATTTTCTTCCATGAGATTGGACCTCCAATGACATCCTTACAGAACACTCCACAAGTTTTATAAAATTAAGAATTTAAAAGAAACCAACACAAAAAGCCAAAAATAACCACATCTAACAAAAATAAACAACTTCAAAAATTCTTTAGACAAACAATATCTTCTTTAGACAAAAAGCTACATTGTGAGATTATTTCACACATGTCATGTCCGCCTTGCACGTAGTGCTCACTAAGCATTTTGCCTTGGAGGTATTGTCCTCCTATGATGCCCTCCACCAACAAAACCCCTTTCTTAGAGCCCATCCCCATTTCTACCAAGATGGGGTTCATGTTTATGTTATGAAGAATGGAAACAAAGCTTGTTTCTCGGAGGCAAGTGCGTGAGATCCACTTCAACACTTCTCTCGAGGAGCCCCCGCGAGCCCGGATTCAGGACACGGAGGCGACGAATCCCCCACATCGATCTATCTATCTAGTAATCTACTTGTTGATTGTCGCATCGACGTAAGCAATGAAGGAAGCATAGCGTGGATCCATACGTCGGGGGCCACCCAAGTCAAGCACCAATCTAGACCGCCACACGTTCGCACCCTGCGATCCATCCACTCTCGCCCCCTTCGTCAAGAATCGGGGACTCCAGGTGAATTTTTGATTCGTCTTCTGCAACGTTTCCTCGGGATACCTCGCGTGATTTTACTAGACGCCCGGCTTTGCGCTGATCGATGCGAAGAGGTCCGCGTGAATCTCCTGCTTCTGCTTCTTCTTCGTCGTCGTCGGCCTCGTTGTAGTATGCACTGTTTCGCACATGGACTCCCTCGCGTGGCAATCTCGAACACATCGCCCCCGCAGCCTTTCGATGTTATTAAACGTGGGGAAGAAGCGAAGGGGGAAGGGAGGATGGGGGGTTGGATTCTTCATGCGGAGGTAGGATTTTATTCTCCGGAGGATGCGTCCGCATGCGCTGGCTAAATGGAGTGCAGCATTCAACGCTCCGTGATCGCCAACTCGGTATTGAATGCCTCGCACATCCGGGACAGCAATTGTACCACAATACAGCTTTGAATCTCTCTCCAAATATATTACACTTGTGCTGTTCTTGTGAATTTTAGTTAGTTGGTTTAGAAATATTTCCTATGTTGAAGGTAGAAAATGTTTCATGTGAAGTTTAGTTATTACTTTCGTACACTATGTGTACACTTTTAGATAATACATCACAATTTTAAAAAGTTAAAAAATTAAAATCACATTGTTGTTGTAAAATTTGAACTATATCATCATCTCTTCTAAATTGTATCACACTTTTAATATTTCTTCTTTGTTAAATATAAGACCAAACAAAAGATTAACAAATAATCTAATGATAGATCTATTTTTCCAAATTAAATACTTGATCACTTAACCAATTATGATTGCTATATTCTTTAATAGTTTGCATACAAGACTAATTACTTCTGATTTAAAGTTTAAAAGGATTATTAATATTATTTAATTTTTTAAATAAATTATTTTATCTATTTTAAATTTAAATAATCTTAATAATTTTAGAATTTTTATTTAGAAAAAAATAGATTAAATTTAAATAATTAATAAATATCAAAAAAATTAAGTTAATTAATTAATTTTTTCTTAACATAATCTTAGATCAATTGCAAAGTTGTTTAATGTGGTCTATTCTAAAGCCATTACATGCAACCAAATACAAAGATGTCTCACAAAATTTATTGAAAAACCATTATTACCTCCATCTTAATCAAATCTTATTTCTAATCTAAAGGCAAAACCTATCTACTTCTATAGGCTAAACCTTTATTCAATTGTCTACTTAATGAATTAACTAAAATCAATAAAAATTAACTAAGAAACTGAAACACCACTCTACTAACATCAACCTAATTAAATATTTAGAATTGTAATAAACATATAAAATTATGCATTGTAACTAGTTATGAACCTACATAATAAGAAATATAGCCAAATTACAAATAAGTAGTTGGATACTATTAAAACTCATATAAGAATATTTATACAATAAATAAATAAATAAATAAATAACAAGCAAATAAATTGATAATTACAATAGTCATGAAACTTAAGGATTTAACAATGACATTGTAAGAAATTTATTCAAATGATAATAAAAATATAAATAAAGAGTGTATATATACAAACATACATATATAATTTATGATTCTTAAGAATATAAATTTTTAATATAAATTAAAATAATCTTAACAAGACTTTAATACATTTTATTATGATAAATATTTAAAATATTGATAGTTTTTGAAATTTTATATTTATTTATTTTAAAGTAATGACATAATTTTACTCAAACAAAGTAGATTAATATATCATCTTATTTTAATTAATCACTATATTAAAAATTTTAAAATATAGCATAAATATTTAATATCAATAATAAAAAGAATAATTTATAAATAGATTATATCATACTATAGATTCTTTTAAAATATTTTATTAATATTAGTAACAAAACCAACTCTATATTAATAAAATAAGATACTTAGCAATGAATTATTATAAATATTAAATATATTTAAATTAAAAGATATAGATTGTGTTTATTTTAAAAAAGAAGTTATATAAAAAATAATAGCTACTATAAAGTGATAAATTAATTAATGTGATAGATTATAAATAATATTAATAATTTTTTAATAAAAATAAGTTTTATAGATATATATTTTTTACAAGAAGTATTAATAAAATCAACAAAGTAAACTAATTTTTTATATAATAGCTAAAATATTACACAAATATAATAATCAATCAAATAATAAATTTTATAATTTTTAGTCATATAAGTCTAAAAAAAAATTAATTAAAAAATATTTAAAATCAAAAAACTATTATAAGATTGTAGATTAGTAAAAATAATCATGATCAAAAATAACAAGTTAGTATAGTTGTAATGCCAAATCTTTTGAGATGTATAATATCTTTAGAATTTATTAGCAAAAAAAAGTTAAATATATTATTAATATTCATGTATAAATAAAATAATAAATAAAATTTAAATATTTTAAATATTATGATATTATCAATAAAAGTAGATTTAAGAATTTTTAAATACTTGATAATATTATATATATATATATATATATATATATATATATATATATATATACACACATGAGTATATATTTGTATATGTTTAGTTTTTAGTTTTTAGTCTTTTAAAAAAAGAACTTATAAATTTTGCAAAGATTTCAATAAAAAGAGATGGTTTCTTAATTTTACTTTTATATATCATTAATTAAATGCTATAGAATAATTTGGTTAATATTAAATCATTCTTACTATTTCTTTCTAGTAGAATAATTATATTCTAATAAAAGTATTTATAAACGTAGTTTATTATAAATAATTCTAATATAAGATTTTTTTTGGTTTTTTATTACCATTATAAATATAATATCATAGTGATCCATATAACCATAGTGATCCATATTACCATTATAAATATAATATCATAGTGATTTATATATTTAATAATAAATATAGATGGTAAATTATGCAATAGTAATATCACCAAGTATGATTAGGTCATTAAAAGAACTATTTTCTTAGATTCCTATATATGAAAAAAGATAAATATATATATATATATATATATCTCTAATCTTTATTAAGTAAGTATATATATAAAAAGATTAAAATTTTAAAAATATATTAAAAAAGATTAATGCATATTCTTAATATGATTGAATCACTAATATATGAGTAGAATTTAAAAATTTGATTCATATATATTATATTAAAATTTAAAAAATTTAAACATCAGTTTAAACTATATAAATTATTATTAAATATAATATAATAAAATATCAAATATATGCACAATGGAAATTTTATGAATGTGTTAAATTTTAAATCTGATAACACTTTATTTGTATTTATATAATAATGTTACACAATAATATTAGGGCACAGATATTTTGGTTCCTCTCCTTTAGATATTTTGGTACCCCTAAGGCTCTTCTTAAGAAGGTGGAAGTTCAACCTAGGAACTTGGTTCACAATGGTAATTCCGAGGACAGTAGCCCAAGGGTTTGGAGGGGGTGCCAAAATATCCAAGGGGGGTATTGAAATATCACTATCCTAATATCATTACAATATGAATTGAATAAAAAAACCAACATGTATATCATATTGTTTATATATTGAATAGGTTTATAGTTATAATATTTACAACATGAAATATTGTTTAAGTGATTTTATTATTTGTGTGTATATATATATATATATATATAATTTTTTACTGATGATGTGAGCATCACTAAAGTTTGCAAGATTCTACTACAAGTCTAAACCAGTCACCAAACATAAGTCAACCACAATGTAAATGAATAATAAAATAATTTTTACTTCTACAAATTGACAGCATTCATTATGATAATATACATGTATGTAGAAGAAGAAGAATTAAATAAAATTAATAATTTAAAATAAAAAATCTGCAATACTAAACTCGAATATTAAAGAAATAAAATGATATCAAGAAGTAAAAGTCAAAATGTCTAATGTCAAAGTGTATTATGTATACAGACCCACAGGAGGGTATCCAATACAGTAAGGCGAACAAAGACGGATAAACTGCTGGCAACTTTGCAACGATGCTGCACAGTTCATAACTGACACAAGCCGGTGAAGAGGAGGAAAAACAACAATGCTAAAATAGACCAAAAGCATCTCAATTAATGGAGATTGAATAGTGCATTGCATCTGATGTGTACTGTTGGGTCCCTTGGCGTTTAAAGATGCAACATGCACAGCTACCATCTAGATTAGATTGTGATGTAGCTGGGCGGCAAGTTTTGTCGCCTAGTCCCATGCCACATCGTCTTTATTAGCAAAGCCACCAAAAGACATGGCCCACCAACTGAACAGACAGGAATCATTAGCATCATTCATCACAATAGGAATATATCCTAAAAGAAAAAAGCAGGAAAATGAAGACAAAATTAGCTGGTCGAAACGGAGAGAGAGGAGTTGGTGCTCGCTGGATTTTGTAGGAAATGTGTCCTAATTCCTGCCTATGCTCCGAACCAACCAGGAGATCTTTAAAAAAACCAAAAAAACAAAAAAACAAAAAAGTGAAAGAGGAGAGTTGTACATCTAAAGCTTCATATCTTCGGTGTACTAAAGTTGCGAGGTGTCAGCTTCCCATGCAAGTCCCGTTTCGAATGAGTATGTTTCATTGTATTCGACTGATACCGGGGTGGCGTCTGCTTCGTTATTTTTCCTTGGAACCTGCGATAATGACATATGGATGACTTTGCAGAAGATCGTCTCTGGAGATTGGTAGTATGCATATCACTAAATTGTAACAGTGACAGTGTTCGAAGGAGTGCACAGGGCCATAGATCTTTAGTTACTTGGCAACCAGAGTGTCTCGAGGACAGCGTGGTGTGGCTGCACTAGGTTTCGCCGAGTGCTTGATGACTGAAATGTGCAGTAGTAGAGGAGATATCATGAGTCCCAAAATGCGTCTAAAACTTTTTTGTTGGCTTAAATTTCTACATGGTACTCGGGCTTCTACCTTCCTGAGCATAAGGCCCGTCTTGTCGTAACCCATTGATGCTGGATGACATGGTCGATTAGTATTCCTGGGCGGAGTGCAATTGAGACATGACAAACTATGCAAATAAAAGGCCATTTATGGAACCTGCACGCGCAAGCTTGAGAACAAAGAAACCTGGATGCGATTTGTCGATCACAAGCGTCTTAAGAATATAGCTCGGTGTGCTACTCTGTGGAGCTGCAGGGATATAAGCAAGCCGTAGGATAGCTGTTTTATCACAGCGAGTTCGGCGATGAGATTATATATAGAAGAATGTCGACTGTGCTAATCGTTTGGAGGGAATGGACACAAACCTCAGAAATTGCATTCAATAAAACTAATATCATTATGATCCGACTCCCGAGCTAAATCGAGTATATTTTCTATCAACGACTCAATTTGCGACGTCATGTGTAACCCAGGACCCATTACATTCATTCTGAAACACAAACTAGGCATCCAACCAAGAACCGTGACACATCTGGCGCAAGGGCAAGCCGGCTTTTAGCCACTACTTAAATGATGCAGCTCAAAAGTACTTACCCAGAATTTTCGGCAGTGACATTCAACTGCCCTCGAACTGTCCAACGTCTCCCTCGTTGTAACGTGATGCAGTGGTGATTGTTGTAAACCCAGTGGAAAGAACACATTTCTCCAACCGCAGCATCACATTCACCCCAGCTTCACTGGCAATGTGCACCCCAAGATGGAGAGCTAAATCTCGATGAAAGTACTCACCAATGCACATGAATAAAGAAATGAAACTGGTAGACTGCGAGTATGTGCTTGCAAAAGAGTGTACTTCCGGTCAGTAGCATGCTGTAATTGCAATCGTGATTATGTTACAACACGAGATATGACCCGCCATCTTGAAGAAGGCCCATCTCTGAATACTCTATCTCTCTTTCTGTGTGGACGTATCCTCATCTCAACGTCGAGATGAGCCCAACTCTACCCTGGTAACGAAACACTTAACATCGTTGTGTAGGCCTCTACACTCCCGGTCAAAAACTAAGTTGTAAACTGGTCGTTGACGTGACGCTCCCGCTACAAGCAAGACATAACTTCCGCGCTGAAGCCCAATAACTATCTACCCGTGTCAATGTTGGTTAGTATCCTAACATTCTGTGCCTACAATGTACAGGGCTCTACAAGCTGATGTCGGACTACCCCTCAAAGTCATGGTACACTCTTCTAAAACCTAAAGCATCATGTTTATCCGTTGGCTCCCCTCCTTCAAGAGATAGACACACCACCAAAATTGTTGAGGCATTGACACGAAACCTCTGTTACAAAGCGCCAGCCTCCGAAACCTCCCAGACACTACGAATTCAACCGTGAGATTATGTCATCATGAAGGTGTGGATGTTCTCCAGAGCAACCATATTACCCTCCGACGACGCAGAGTATGCTCCAGCGTATTGTTGGAGGGGGCGCTGGCGTTGATACGGCGCCTGTAGCCCGAAGTAGCCCGAGGGGACGGGGCTGGAAGGTAAGTCAAGAAAAGATTGAGACCAGCTCTGGGTACCTGCTGAGAGATCAGGTAGACTAGTCATGAGATTGGGGGAAAGGTAGCTTGACGATGGGACAGGAGAGGTGGTGTAGAAGTTTCCATATGGATTGACCAATTCTTGTTGCGTTTGGGGCCGGGCGAAACTCTTCGGCAACCCAGCCGAAACTGGCTTGATAGGTGCCGGGTTTGTGTAGTCGGCGTAGAAATTATAGGAATTTTCGTTTGGAAATGAAAACATCGGCTCCGACTTGACTGTGTGGGAATTGAACGTGCTGCTGACGGGTGCTGCAGTGAAATCAAATGGAGAGAACACAGTGTCGCTGTTGTCGAATTCGAAGGGAGAGTCTAAGGGACTCCTTGGCGAGTTGGATTGCTTGATTGCTACCTCACCCTCGCAAGGATCAGAGACTTGAAAAGCAGATTCATCAGAGACTGAGGGCGAGCCACAGTTGGTAGTAGTTGACGATCCTGACCCTGAAAGCGCAACAAGAGCAACAATATCCTCAGCTAGAGCTAATTCCTTCCGAGTGGGACTTACTGACCTGAATTGATGTGCACTTAATGAAACAAGTAAAGGATAACAGAGCTAGTGCTGACCTTGTCGCTCGAGACTAGCTGAATCTGTGGACTGTACACCGCCACTAGGTTCACGAGATTTATGATCCTTGCGGGTGTCAGAGTTTTCCTTGTTAGAGGTCTTCTTCAGTCGCAACCTGGTATCACTGGAACCTGTGAGTTTCTGGACAAGCGACATGAAGTCATCCGGCTGGGTGTGGATCACCTTTGGCGAATAAGTATGAATTATGATCGGAGGACGGTACTGTATCTGCGGGAGTGGCGACGGCGGCTTCCTAATCCGGTGCGAGTCCTTGCTCACTTTCAAGGAAGGGCTACTGCCATTCTCCTGCTTCCTCACCCCAAACCGAAACCCTGAGTCCTTCATAGACATAGCCACCTTTTCGGCCAAATCCCTCTCTGTCTTGGCGACAGTGCTGCGCACCGAGGTTGGCGGACTCATCCTGGGCTGCTCTTACTACTCTCTCTCTCTCGCTCTCTCTCCTCCAATGCACACTCGATCCCCACCCGTGAAACTCGTCACACGCTGTTATTGCAGACGGACACTCCACATTATCGCCTCGGCGCCCTGCTTCCGACAGTTGCAAACTAAATTTGAAAATAAACAGTCTAGAGAACACTGCATGCGGAAGCACAACAGAACCAGATAAGAAGGGGTGGTAGCTTTAGCAACTTAAATGCGCGGAGGGACTGACGTAAAGAGCAAATGGAGAGAAGGAGGGATGGAGGGAAGGAAGGAAGGAAGAACGAAACTGGGACAGCAAAACAAATTGGTTGGTGATGAGGGAGGGAGTGGTTTTAATGGAAGTCTGGACAAGATGCTCCCACTAAGGAAAAAAACCCTCCTTTCGCGAGGAATCTTATGCTATCGGTGTAGGTATCGTGCAGAGGACACTGGCAATTGGGAGGAGTATTGTTTTTTATTACCAGAAACAACCCTCCAGTAACCTTTACTATATCCAGCTATTAATACTGGTAAAGCTATTCATAGTTTAACCGCATTGCCACATCGGGTTCCGTTGGTTCAAGCTGGTGTTCCAAGTGGCATTTAGACTGTCAACTTCCCATGCGGTTCATGTAATAACTCGTCCCTCCGATAAGGTCCTTGTTAAAATCTCTGAACCACCTTCATACAGTTAAATGTTACTCAACGGTAAGATGTTTCGGCATTGACCAGGAGATGACCGGTACCCAGAAGGTCAAGGTAAACTGCCAGGTGGAGTTTGCAGCGACTTTGGGTGGATATCAATGAAGTCATGATTCTGCACACCTGTGACTTTGCTTCGAACCCAAATAAGGATAGTAATGGCATTGTCCGTGGTAACTCCGGGGGGGTTGACCTAGTTACAGGTGCTTCATCATCTTAATCGTGAAATCATCGCATCAGTTGTTGTGGCCCTGATGCCACTGACAAGGGCTGTCCCTTGCTGCCGCTAATCAGTGTGTAAATTGGCACTCGGTTTTTGAGTTTTTTTGTACCAGTTCCATACCCATATTGCGGAGCTTTGCAGGTGCGCGTCTATGACATTCATCATCAGGTTTTTAATGGATGAGAAGCGGTCTTATTTACCAAATATGTGGTAATGATGCTTGCAGTATCAATCAACATAGAGAAACCATGGATATTATTTTATTTCGATTTCTTAACAAATGGTCCAAGATATTTCGACCAAGTTTGAATCATTGAGCTTGTGTGTCTACTGTTTCTTCTCTTTTTTTCTTTCGTCTTATTTTCCATTTTTTTCTCGGAAATCGTAGAAGATATATATTGTGATGCGTGTTGAGTTTGTTTTAAACTGTGAATAAACTGACCTCTTAATTTTTACTGTGTTGAGAAAATGGTAGGATGCACCCAACACTTTAAATGTAGCTGAAGTTTTTACTTAAAAAAAGTGCGTGTTTTTTACTTTTATTTTTATATTAATAGCCATATTGAAATTGGGGTTTTCAAGTCATCTGCTAGAGTAAATTGATGGATTGGTTGAGTAATTTGGTGTCAAAATAAAATAAATAAATAAATAAAATAAAAGGAAAAAACAAACAAACACATGTATCTATCATGTTTATGGATGCATTGCAACTTTACATTGCCAAACAAGAAAGAAAGAAAAAGTTTAAAAATAGGATCCCTTCAATAACAATAATAGATGTGCATAAAAGATTTCATTTATTTACTTATCTTGTAAATGTAAGCAAATGTAGTAAAGATTTCAGTTGACTTTGTGAATATGGGCTCCATTATATCATACTCTTCTATAATTAAGCCAAAACCTTCATCAAAATTTGAAGCACATGTCCACGTTACACAGCCTTTACATCATGTAGATTTTTCTTTTTCTTATCCACGATGCAAGAAACCGTCGTAGTACAACCACACCTACATCATTGAAGAAAAAGAATAAACAAACAAAACTTACACATATAAACATATAGAGATAAAGTTAACCATCCTGAAATTCTCTTTATGCTTGTTATAGATACATGCAAATCTTTAAGTCCTGGACAGAATTCTTCTTCTGTTTATTAACAGCAGCTATAATAACATGCAGAATAATGATTTTGGAATTAGTTTACAACTTGAACGCGAACCAGGATAACTTTGAATGTGAGCGGAATACTCGATGCAAATTTAGCGATGAGATCCATCTGCCGATCACCCTGGAACCAGCGATGCTCACCAGACAATGTCTGCAGCAGATGTTCTCGCCCTTATTCGGTGCCGTCTCGAATTGTCAAGGACCACCCATCTGACAAAATCTGTGCCGACCAGCTGCAGAACAGTCACCAGCTGCAACCGCTGATTTACCTTAAACCTCTCTCAACCTTCAGTCCACGTCCAGGTCTGTCACGTAACTGAAGTCTGCACAGGGAATGAATCAAGTAACAGAAACAGAAGCTGAAGACTGTTGTCAAGATTCCGAGCGCAACAGAAACCAGTTGCGATGAAAAGATTAGGCTGGATGGGCATGGAGAAAAAGGGAAGGTCACTAGGCGGGAAGTGGGGGGAAAGCCCGGGCGACACGCAATAATCGATGGTTTGGCTCACTGTGAAACGTCCGATCACGTAGAAAGCTGATCAATGCGCATATCTTTTTAAGCTATTGTAAGGCCGACACACTGGAGGCGACACTCTGGCATCCGGCTAGGTGCCAGCTTTGCTTTGAGTATCAGAAACCGGTCTGCTTCTTCCTCTCCCGGTTGCACGCTCCGAGGCGATTTAGAATCATGTCTTGTTGATGCGGAATGTGGATTCCTAGGGGGCCGCACCAGGTGATGTCGAGGCTCCCGTTTCGGCTGACTTACCAGTTGAGTGATCCCTGTTTTGCACGTCTTCGCGCTCCCAACATGGAGTGAAAGACGCTTTTTCCCAACTTCTGTGGATGTCTTTCATAACGTGTGGAGTTTTGAAACGTCAGAGATTTTGTGTCGATCCCAGTGTGTGGGTGCACGGGACATGCCGCATCAGCACGATATGACGACCACGTGAAGAGGAAGGGAATGATGCGAAGCACAGGTACACACATTCCACTTGCTGGGATTGCTGGTGTAGACTATTCAAAATCGAGAGCTAGGGCACTAGTGTCAACTCGTCACTGAGTGACTAACACCCAGATTTACATGTGAACTGGCATGCAGGTTTGCTGCAATAAGTGAAGAGAATTCGGTGCCACAACAGTTGCCATTCCCTCTTGGTAATTCTGAGTTGTCTCATCATTGGTATTCACGGACAACATGCACCACAAATCGTTGGAAACTGTGCGCTAGAATAGCCTCATCCTGTCCAGCATTTCTGAGGCGCTTCACAACGATAATAACCGAGTGAAAGTGAGAAAAAGAAAAGAGGAGGAAAAAAGGGAGAGGGGACAAATAAATAAATAAATAAAATAAGAAAAAAATACAAACTGATCACGTCGAGACAACTACCGGGATAACAACCATCGACGGCCTACAGATTCGTCGACAGTCGTGCGTACGTATCGATCGCTTCTGGAAGGATTCTATACTAAGATTCCATGCCAAGAGCCAAACCTTGCATCGAAACTAGTGGGAACAAGATGTAGAAGAAGATATTCTGTTATTTTATCGTACAACTGAGGCACTTCAATTTGATCCCAATGTTTATTATTGGTCATTAGGAACTAATTCAATACAAAGCAAAATTTGGATGGAAGTAAGTTTTGCAAGGGATGCATTTTTTTTGGAATTCAATTACATTCAAATGGTGGTATAAATTAGACCCTAATTATTACATTAATTAAAATGATGTGTTTTTTAAACCAAGAGTTTAGGAAGAAGAAATGTTTACATAGCTTGTATATCATTGTGAAGTTGTTAATGTATGCATGGTACATGAAATTTACACATTGTATAGACTTTGTGCACTAGAAAAATCATAACTAGTGTTGAACAAATTTTAGGAATGCCCTCCAATCCAATAAATTTGGAACTAAGCCACTTTTGTCATTTATAAATTATCAACTAGTCCTAAACTGTGGAAACCATAGAAAATTTCTTTTGTGAAAATAAACTACATTTGCAAAAGATATCCCTCCATGTTTGTGGATAATGCAGATGCAAAGTAGAACAATAAACACACTAGAAAACTAATCTGGTCTGACATTGTTCAGCATGGAAAAATGTTGTGGAAAACCACTTGTGATAAAATAGAGAAACAACCCAACTACTACCAAACATTGGGATTAAAGAAAACATTAGAGAAACATTGGGATAAGAGAAAACATAAAAATATATTATAAAATTATAGGATTCTACAAAAAAATCTAATATTATTATATAATTTAGAAGAATCAAACTAACAACTTATAGACATAAGGTAGATAGACTGATATGCTTTCAATCCATGCCCTACTGTTGAGGTGCTGAAGGCACAGAATGCACTTGTTGGTTCCACTTACAATAATCAATGCATTGGGCGCACCCACTTTGTCATAAACAAATACATAATTAGTTAGTGGGAGCCGCCCAGAAGCAACGAGGCGCAGGCAAAAATTTTACCTGCCCGGTGGCAACTGCCGCCTCGCAGCCCCTGGTTTGCGGGCTCAGGAACTCACCATCCAAGCGAAAGGCCCATCATCCGAGCTAGAAAGGGGGAAAAGGAAAACCATAAACAAATTATTGCCTGGAATTCAGACCTCTAAATATAGCTGCCTCTGGAGTGTTCAGAAGGATGGCCGGATCGCCGCCTTCGGAGCTGCAATGGTCGGTCTGATAATCCGGGGCGCCCTGAAAGAGCACACAGTGGGGCCAGCGCTTGGCTGCTGCAGTGCTTTCCCAGCCTGCAGTGCGGAGCTTTTGGGGCCAGCTACACCACATTTTCCCCTGACCCGCCGCAGGCAGCAGCATCCCAGCATCTGGCCCCAAATAGCCCACCAGCACATTCTCTCTTGCCTCCCTTCTCATGAACACCATCACCACCTCCACGCTTTGGATTCATCCGGCACACAGCTTGCGTCACTCCAGCCTTGCAATAATACAACAAAATCCAACTGATGCTGCTATTCTTTCTCTCTTCTCTTCGCATGCCAGCTTCATCCCACGCCGTTCACTTCGTCTTCTTTTTCCCCGCTCTTTGTCGATTCCTCCACCACCGCCCTCCAGTTTGTGTCGATGTTCGTGCGCGTCTCAGACTGGAAGCTTGAATGTGGGAGTGGGTGATGCTTGTTCCAGATTTGACAAACTTGTCTGTTTTTTTTGTTTCCTTTTTTGATATGAGTATGTGAAAAAAAATATATATATATATTTATGTGTGTATAGTAATAAAGGTGTTTGAAGTTTGACGGTCGTTTCTACTGCAAGTAAAAATGGCAAACGTGGGTCACTGATTGAGCTCTTTGAAGCTCTTCTTTACGCAAAATGCAGAAGCGAGCATTCGGCAAGAGTTTTAACTAATGTAAGTTACGAATAACTTTTAGCGGAGTTGAATTAAAATGTTTGGCGGAGGTACAGTGGATAAACAAGAGTTTTTTGTTTTTTTTGTTTTTGAAAGAAAACACCATGTTATATCTTGAAACAAATATGGATATGTAGAGGGTAAATGGAGCCTTAAAGGGGTGCTTCAAGAGTTTTGTTTGTGTAGAATAAAAATTTGCAACAAACTAAACAGAATAAGTAAAGTTTACATACAATGTAATATTTCATTTAATAACCAACAAATACTGTAATTTAAGATTGCTTATTAAGTGGATCCATTCAATTTTTAGATTAAAAAATATAATGTACAAATAAATTAAAGCATTGAATACAATTATTTAGTAAAGTGAGAGTATAAAAAATTAATATTAATAGATGCATATTGAAGAAATTAAAGTTTTATTTGGTATAAAATTAAGATTCTATAAAATGATAAAAAAATAAATAGAAAATAAATTTAAAATTTAAAACTATGGAGTAAAATATTAATTGATAAAATTACTATTTGTTTTTGTTTTTATTTTTTATTTTTTGGAAGTTTTAATATTCAATTTTTTCTCTAAATTTTTAATTTTTACTTTTTAAATACTAAGAGGAATTTTCGTTTATATCTTTATATAAGTTGAAGCTACAATAATAACTCAACAAACACTTGATTTTTTGTATCTTGATTTTAATATCATAAAAATAACTATATTTTTTTCTTAAAAATGATCAAAGAAAAATAAAATTATCTTAAATAATATTTTGTACCAACTCATATATATTATAATTAGCCAAAAAATATATATATATATATATATATATATATATATTATTATTCTACAAGTTTTTTGATATTAAAAAAATATTAAAAAAAATATTTTAATTTAATATTCTTTGTTATTCATCTTAAGAATTAGGTTTACTTATAATTATATTATTATTAAGAATAGTGTTCATTTAGACTTAAGAAAATTATTACTTCAAAGCTTCAAAGATTTTTTGAAGATTGAATATCATATAATATGATTTCAAGTAACACAAGTAATTAATTTAATTATATTTATTTTTTAATATAAATAATTATGATCTATTTGCTTGATTTCTTCTTATAAGTTGTTAAAAAAAGTATTTTCTAAAAAAAATAAAAAATAAAAAAATTAATATTATATTATAAATAAATTATTAGTAAATAATAATATAATAATATTTTTAAAATTAAAAATAATAAAAATTAATATCTAAATTTTTTTATAAATCAAAAATTTATATTTAAAAAACTTGACACATTTTTTATCAGCTACCAATATAATTTTATCTTTTATTTGTGCACAAAGGATATAAATATTTTTGTAATATAATTATAAATAATATAATTCTAGTTAATTTTAAAAATCAAAAATATATTTGAAAAAACTAAATTACATAATAATATCATTTTATGTTATCTTTATACATGTTATTATTCTAACAACTCAATTTCTAAATCTAGCACGAATTTTTTAATGTTAATTTATTATTTGAAGAAATTAACATCCTTATTGTATTTAAAATCTTTTAAAAAATCTTTTAAAAATTATATTAAAATATTTATTAATTAAGTATATTAAGATCTAATATACTTATAATAAAATAGACTTAAAATATAGATAATGTTATTTGAAGTAGTAATTATATAATTTACCTATTTACATAAATTTTGTAGAATAATAAACTATTACACAAAAGTAAATTTTTTTAATAATTTCTTTTAGCTAAAATATTATTTGAAATTTATATTTTATTCTATTTGTTAATAAAAATAGCTATTAATTCATGATTATTTTAATTTTAATTTTATTATTTTTAAAAATATTTTTTATAATTGATAATATAAAATCACATAATTTATCAAACTTGTTTATTGCTCTAACTTTCTCATTTAAAAATTGAGGCATTCTTTTAAATTCAAATAGTCAAAGATGTAAGGTTGTCCAATTCATTCGGCAATAATATCAAGTTTAAGCAAATACTAATATTAAAGGTAGTCAAAGATGTAAGCTAGTCCAATTTATTTGGTAATGATGTCAATCTTGAGTACTTTGATATATAAAAGATATGTCAAAGATACAAGGTTGCTCAATTTATTTGGTAGTTATATTAAACTTAAATAATAATTAATAATAAAGGTAGTAAAAGATGTGAGGTTGTGCAATTCATTTAGCAATGATATCAAATTTAAGCACTCTAACATATGAAAGATAGTCAAAGACATGAAGTTATCCATTACATTTGATAATAATGTCAAACTTGAATACCTCTTTGTATTTAAAATATTCAAAGATATGAAGTTGTCTATGTCAAAGATATGAATTATAATAGAATCTAAAAGATAATGTATTCATATATTATTAAAAAAAAATAATAATAATAAAAGAAAAAATATCTATAAAATAAAAAAAACTAAAATGGCTATTGTTAAATACAAAGAGACTAAAGAACCTTGAATTAAGACTGGAATATAATAAAGTTATTAATAAAATTAAAGATAGCCTCAAAAAAGTGGTTCTAACTTTTGATAGTCCAACTTGTCAGATAGTCAAGTAGTCTTTATATTGCGTCGAAGCAACTATATTTTATCATCAATTTAAAATGGAGGTTGTTCCTTCCTCTATGTGTTAGTTGCCTCTTTGGAGCATACTTGAGCTTCTTCTAGTTGAAATTTCAAGGTAGCTTCGATATTAGCAATTTGACTTACAAAGTTATTTAGCACTAGATTTTTAATCTATCAATAGATAACACATCCAATTTTGAATGGCGACCATGATTAGAGTAAAATAGAGCATATTGAGTAGACGCATAAATTGTATTATTATAAGCAAACTTAGCTACAGACAAATAAGATGTCCAATCATCTTATTAGTAATTGATGGTATATTTTAAATATTGCTTTAGGATTTGATTGACTTATTTTATTTGGATATCTATTTATAAATAAAATACTAAAAAAAACTTAATATTCATTCAAAAAATATCAAAAAGTAACTTCTAAAATTTAGATATAAACTATAGTCTTTAATATGATATAATATTATTTAATAATCTACGGTATTAATAGATATTATCAATAAAGAATTTTATTATTTTTTTAGTAGTAATGGTCTTTCTACAAGAAATAAAATATACCATCTTAATAAATTGATTGACAATGATATATATATGATAACAAAAGAATTTGATGGTGGAAGATCTGTGATGAAGTCTATAAAGATAAAAGACCATAATTGTTTTGGAATTGATAACACTTGAAAAAGTCTACATAGACAATATCAAAGATTTTTTAATTTAAAATAAGTGTTGCAAAAAAAGACAATCTTTTTGACAACTTTTCACATTTGAAGCCATATGTTGAATTCTAATGTCTTGTTTAATGGCTTCAAATGTGAAAAGTTGTCAAAAAATTGCTTCAAATGTGGTTTCAAATGTGACAACTTTTCAGATTTGAAGAAATCAATTGCTTCAATGTCTTGTTGAATTCTAATGTCTTGTTGATTTTGCTGTGAAGTGTAACAATCGACTTTTTGAGTTTCGATCCGAGAGTCGTATAAGAGAGCCTCAACGTTATTATTCTATGGCAACATCAACGTCCTCTTAAAACATATATTCGGAAGTAGAAGACATGCAAATTAATGCGGTACGTTTTAAACCTCTTACTTAATAAGAAAAGATTCGGCATCATCAAGGAGGATTATATTTATATTGTAGAGAACCTAAGCACATTGCTCAACATTATCTGAAGAAACGACACAACTATAAAATGAAGAGTACGATTGTCAAAGAAGACAACTTGTCGGAAAACGAATTTGTCCAGCTATAATAGGGACCGTGCAGTTGGAACCTTGTACAATTCCTAGTGAAGGACCTATTCTCTCCTCAAAATCCTCTCTTTGTTTTATAATAGATGTATATTTAGGACCAAAAAACTACATAGCCTCTGTCTTATTAGATTCAAGAGCCTCACCATGCTTTCTAGATGAACAATTTGTGAAGAATCGTAAAATACCTTTACTATAGAAAATTAAATCCGTATATATAGAAGTCATATATGGTCGTCTATTGTCTTTTGGAGATGTCACTCATGAAATCCATTCTATAAAAGTAACAATAGATGGTCATATTAGCTACGTAATCTTTAACATAATTAAATCTCTGTCTAATCCAATTATTTTAGATTTATCATGGCTAGAAAATTTAACCCTCAAATAGATTGAAATTCTTATAGATTTGATTTTTTTCAGAACATTATTAAACATCCTAGCGACCAAGTGAAAAGCTATAAGTCTAGTATAGTAAAACTCGTACTTATAGGTGCAAAAGCTTTTATACATGCAGCAAAAGAAGGATTGACTTTTGCTATTTATACCACACTCGTTATTGATAGTGAGAAGATTTTAAGTGGCATTCCAAGCAAATATTTAGATTATCAAAACGTTTTTGAGAAAAAAAATGCAGATATTCTTTCAAAACATCATCCATATGATTGTTCAATCGACATCAAGGAATGAACTCAACTACCATTTGGACCAATCTACAGTTTATCACAAAATGAGTTGGCTACACTCAAGGCGTATATTGATGAGAATTTGGCCAAGAATTTTATACGCTATTCTTAATCTCTAACATGAGCTCTAATTCTATTTGTGAAGAAAAAAGATGGATCATTACAAATGTGTGTTGAGTATCGAGGACTCAAGAAGATCACAATTAAGAACAAATATCCATTACCTTTGATATCAAGACTCCTTGACCAGTTAAATCAAGCTAAAATCTATACAAAAATAGATCTAAGAGGAGCATACAATCTAGTACACATCAAAGAAAGAGATGAATGGAAAACTGTATTTTGAACCAAGTACAGACATTTTGAATATAATGTCATGCTTTTTGGACTTATAAATATATCAGCTACTTTTCAACATCTCATAAATAATATTTTTTATGAATTCCTAGACAATTTTATCATCTGCTACCTAGACAATATTTTGATCTATTCTAAGAATGTAGAAGAACATGAAGCACATATTTGTCAAGTATTATAAAAACTTAGAGATGCAAGATTATATGCCAAGATAGAAAAATATGTATTTCACATTATTCAAGTTGATTTCTTAAGATACATCATTTCAAATGATGGTCTCATGATGGATTTTAAGAAAATCTAGACAATCATGAATTGAAAGATTCCAAAGATGGTAAGAGATGTCCAATGCTTTCTGAGATTTGCTAATTATTATCGGATCTTCATCAAAGACTTCTCTCAAGTTGCAGCTCCACTTACACGTTTGACTTGTAAAGACAAACTCCAATGGAATCAAGAAGCGGAAGTAGTTTTTGAAGCTCTAAAGACATCGTTTGTTTCTGCACTAGTCTTGTATCATGTTGATTTTTCCAAGGCGTTTTTTATGAAAACAAATGCATCAGACTTTGCCTTGGATACGATTTTGTCATAAACGAGAACAGATGACAAACTTCATCCAATAGCTTTTCATTCAAGAAAATTCTCAACAGCCAAGATCAATTATGAAATCTACGACAACGAACTTCTTGCAATCGTGGATTCTTTTCAAGAATAGCGTCATTATCTAAAAGGCGCTTCCAATCCAATCATCGTATATATGGATCACAAGAACCTCAAATATTTTATGTTGACACACATATTGAATCGTTGTCAAGCTCGTTGGAATATGTCTTTGTCAAGATTTGAGTTTATTATCACTTATCGGCTAGAAAAACAACAAGGTTTGTCTGATGTCTTTTTTAGACGTTTTTATTTTGCACCAAAAGAAGGAGATGCAGCTTTTGAGCAAAAAAGAATGGCCCTCTTGAAATCAAAGCAATTTCATCTTTGAGCAATAAAATCAACATTGATTGTTGATTCAACTTTTCTCAAGCAAATTCAGTCAAGTATGTCCTTAGACCCTCTTGTTCATGATATCAAGAATAATTCTTTCAAGACTCATAATTCTTCTAAATTCAAGTTCAAAAATAACCTACTATATTTTGAGGGATGCCTATATATTCTAGAAGGACAAGTACATTTACGTGTTCTTCAAGCACGTCATGATTTTCCAATGGCAGGATATTTTGGATACAACAAGACTTTAGAACTTATATTAAGAGATTTTTGGTGGCCTCAAATGTGAAAGGCAGTCAAAAATTTTGTACAATCATGTGATATCTGCTCAAGATCCAAGACTCCTCGTCATTGACCTTTTGGGCTTTTTCAGCCATTACCTATTCTAGAACAACTATGGTTTTTATTTTTATGGATTTCATTACATATCTTCCAAGCTCAAGATCTTATGACTCTATATTTGTCATAGTAGATCAGTTCACCAAGATGGCATATTTTGTGCCATGTATAAAATCTATCCAGATGAAGAAATAGCTAAGTTTTTTATTGATAATATCTATTGCTATCATAGATTATCCAAAGATACTATATCACATACGGGAATTCAATTTGTGTCAAGATTTTGGAGAATCCTTTTCAAAATCTTAAAAATAGATATAAAGTTATCTTCAACTTTTCATCCTCAAACTGATGGACAAATAGAGCCTGTGAACTAAATCTTAAAGCAGTACTTAAGGTGTACCATCAACTACCAACAAGATGATTGGACAACTCTTCTGCCATTGGCAGAGTTTGTTTATACTAATATGATATATTCTTCTATGCAACAAACATCTTTCTTTGCCAATTATGGTTACGATCCATGACTTGATGCTTTTGATTTTTCAAAAGTTAATAATCTAGTAGCAGAAGATTTGGCAAATCATTTGTCAGAGCTACATGCAATAATGAAGGTGCAATTTAAAGAAGCTCAAGAATGATAAAAAACAAATACAAATGTGTATCGCAAGGAACAACCACAATTTAACATGAGAGATAAAATATGGTTACTTCGTCGCAATATCAAGATTATTTATCCTTGTGATAAGTTGGACTATCGTAGGCTTAGACATTTTCTTATTTCTGAACAAATCAATCCAGTTGCATATTGATTACACCTACTGAAATCTATGAAGATCCATCATATATTCCACGTGTCACTATTCAAGCCATACAAGACAGTGGATATATAAAGAAGAAGACAAATACTACCGCTGTCGTGTTGTGGTTTGGCTACTATGTGAAAAAATTGTACATGTATATTTAATATACAATTTACTACATAGCTAAATGAGAGCCATATCAGTGGACTTTTATTAGTTATACGATGTGATTAGGTTACTAATTTAGAAAGGATCTATTAAAAGGATTATTATTAAGATTTATACAACCTTATCTTCTTTTTAGTAGTGACTTTTGAAGTTAAATTTTATATTGATAGTAACTTATATATATCTTAAGTCACTTATGTTAGACATTGGTGATCCTTAAGATCTTATTTGCTTCTTTTATTTGGTGCTTAAAGCACCAAGTATGTAAATCTTATAAGAAGAAGGGTTAGAAAAGGATTTTTAGTATAAAAAGGGTAGTTTGGCCATCCATGTGGATGAATAGAGGTAGATGATAGAAATCTCTATTCTAATTGGCCAAAAATCATGCCCAATGGGCTTCAAGGGGGCTGCCCTAGGGTTTATTAGGAGTTAGGGTTTGTTTTTAGAGAGGAGTCGAACATCAAAGGCTAGGATCACAAGGTTTAGGTTTTTGAATCTGGTTTAGGTGCAAATTTTGTGTGATTTGCACTTTTTATGAAGAAGTTATAGGCGCCCAAAGTTAAGGTGTCGATTTTGGACCTACTGCCACTCTTTTGGATATAACTCGGGCATACAAAGAGCAATCAAGGATCGGCGACTGGGGTTGGAGAGAGCACTTTTACGCCTATATTTTTCATGCATAGTTTGATAAAATCCAAGCTAGGGTAAAGGAGATATTGGAAGTTGAAGTCAGTGCTTACAAACTTAAAGGCAGTAAGTAACCGGCTTACATAGTGGTTACATTTTGAGCTATATCTTAGGCAATTTGATAGATTTTTGGCTCAAAATTTTTAAAAGTGTATATATTTATGTCACAAGATTATTTACAAAAAATTTGTGGTATCAAGATTTTGGATTTGTGAAATATAAGGAAAATAGTGCTCAGGTGTCTCTTAGCTAGGGTTTTAAGCATGTGCTAGGGGTATTGAGATATCAGATGATTAAAAACGAATTTACAATTGATTCTTTCTTGTGGTGAAACTTAAGAAGATTATCTACACTTTAAACTAAATTTTATAGAAATTGAATAGTTGGATCAAGAGTTATTAGATTCTAAAGTTCAACAAGAAATAAGTCCTTACAGGTGAATAAAGTTTTGAAGGATTTTTGTGGAAATTTGAACCTTTTTTGTACAAACTTACTTGAATACAAGAGGGTTTATATACATAACTTTTTTTTTGTGAGATTTTTGTATTATTTGTCCTTTTTATTGAGGACAAACCACTTGTTGGATTTTGCCATCAAATTTCAAATAAATTCTCCACAGCCAGGTACCTAGTGTATTCCCAGATAGAAGGCCATGTCATATGACACCGCCTGCTATAGAAGTCGACAACGATGAAGAATTCGAGGTTGAAGAGATTTTAGATTCAAGGCGGCATCAAAATCAACTAAAATATCTTGTACATTGGTGCGGATACGATATTAGTGAACGCACATGGGAGCCATCCAAGAATCTAGCAAATACATCAATAAAAGTCAATGCATTTCATTGACAACATCCGTCAAAATTAAGATAGAAAATCAAGAAAATCTTTGCTATAAAGTAAAGTAGATACTATAGAGGTTTCATCCTACCTTGTATCATTATTTGTTATTTCCTTAGATTTATTCGTGCTAAAGAGATGGAGGATCAACAACCAATGAATTCAGCTCAAGAGCCATCATTTGCTGATTTACCAGACGAGACATTACGACTATTACAACCTTCAAGACAACAGAATAGAGATGAAGACCCTGAAGAATGACATGTCATTCTTTAAATTGATGGTGAAATACAACGTGTTTGATATCACGACCTTGGAAGGGACTCCCGATGTTTGGTGATACTTTTAGAGATAGGAACTACTCCTTATGGTATTCTTAATGTTTTCTTTGAAGGGAGTTATAAAGGCCTCAATAATGATCAAATAACAAGGTGGTCCTCTCGCCCTGGTATGGGACATTATTGATGGCTGAAAGGACCTATTAACTACCTTCAAAGGGAACAAAGATTAGAGTATGTGACAAGCATAATTTGACGTATCTTGGACTTCTTTTACATGTAATGACCGCTCCTCGTGGAAATCGTCCCTAGAAGGCAGGATAATGTCACAGACATAAGATTTATTCCAGTAATTACCTAATTAATATAAACCAATAGAAGTAGGTAAAATAAGTTGATTTGATAATATCTGATAGAGAAGTTTTTTAGAAGCTTCATAGATGCAAAATCACCTTTATACATGTCTATAGATGATTGATAGGTTAGAAACTTAGTCAACAAGCTAGTCACATGGCGCACATGTTGGTAGCTTGTGGAACAAGCTAGGTATGAGCTATATATATTGGTAGCTTGCGGAACAAGCCAAGTACATGATGCACATGTGAGAAACTTGTCGTACAAGTTTGATATGTGTCTTATAAATTAGACACGTGTAGGAGGTCATATAGAATACCACCACATAGCTCTTAGTTAGATAGTATTTATAGAGGCAAGAGTGAAGTTTTACTCTTGTCAACTCCTTTCTTGCTTCTAGTCCAAATTCAAGAGTCTATAATTTTCTTGTCTTGTAGCAATAGCCATTCTAATTTCTTTTAATATAGATACTTTCTTAGTTCTATTTTGTTATTCTTCTTAATAGAAGTTTTATATGTTTATTTGCTTTCATTGAATTCTTGTCCTTGACAGAAACTATCTTCAAACTTGAATTTATTTGAATCATTGTGGATATTATCAAAATAATTTTTAATATAAAAAATAAAAAGGTCCTTAATAAAAGTTGCATGAACTTGATGATAAAACAAAGAATTCATTAGAATTGACATAAAAGTTACTCAAACACAAAAAAATTTGGATTTTAAGAATATAATCTGTTATCAAACATATGTTGTCTCTCTTCCTTTTAGTATAAGATATGATCATATTGATAAAATATTTAATAATCCTTATTATTTTTTAAATCAATATATGATGTTGAAGTCAAAATAAAATAGAAACATGCTCTAACAGGCTTGATGACAATTTAAAATATAAGTTAATGTAAAATATTTGAGGTTCTTGTAATTTATATACACAATCACTTGATATAAAGTACCTTCAAGTAAATATCATTATTCTTGGAAAGAATCCACAATAATAAGAAGTTTCTTGTTGTAAATCTTATAATTAATTTCTATGGTCAAGAATTTTTTACAATAGAATGCAATTAGATGCAATGTCTCTTTTCTTCCAAATTGGAATAAGACTATTCTCAATACAAAGTCTGAGATATTAGCTTTCATAAAAAAAATGTCTTAAAAAAATCTAAGTAAATAAAGACAAGGACTATGATAAATGTTGTCATCAAGTATATAAAGACTTTCGTAGCTTTTAATCACCATTCAAGCTTATCTTTACATATCAATTGTATAAGCAGAGTATCTATCTAAGAATAATTATTGATGAAGATCCTACAAAAGTCTATTAATTCAAAAAAGTATTGAACATCATATATTAATTTTAAAATTATTTAGTTGCTATTAATCTTAATCTTTTTTAGATCCATCATTAAACCTTTATTTGAGATAATATAGCCAAAAAAATTTACTTAGGATTTATAAAATATATTTTTTTTCAATTTGGTATATAATTTAATATCTCATAATTTTTATAAGATAAGGCAAACATATTGTTCATATTCTTTTGAAGTCTTAAAATAAATCAAGATGTTGTTCAAACAACATATAACAGATTCATTAAGAAATTCATAAAATATGTCATTCATCAAATGTTGAAAAATAGCTGGCATATTTATAAGACCAAAAGGCATGACATTGACTCAAAGTATCTATATCTTATACAAAAAAGGTCTTTTATTTGTCTCCTTCTTTGATGCATTTTAGATTATAAGCTCAAAAGATATCTATTTTGGTATAAATCTTAGCTTGATTCAATTAGTCAAAGAGCCCAAATATCAATGATAAAGAATAATAATTTTTTGTTCTCACTTTGTTGAAGCCACAATGTCTTATGGTGTGATTTTCAATTTGAGAATACATTGGATACTTGATTATAGAGAATTTACTTATAACTTATTGATAAGACTCCAATAAGTAATTTGTTCTTAATAAAAAATATGAATAATATAATAATATTATATAAAAAAAAATATTATAATAATAAAAACTTTTTATATTTAAATAAGTTTGTATATAATATTTTTTTTGATATTTATAGAATTTTTTAATATTCTTTTTTTTGTATAAAATCATAACTAATCAATTATTAATAAGTTAAAATTTTAATAACTTTTTAAAAAAACCATAATCTGCTTTCAAAACCTCATCTTCATATCAAAATTTTATTATAGCTTTATATATCCATTTTTCCACCTCTATAAGATCTTGGCTCCTAAAAATTCCTTTTAGTTTGTACAAAATACTCAAATTGCAACAAAATCCTTCAATAGCTTATTCACTTTCAAGAGATTGATTTCTTTTCAAATTTTAACATCTAGTAATTCTTGATGAAGTTATTCAATTTTTATCAAATCTCTCCAAAGTGTAGGTTATATTGTTATGCTTTATTACAATAAAATTCAACTGTAGATTCACTTTTAATTGTCTAATATCTTAAAAGCCCTAGTAAGTGCTTAAAATCCTAGTTTATAGATACCTAAGCACTATTTTCTTTTTATTTCAAAAATCCAAAATTTTAATGCTATAAAAATTTTGTATATAATTTTGTAACATAAACATATATACTTTTAAAAATTTTGAACCAAAAACTTATCAAATTGCTTAAGATATAGCTCAAAACACAACCACTAATTAAGTAGGGTCACTTATTATCCTTAGATTGTAAGTACTATCTTCAACTTCCAATATCTCTTTTATTCTAGCTTAGATTTCATTGAGCTATATATAAAAAATATAGTTAAGAAAGTGTTCTTTCCAATTCCAATTATTGATGTTTTATTGCTTTTTGTATATGCAAGTTATATCTAAAAGAGTGGCAGTAGATACAATTTTGACACCTTGATTTTGAGCACCTATATTTCTTTCATAAAAATTCCAAATCACTCAATTTAGTATATCATAACCATAGCCAAAAACCTAAGCTTATTGACTCTAACCTTTGATATTCAAATGTCTTAAAAAAAAAATCCTAATTCTTATTAAAGCCTTAGATAGCGTCCTTGAAGTCCATTGGGCATAACTTTGGCCAATAGGAATAGAGATTTCTATTATCTATCTCTATTAATCCATATGAATGGCCAAATTACTATTTTTTAGACTAAAAATTCTTTTTTAATCCTTTTTTAATAAAATTTATATAATATGTACTTTAAATATCAAATAAATAAAATAAAATAAGATTTCAAGGATCACCTAAAGATAACTAAAAATATATAAAAGTTATTATCAATATAAAATCAATTTAAAAAGTCACTATCAAAAAAATTAAATTAAATTAAATAAATAGCCCTTTTAAATGGAATTCTTTTAAATTAATGATCTAACCATATTTTGTAATCAATAAAAATCTGCTAATATGGCTCTTATTTAGCTACGTATTAAATTATACAATAAATATATATGTACAATATTTTCACATGGTAGCCAAACCAAAACACGACAATCGTAGTTGATGTCCATTACTACAGATCCATCTTTTTTCTTCATAAAGAGTATAGGTACATTAATAGGAGATTTTGAATGTTGAATAAAATTCTTTGCTAAATTCTTGTCAATATATTCCTTTAATATTGTAAGCTTCTTTTGTAATAAATAACAAATTAGACAAAAAGATGGTTGTGTGCCATCTTAAAGATAAATAGTAAAATCATATGGATGATGTTCTAACAAGATATTTATTTTTTTTCTCTTTTCAAATACATCTTGAAAATCTTTGTATTCTTTCAAAAGGATTGTTAGAGTACTTGCTACTTCAGATGTTAGAGTTGCATAAACAACAAAAGAAGTGCCTTTCTTCATTGCTCTCATCAAAATTCTAGCTTCAATAAATAGAAGCTTTATGGTTTTAAATCTACAAGTATCACGGACATAAGATTTACTCCAATAATTATCTAATTAATATAGATTGATAAAAATAGATAAAATAAATTAATTTGATATTATCTTATAGAAAAGCTTCCTAGAAGCTTTATACATATGGAATCACCTTTATATATGTCTATAGGTGATTAGTAGGTTAGAAACTTGGCGAACAAGCTAGCCACATGTTGCACACATTGGTAGCTTGTGGAACAAGCTAGCCATGTATTGTACATGTTGGTAGCTTGTAGTACAAGTCAAGTATGTGGCAAACATGTAGGAAACTTGTTTTGCAAGTTTGACACTTGTTTTGCAAGTTAAACACATATAGAAGATCCTATAAAATATCGCCACGTAACTCTTAGATGGATAGTATATATAGAAATAAGAGTGAAGATTTCTTTACTCTTGTTAACTCCTTTCTTGTTTTTAGTTTAGTTTAAAAGTTTCATGTATTTTCTAGTCTTTGACAATAGCCATTTCAGTTTTTTCTTGAATATACATACTTCTTTATTTTTATCTTGTTATTTTTTTTTGATATAGTTTTTATTAATTTATGCATCTGTTTTAGTTTGTGTCATTAATAGATTGACAAGAGTGAAATTATAATATTAGAGCTTTGTCTTTTCTTGATTAAGAGTGGATTACTCCTTTTTCTTGATAAGACATAAGTATATTAGAAGTTGTGGATTATCGACTTCTAAATTAATATTATCTCTAAAATATTTTTTTTTATTCTTGAATATTTTATTTTATAGTGAAAGTAGATACTTTCTTCTCTTTTTATAATGGCAGAGCTTGATGAAATGAAGAGTGCAGTAGTACAAATGCAAGAGCAAATGAGAGAATTAAAGCTTGCAATGCATCAACTCAATGCACCGCCACAAGGAGCAATAAGATTAGCAAGAAGTGAAGATATAGATATGATTCAAGCTGCTTCAAGCCATACCACTTCACCTACAATTGAATACCATTCAAGCAAAAAAAAATCAAAAATTAGTTTGTCCGAAAAGTTTGATGGCATCAAATACAAGTTTTGAGGATTCAGCAATCAAGTACAATTGGTCATTGAACTTCATTCCCAAAGTTATCCAACCCAAGGGTCGCAAGTTAAGTTTATTAGAACACTACTTTTAGACTCTACTTTATCATAGTTTTCATCCTTTTTTTGAATGACGTGATTCAATATTAGATAATTTGGATGTATTTTTAATAGAATTTTGATCTATGTATGGAGAACATGATGCAATTCATGTCGCAACCAATAAGATCCGCATCTTGCAACAAGACAATTGATCAGTGGTATCATATGCTTTACAATTCTGATAACTAGCAATTGATATTAAATAGGATGATGTTGCAATTATTAGCCAATTTCTCTATGGATTATAATATGAGATAAAAAAATTGATGTTCAACTTATCCAATCCCCAAACATTGAATCAAACAATTGATTTTTCTATAAAGTATGATAATTAATTTTTTGAATTTTGATCTGAGAGTTGCACAAGGAAGCCTCAACATTACTATAATACAATGGCAATATCAACGTCTTTTCAATATGTACATTCAAATGTCACGGACATATACATAGTTATCTATATGATCAGATAGAACTAGATAAAAGAAGGTAAAAGCAGGTTAATTCCATAATATCTTTAGAGAAACTTCCTAAAAACTTCATAGACGCTGCTTTGACTTTATAAGTATCCATAGTAGACTTTTGGATTAGAAACTTGGTCAATAAGTTAGCCACATGTCGCACATGTTGGTAGCTTGAAGACCAAGCTAAATACGTGGCAAACATATAAAAAACTTGCCCTGCAAGTTCGAAGTTCGACACATGTCTTGCAACTTGGACACGTGTCTTGTAAATTCGATACGTGTTGGAGATCCTATAGAATATCGCCACTTAGCTCTTAGGTAGATAGTATAAATAGAGACAAGAGTGAAGCCTTCTTCACTCTTGTCGACTCCTTTCTTGTTTCCAGTCTAATTCAAGAGTCTCTAGTTTTCTTGTCTTTTGGCATTAGCCATTCCAGTTTCTTTTTAATACATATACTTCTTTATATTTATTTCTTTGAGAGAGGTCTCACTTGTTTATTTGATTTCATCGAGTTATTGTCCTTGACATCAAAAGTAGAAGACATGTAAATTGATGCAGTATGTTTTAAACCTCTTATTAAATAAAAAAAGACTTGTTATTGTCAAGAAGGATTGTGTTTATACTATGGAGAATCTAAACACACTGCTTAGTATTGTCCAAAGAAATGACGCAACCACAAAATGAAAAGTATGGCTATTAAAGAAGATAATATGTCGGAAAATAAGTTTGTCCAACTACAATAGGGATTGTGTATTTAAAATCTTGTACAATTCTTAGTAAAGGTCTTACTTTCTTCTCAAAATCCTCTTCTTGTTTTATAATAGATGTTTATTTGGGACCTAAAAATCATAAAGCCTCTGCCTTACTAGATTCAAGAGCCTCAGCGTGTTTTTTAGATAAAAAATTTATTAAAAGTCATAGAATATTTTCAATATAGAAAACTAAATCCATACATATAGAAGTCATAGATGGTCACCCATTATTTCTTGGAGATGTTATTTATAAAATCTTTCTTATAAATATAATAATAAATACTAATAATAATTATATAATCTTTAATATAATTAAATCTCCTTTTAATCTAATTATTTTAGATTTATCATGGCTAAAAAAATATAATCTTCAAATAGATTGGATTTCTCATAGACTTAACTTTTTTCACAGTATTAATAAGAGTTCTATAAATCAAGTAGAAGCCAAAAGTCTAGTATAATAAAATCCATACTTGTAGGTATAAAAGCTTTTATGAATGTAGCAAAAAAAAAATTATCTTTTACTAATTAAGCTATACTCATTTTTGATGGTGGAAAGACTTCAAGTGACATTCCAAGCTAATATCAAGATTATCAAGATATTTTTGAGAAAGAGAATGCAAATATTCTTCTAGAGCATTGTCTATATGATTACTCAATTGATCTCAAAGAGAAAACTTAATTCCTATTCACACCAGTCTACAGTTTATCACAAAATAAATTGGCTGAACTCAAGAAATACATTGATGAGAATCTGGCCAAGAATTTCATACGCTATTCAAAATTCCTGGCAAGAGCTCTTATCTTATTTGTAAAGAAAAAAAATGGGTCTCTATGGATGTGTGTAGATTATTGAGGACCCAATAAGATTACCATCAAGAATAGATACCTTCTACCTTTGATAATTGGACTTCTTGATTAATTGAATCAAGCTAAGATCTATATAAAAATAGATCTAAGAAGAACATATAATCTAGTGCATATCAAAAAAGGTGATGAATGAAAGACTATATTTCAAACAAGGTATGGATATTTTGAATATAATGTCATATCTTTCAAACTTACAAATGCACCAGCTACTTTTCAACATCTTATGAATAACATTTTTTGTGAGTTTCTTGATGATTTTATTATTTATTATTTAGACAATATTCTTATCTACTCTAAGAACACAGATGAACATGAACTTCATGTTCGTTGTGTGTTACAAAAACTTAAAGATATAGGATTATATACCAAGATGGAAAAATGTGTATTTCATGCTATTCAAGTTGACTTCTTAGAATACATCATTTCAAATGATGGTCTCAAAATGGATCCTAAGAAAGTCCAGACAATCATAGATTAGAAGATTTCAAAAATAATAAGAGATGTGCAATGCTTTTTGAAATTTGCCAATTACTATTGAATCTTCATCAAGAATTTTTTTCAAATTGTAGCTCCACTTATACGCTATCGTACTGAAATTGCTTATAGTATGTAAAATCCACTCAAAAATCATAATATGTTTATAAATTTAAATATGTGTTAGAATGGTTAGTAAAATAAATTAAAGGGATTGATAGAAGAAACTTTATTTTATTTTACTTGTTTTGATTATGGTATTTAAAAATTATAAGATCTAAATGATTAGTATGAAGCCTTGAGAGAAGGTGGGAGCCTAAGGATGAAAATATAAGCTAGTAGGAGGCTAATTGGGAGGGATGAAATGAAGGCATGGTCGGATGAAGGCAAGGAATGGGAAACTTCATCCCTATTGGTCGAATACCATGCCCAATGGGCTTTGAGGAGGCTGCCCGCGACCTTAACAAGGGTTTCGGCGACTTCAAGGAGGCCATTAGGAAATCAGAAGCTAGGGTTGTAAAGTTTAGGATTTTGGGTACAATTTGTGTACAAAAATTAGAGGATTTGGAGTTAGGGTAAAGAAGTTATAGCCATTTGAAGATAAGGTGTCAATATGAGACATACTGTCACTCTTTTGAAGATTGGAGGAGTTGTATGAAAGCTTTTGGAGATCGAGAAGTGCGGCTAGAGAGGGGATTTTAAGCTCTACACATGATGTGGAAGAATTACTACATTTGGAGTTCTGAAGAAGGAGTTATTGGGAGTCAAAGACAGCAAATTGAATTCCAAGGCAGTAAGTAGGCCGTTTTATTGATAGTGATGGGGTTTGTCATATCTTGAGTTTCTGGACGAATTTTTGTCTCAAAAATTTTCTGAGAAAGTGTATTATTATGCTAAGAAGCTATACATCAAAGTTTCATAGCATTTGGACTTTTAGATTGGGAGATATGAAGAATTTAGTACATGGGTGTTTGTAAACAAGGGTTTAAAGCTACTGCTAGGATTTTGGCGATATCTAAAGATTGATAATGAATCGACGGTTGAAATTTGTGGTGATAGTTGTAAACAATACATTAGTACTTCATATAAATTTAGAGTAGATTTGGACGGTTGGATTGAAAGTTATGGATTATTGAAATTCGGAAAAAATTCCCTTCGTACGGGGGAATGAGGGTTTAGAGTATTTTGTTATGTTTTGAGTGGTTTGAGGAAATTAGGCTTATGTATTGGGTGTAATAGCCCTATGAAAATCCCTTTTATATAAACTTGGGGGTTTTAATATACTTGAATCTTGCTTGAGTAATTAGTGGCAGCTAGAAGCCCAGCGCTTTCTTGAGGCAGATTCTCTCTACCCCGACAATGCTTAACTTATAATAACAAATTTTAGCAAAATAAAGAAGCAAAAGTATCATTTGAGGCTTTGAAGATAGCTTTTATTTTTGCACCAATCTTGTATTGCATTGACTTTTCTAAGGCATTTTTTATAGAAATAAATACATCAAATTTTGCTTTGGGGGCAGTATTGTCATAAATGGGAGCAGATGACAAACTCCATCTAATAGCTTTTCATTCCAAAAAAATTTTAATAGCAAAAATCAACTATAAAATCCATGATAAAGAACTATTTGTAATTGTGGATTCTTTTCAAAAATGGCATCACTATCTGGAAGGCACTTCTAATCTAATCACTATATATACTGATCACAAGAATCTTGAGTATTTCATATCAATGCACGTATTGAATTGTTGCCAAGCTTATTGGAGCATGTCTTTGTTAAAATTCGAATTTATTATCACTTATTGGCCAAAAAAATAACAAGGCCTTTTTAATGCTCTTTGTAAACGTTTTTATCTTGTACAAAAAGAAGGAGATTTAGCTTTTAATCAACAAAGAACAATCCTCTTGAAGTTGAAGCAATTTCATCTTCGAGCAATGAAATCAACATTGACTATTGATTCAACTTTTATCAAGTAAATCCACTCAAGTATGTCTTTAGACCCTCTTGTTCATGAGATTAAGAATAATTCATCTAAATCTTATGATGCATCCAAATTTGAGTTCAAGAACAATCTATTTTATTTCAAAGGATGCCTATATATTCAAAAAGACATGATACAACTACGTGCTTTGGAAGTTCATTACAACATCCTTACAACAAGACATTTTGGATATAATAAGACTTTAAAGCTAATATCAAGAGATTTTTAGTCGCTTCAAATGCGGAAAGCTATTAAAGAGTTTGTACAATCATGTGATGTTTGTTCAAGATCAAAAACTCCTCATCACCAACCTTACACACTTCTCTAATCATTACCTGTACCAAAACAATATTAGTCCTTTGTTTTTATAGATTTTATCATGGATCTTCCAAAATCAAGTTCACATGACTCTATATTCATGATTGTAGATCATTTTACCAAGATGACACATTTTGTATTGTGTACAAAATCTATTACAGGTGAAAAAACAATTGAACTTTTCTTTCATAATATCTATCGTTATTATAGATTACCGAGGGATATTATATCAGATAGAGGAACATAATTTGTATCAAGATTTTGAAAGATCCTTTTCAAAATATTAAAGGTGGATGTAAAACTATCTTTAGCTTTCCACCCTCAAATTGATAGACAAATAAAATGGATAAATCAAGTTTTGGAGCAATATTTGAGATGAATTGATTGTCAAAGCTACATGCAACAATAAAGGCACAATTAAAGAAAGCTCAAGAACAACAAAAGATCAATGCAAATGTCTATTACAACGAACAACCTTAATTCCACGCAGATAATAAAATATGGTTACTTCATTATAATATCAAGATTATCCATTCTTGTGATAAACTAGATTATTATAAGCTTGGACCTTTTTATTAATTATCAATTATGCCTACCAAAATCTATGAAGATCCATCCTATATTCTATAATATTGTGTGGTGTGATCTTCTATCTAAGAATATATTGAATACCTGGCTGTGGAGAATTTATTTGAAATTTATTGGCAAGAATCTAATAAGTAATTTTTTCTTAATAAAAAGGAAAAATAAAAAAAAGATATTACAAAAGATAATTTTTATTGATAAAATCTTTTGTATTTAAATAGGTTTATACAAAAAGATTCAAATTGCCACAAAACCTTTTAAATCTTATTCACTCGCAAGGATTTATTTCTTTTCAAAATTTAGAATTCAATAACTCTTGATTCAACTATTTAGTTTCTACAAAATTTTCTTTATAGTGTAGATAATCTATTTAAATTTCATCATAAGAAAGAATTAACTATAAATTTGCTTCTAATCATCCGATATCTTAAAAATCCTAGCAGATGCTTAAAATCCTAGCTCATAGAAATCCAAGCACTATTTTCTTCATATCTTACAAATTCAAAATCCTAAAGCCACAAAAATTTTATACATAATTTTTTGACATAAATATATACACTCTTGAAAATTTTGATCCAAAAATCTATCAAATTTCCTAAAATGTAGCTCAAAATATAACCACTAGTTAAGTAGGGTCCCTTACTGCCCTTAGCTTATAGACACTAACTTCAACTCCCAATATCTCCTTCATCTTAGCTTGGATTTTATAAAGCTATATATAAAAAGTGTAGGCAACAAAGTGCTCTTTTCAATTCCAGTTGCTAACCCTCTTTTGCTTCTTGTACACGCACGTTATGTTCAAAAAAGTGACAATAGGTATAATTTTGACACCTTAACTTTAAGTGCCTATATCTCATTCATAAAAAGTCCAAATTATATAAAATTTGCACCAAAATCATATCTAAAAAAACAAAAATTGCTGATTCTAGCCTTTGATGTTTGACTCCTCTCAAAAAAAAATCCTAATCCCTAATAAGCCCTTGGGCAGCCTCCTTGAAGCCCATTAGATATGATTTTTGGCCAATAGGAATAGAAACTTCTATCATCCATCTCCATTCATTCACATGGATGGCCTAACTATACCCTTTCACACTAAAAATCCCTTTCTAATCTTTTTTTTTAATAAGAGTTACATAATATGTGTTGTAAACACCAAATAAAAGAAATAAATAAGATCTTAAGGATCACCAATGTCTAACAAAGGTGACTTAAGATATATAAAAGTTACTATCAATATAAAATCAACCTCAAAATTACTATAAAAAAAAAAAAAAAAGAAAAAAAAAAAAGATTGTATAAATCTCAATAATAATATTTTTAGATAGATTTTTTAAAATTAATAACCTAATCACATCTTGTAATCAATAAAATCCATTATTATAGCTTTTACTTAATTATATAATAAATTATATTATATATATATATATGGTAGCCAAACTAGAACACAACAATGTATCACTATTCAAACCATACAAGACAACGGATATACAAGAAAGAAGACAAATGCCACCGCTACCTATAGAAGTGGACAATAATGAAGAACTCAAGATAGAAGAGATTTTAGATTCAACATGGTACCAAAATCAACTGAAATATCTTGTGCATTGGTATAGATACAATATTAGTGAATGCACATAGGAGCCATCTAAGAATCTAATAAATGCATCAACAAAAGTCAATGCATTTTATTGACAACATCCGTCAAAATCAAGATAAAGATTAAAAAAAATCTTTGTTATAAAATAAAGCAGATTCTATAGAGGTTTCATTCCATCTTATATCATTGTTTGCTATTTCCTTGAATTTGTTTGTGCTAAAAAGATAGAGGATCAACAACCAATGAATTCAGCTTAAGAACCATCGTTTGCTAACTTACTGGACAAAACATTACGACAAAGATATATTTTAAACTTTCTCAATATATAATCACCACTCCTTGTGGAATTTGTCTTTAGAAGGAGGAATAATGTTACGGACATAAGATTTATTCCAATAATTATCTAATTAATATAAATTGATAAAAGTAGATAAAATAAAATAATTTGATAATATCTTATAGACAAGCTTCCTATAAACTTTATAGATGTGGAATCACCTTTATACATGTCTATAGGTGATTGGTAGGTTAAAAACTTGGCGAACAAGCTAGCCACGTGTCGTACATATTAGTAGCTTGTGGAACAAGCTAGCCATATATTGCACATATTGGTAGCTTGTAGAACAAGCCAAGTACGTGGCATACATGTAAAAAACTTGTCTTGCAAGTTTGACACGTGTCTTGTAAATTAAATACATGTAAGAGGTCCTACAAAATGCCACCATGTATCTCTTAGATAGATAGTATATATAGAGATAAGAATGAAGCCTTCTTCACTCTTGTCAATTCTTTTCTTGTTTCTAGTCTAGTTCAAGAGTCTCATATATTTTCTAGTCTTTGGCAATAGCCATTCCAATTTTTTTTTGAATATATATATTTTTTTATTTTTATCTTGTTATTTTCTTTTGATATAATTTTTATTAACTTACACATTTGTTTTAGTTCATATTCTTGACAACAAGGTGTATTGTATTTTCTATCAAGTTTAATAATAATATGTGATATTTTAAGAAATTTTATTTTATAAAATATCCAATCTATATGAAAATTATATCTTTTAAATCAAGAATGTCTTTAAATGATAGAATTAGATGAAAATCTAATAATATTAAATATAATATAACTACTATAATTCTCTAATATTACTTCTAATGGATTAATTTTATGAATAACATCTCTAGAGGATTAAAGTCAATCATCTATGACCTGTATATGAATAACCTTGGATTTCTTGACAATAGAAATTTTATAAATTTTAAAAAAATTTAAGTCAATAAATCAAGCAAACGCTCTTAAATCTATTAAAATAAGGATTTTGAATTTTTGAACATCCAAACATATTGGTATGATAAAGCAATAAGAAAGATTAGATGATAATATATGATTTTTTTATTTTTTATTTGTGAAGTAGAAGAATCTAACTGCATGGTTTCTATTGTAGCTAGATGCGTTCATTTTCCTACAAAGTATTTAGTGATGTGGCCACACTTCTCATTTAATATGTATGTCGATGTTTTTTGTTGCAATTATTAGTTTTATAGCAAGGTTTTCTACAATACAAATATAAGCCATTATTGTATAGTGTGATTTTTAAATTGAGAATATATTAGATATCTAGCTATAAAAAATTTATTTATAACTTATAAGTAAGATTTCAATAATTGATTTATCTTTATTAAGAAAGACAAATAAATATAATAATATTATATAAAAAAAATTATATTATTAAAAACTTCTTATATTTAAATAGATTTATATATAAAATTTTGTTATAATATGTAAAAAATCCTTAACAGTCTTTTTTATATAAAATCACAACTAATCAATTGTTGGTAAGTTAGATTCTTACTAATTTCAAAGAAAATCCATAATCTCCTTTCAAAACCTTATTTTTATATGAAAATTTTATTATAACTCTATATATCTATTTTTTTTTTACTTCTATAAAGTCTTAGCTCTCAAAAAATACCTTTAGTTTGTACAATATGCTCAAATTATAACAAAATCTTTCAATACTTTATTTACTTGCAGAAGATTGATTTCTTTTTAAATTTTGAAATCTAATAATTCTTAATCTAAATATTCAATTTTTATTAAATTTCTCCAATATATAGTTTATATCCTCAAGCTTTGCTACACAATAATTCAATTGTAGATTTGCTTTTGATCGTTTGATATCTTAAAAACTCTATCAGGTACTTAAAACCCTAATTTATAGACCCTTAAACACTATTTTCTTCATATCTCAAAAATCTAAAATCTTAATGCCACAAAATTTTTGTATGTAGTTTTGCAAATACAAACATACACATTTTTAAAGAATTTGAGCCAAAACCTTATCAAATTACTTAAGATATAGCTCAAAATACAACCACTAATTAAACAAGATGACTCATTGCCTTTAGATTATAAGCACTAACTTCAATTTCTAATATCTCCTCTATTCTAACTTAAAATTCATCAAGCTATACATTAAAAATGTATTAAAGAAAGTATTCTTTTCAATTCCAATCACTAATCTTTTATTGCTTTTTATATATGCAAGTTATATCCAAAAGAGTGACAGTAGATATAAATTCAATATCTTAACTTTAAGTGCCTATATCTCCTTCATAAACACTCCAAATTTTTCAATTTTTGCACCAAAATCATAATCAAAAATCTAAACTTGATGATTCTAATCTTTGATGTTCAAATACTTTCAAAAAAAAATCCTAATTTCTAATAAAGACTTAGGTAGCCTCCTTCAAGCCTATTGGATATGACTTTTGGCCAATAAGAATAGAGATTTCTATCATCCATTTCCATTCATCCATATAGATGGCATAACTATTCCTTTTTACATTAAAAATTTATTTTTAATCCTTTTTTTAATAAGATTTATATAATATGTGTTCTAAATATTAAATAAAAGAAATAAAACAAGATTTCAAAGATCACCAATATTTAACAAAGGTGATTCAAAATATAAATAATAATAATAATAATAATAGATCTTTTATATTATCTTGTAATCTCCAATGAAACTAATTTATTAATACGTTTTTATTTCAATTGAT
This sequence comes from Physcomitrellopsis africana, assembly GCA_036785485.1. Taxonomy (NCBI): domain Eukaryota; kingdom Viridiplantae; phylum Streptophyta; class Bryopsida; order Funariales; family Funariaceae; genus Physcomitrellopsis; species Physcomitrellopsis africana. Next base: position 285,366 of record JAWRVF010000213.1, on the reverse strand, counting down.
ATTATATGCTAATTGCCAAAATTTTGAAGAATAAACAAATAAAAAATAGATTTCTTATCAAAGGGCTTGGATTTTGATTATTGTAGAACAAATCTTATCATATTCTTCAAATGCTTTTGCAAATGATATCAAAAATATTTCAAAATTATGCAATATGGAAGAATTCTTTTTAAACAACAAAGCAAACAAAGGCAAAGTTTGATTTGAGAATAAGGTTCTAACCAAATTAATACAAGATGCTTCCATAGAATATCACTAAGGTTGAAGTAAAGTAATAAGTTATATTTTATTTATAAAGCTACAAAATTTTGAAGAAGTTCCATCAAATTTCTTTAAGAAGCTAATTTTTGGTTCTTTTGCTATTGATATTGAATTTTCATCTCAAATGTATATAGCTTTAAGTGAAGTAGACCTTGGTGATGGAATTCTTAGGATGATTTGTGATAATAGCTAAGGTGGTTCTGTTCTTTGACTATTATACATGGTCATATAAAGTTCTTTATTTTTTTTATACAAGGTTTCTATTTTGACTTTCAATGCTTCAAGAGCATTAATAATTGAATCCAATTTGGCTTCTTTGAAATTTGATATATTGACCCCTTTACTTCCTACCATAAAAATGAAACAAGAAGAATTAGATATAAAATATCAAGAATAATATTGATCTAGATAAATATAATTTATAACCTTAAGAGTGCTATAATACTTCTAAGAAGAGGTGTAATCTGCTTTCCATCTAAAAGATTAAGCTCTAATATTGTGCTATGTTAGTTTTAATAAATTGTTACAAATACACAAGTCAAGTAAAATAAGACTCCAAAAATTCAAAGAATTGAAATAAAAAAATTTATTTTATATCACAAGCAAAGAGCTACAACAAGGCACAAGAACAAGACTAGAAGATCCAAGCTAAGCCATAAGAATTGCATTGTTGAAATTGAAGATTCCCTCAACTTTAATTCCTATATATATTAAGTGCAAGGAAGCTCTTTGAGAAGTTTTTTTAATGCTTGGAGGTGAAACAAGCCTAAGATTCTTCAATGACCATTTAAGATTTCCTAAAACCTTCTAAGGCCTTCCAAAACCTTCTTGGAATCTATTAAGACCTATTAGGATCTTCTTGAAATCATCAAAAATCTTCTAAAATCTTCTAAGATCAAATAGAATCTTTTAGAATCTTCTAAGACTAAATAGAATATCCTTCCATTATATATCTTTGATATCACTAATATCAAAGTTAATCAAAGATGTAAAATTACACAATTTATTTGAAAATAATATCAATCTTGAGTACCTTGATATATTTAAGATAGTCAAAGATGTAAAGATGCCCAATTTATTTGGCAATAATGTCAAGCTTGAGCAATCACTAATATCAAAGATAGTCAAAGATGTGAGGTTGTTCAATTCATTGGATATTGAAATTAATTTGTAGCACCTATACACACTAAGATCTTCCAAGGAAATGAAATTTTTTATAGATTTTGGTAATTTTTAAAATTTTCAACAATCTTTCAAATAAATTTTTTTCAATGGCATCAACCATTTTAATTTGTTTAATAATTAAATTAAATTTAAACATATTTTTATATCAAATTCTAATAGTGTATCTATTTCAAAAAATAACTTTAGAACTTCTTAAATAAAAATATAATTCTTTAATTATAAGATATTTAAAGTCTCAAACTTCTCTTAAACATCTTTGTCATTTAGCATGTGTCATGCTTTATTTGATACTTTTATTTAAATATTATCTTTAGAAGATAGATTTTTAAAAATATATTTTAAATTAAGTGAGTGTCTTGCCAACTTCAAAAATATAAATAATCTTTTCAATTCATCTTTTGATATAAGATAACCATCATTATAATTAAACAATTGAAGTGTTAAAAAATATGTATTTCTTATTTTATCAAATTTATTGGTGTTTAGATTATTATAATATAATCCTTCTAATTATAAAACAATATGATTCAAATACACCAAAAGTTTAAAATCTTTGTATTAGAAGTCAATTTGATATATATAAAATTTTATAATATAAATTAAATAAATCAATAAATAATTTTGTATCAATATATATTTTTAATATATAATAATATCTAAATGATATAAATGTATTATATCTCCAATCTTTATATCTTAATTCTTTTCTATCATTATTAGTATCATACATGCTATTTAGATGATAGATAAGTACATTATCTTTTCACAAATTCCATGCAATGGCTCTACATTTATGTTCTATATTTATATGTCTTTATATTATATTTTTATTTCAATAATCTTTATATCCATGTCTTATAGCTAATCATGCACTATTATAATTTTATATTTATCTATTTTTTTATCAATAATTGATTTACTAATATATTTAGTGTATATTGTATATCATCTTTCAATATTTTTTCTTCAATGTTGGTCTATATTCACAATGTTCTTTCTTTCAACATACCTTACAGATACACATCATTACAAAAGAAACAACATACATCTAAGAACATATTCTTTTCTTCAATTTTTAAGTTATTAAAACTTACTCTCAATATATTCCAAATCTTGTGATCACTATTCTTTTCACCTCCATCCAACTTTATTTCTCTCTTCAACTTTTGAAAAGCTTGCTTCTAACATCTCAATCTCTTTTTCTCTCTTAAATATGCACTCATAACTTTTAAATTTAATAATAGACTATTACATATTTTTACAATCTTTTTGCCAACTTCAACAAGTTCATGATAAAGATGGAATAATAAGACAAGTACAAATTATCTTAGTATCTATAAGAATAAAAGATAAGCAACTTCAATTTTTTTTTTTCATCAAGTTCTTTAATACTCACTTTACATATTTCAATAGCACAATATTCCATAGCTTTCTAATCTTGAATTGTCACAATTAATGTACTATTACTCATAGCAAATAAATCATCCATAGGCACAACATCTTCAATTTGACTTTGATTCTTCACATTGTCACAAACTAGGATGATTTTATTTTATTTAAGAATAATTTTAACATTTCTTGTGCTTCCTTGAAATCCTTTGATTTTGATTCAATTTTAAATTATTCTAAAATATGGTGAGAGGTTTTATATCAATTATCACTACTTTGAATGCATTCAATAAAGTAAGAAGTATCATATATATACTTAATATTATTTAATTTGGCCTTTCTTATTGTCATCTTGCTTATTCTATTCATTCCAATAAGACACAATACCTTCACTTTACTTGCACATAGGTCTAATATTTGTAATGAGCATTGCTTTCTACCAAGTACTTCATCTTCAATTATATCAACCTATAATTAGAAATTAAATCATACATCAATATAAAGGATAAAATAATACATATAAAATACATAATATATATATTACATTTTAATATAGATCTTCAAACTGGAATTCTTAGTAAGACATCTAACTATGACCATAGCATATAAGTTTTTGTACAAATAAAAAATCAAATTAATCAATTAAATTTAATAAATTCTTACGTCATTCATTAGAAATAATTGTGGAAATGGAAATCTATTGTGTATTTGTTGTAATTCTATATTTTCATGACTTTTTTTCTTTGATGTATCAAAATATGATATTTTTATTACAATAATTCTATCCAAAAAAATTTGATTTAACACATTTAATTTTTCATAAATTTTATAAATTTAAGCTGATACAAAGGATTTAAGTTCTAACACTCTTTTATGAGCTTATTTAATTCATCATAATTTAAAGATAAGTTTGGTCTTTCACCTCTTTTTATTCTTTCTAATATCTCATACATCCTATAATCTTAAAATGGATCTCTTTTGGAAAGAAACTTATAATATATTATTGCAAATGAATACATGTCCGCTTCAAAAGGATATATTATCATTATTTTTTATTTGTTCTTTAATATCTTAAGACCATATAAGTTGTACTACTATAAATATAATCATTCTTTTTTATTTTTAAATTGCTATCAATTTCAATCTTAGATATTAAAAAATCAATTGATTTTATAATAGCATATCAAACAATCTCATTTATGACTTTTTTTCAACAATATTAAGCAAAATATTATAAAGCTTCAAATCACAATGTGTATTGTATATGATATGTAAGTAATACATCTCTTTTGCAATTTGATGCATAACACCAATTCAAAATATATATAAGATACTTTCTTATTCTTTTTTAATATCTTGATTAAATTTGTTTGCATCAATTCCATTTCTAGATATAGATATTTTTTCTTTTCTTTTTTTTATTTAATCTTAGATTCATAATATTCACCATTTTCATTTGCATTATTCTTCATTGCAAAATAATAAAATATCAAGTTGAGATGGCTTAAACTTACTAAAATACTCATTTCTTTGATAAAAGATTTATCATATACAATTTTTATCTTTTTAATTACACACAAAAGTCCAAACCACTTTGATTTATATACTTTTTCATAAGATCCTTTGCCTATGAGTTTTATAAATTTAACACTTTTTATGAATGAGAATAGTTCCAAATCATCCAATTCTCCATATTCTATGCAATACAAGTATTTTAAGCTTTATAATAGATACTTTGCTAAATCACATTCTTTAAAATTTTCTTCTTCATTTGTAAGAGTCAACCTCCTATGTAAATATTTTTTTATCACCTTCTACTTTATTATAGGTTGTAACATCTAAAGTATCAAATAGTTTTTTTTCAAATTTATTGGCAAAATACTTTGAAAGCATATCACTTGTTACATCATAACAATACTTTAAATCCAAAAAAAATTCTCTAAAATTTTCTTTGTTTTTTAATTGAATCATTGTTACTTTTGACTAATTTTATTTTTCACAATTCTTAACAACTAAATAAGATTTGTTTAATATAAAAAATAACTATTTTAATAAAAGTCTATACTTCAATCCATTATTGTTATAAGTCATCAAGTAGTTACTTACCTTCATAACATGTTCAATATTCTTACATAGATTTGTATATTGGTTTTTATTCAATATATCTTCTTTCTTCAATTAAACCTTGAATTTTTCAATATAGTCTTTATATTCTTTTTAAATATCTCCACTAACTTCCATATTTGATATTGTCCCAATATCTTGCAAATTAACATTGGATTGTTCCATATTGAGTAAAAACATCTACTTCCACATATATGGCAAAGGTCTTTGCTTCAAAATATATTTCTTAACCACCTCCAAAAGATATGGTATGGTGACTTATTTATAAATGTTTCGAAATTCAACCTATTGCTTTACATTCACAATTATATATTAGAATTTATTTATTTATTAAAATATTTATTCCATTCTCTTATCTACATCGCTACACTAAGTATATCATTTTATATCTTACACATTATACATATCATTCTACCAATATATCTTTAATCATAAATAATCTTAAAACCAATATGTAATTATTACATATATTTTTAAAAGCTTATTTTAATCTATAATAATAATATAAACTATACTAATAATATAATCCAACTTTCAATTCTAGCTCAAATTAAACATATATTATAGTATACATTTTTAATGACTATTATCTTAAAAAATTTAATATATTTTTTTTTTTATACAAGTAAAGAAATAAATTAACAAAGCACAAATATACTCAATAAAGTAAAAAAATACTATGTAATCCTAATGTTGTATGCAATTAAGAATCAACATGTTTACCAAATTCCACATTCTAATCTATTCTTTCAATTATCATTTCCCCATTCAATAATATCTTCTTTCTATTTCATCCAATCTTCACAATGTTAGGGAAGCAAATCCTATATCCTAACAAATCCTAAATAATCCCTTATAACTACTAAGCCATATATAAATAGTATATAAATCTTAAAATAGCAAATCTTATCTCCAAAAAAACTCCTAACAAATTATAATACAACCACCTTAAATCCACATCCTAATTCTAATATACACTAACAAACATTAACAAATCCTACAAATACTAACAAATTCTATCTCTAAAAAATTCTAATAATATTTTTTCCTAATCCTAATAACTTGTTCATAATAATTATAATAATTTAATAAATAAGTATAATTATAATTATAAAAAAAAATCTTACAATCACAAATTAGATCACCTAGCCAATTCATATATATAAAATTAAAAATTCACTTTTTTTTCTCTTTTATTGACTTCAACCACTTACTTAATACTCTACCTTGTCAATCTACATACCACAGCTTGTTTGATTGAAGGCCTCTCTTCCCTTTAGCAACTACTTCAATCACCTTATTATTTCAATATTTCAATCTTGATAACCTTTAGCTTATTGTAACCATTATTTAAGTGGCTTCAACAATACATACATTCACAGCAATCCAAGAATTGAGCTCTCACAATTCTTCCTCTAAAGTTACATGATCCAAACTCTCCAAGCACTACAATGCTTGTCATTTGATTTGTTGCCACTAATTCCTCTTAGTTCTTACTTTGATGATCCTAATCCTAAGCCTTTCGAGAAGCTAACATCAAGTGGCTCCTACCTTTAGAAATTCCACTCTGAAATTTACTAATCCAATAGATTGGTTGTAGAAAATCCAATGCCCTCCAACAATCAATCAAATCACAATCAATGGCAAATTCTATCTATATTGAACACTAGTACAATATCCTATGGAGGCTCTAGAATATAACTAGCTGCATTCACATCAGTAGATAAACTGGTGCAGCAATTCTTGATATTCAAATCACAATATTTAACTTGTGTGCAATGTATGGATTTAATGTTGATCTAACCAGTTACTCCGTATATCATTAGAAATGCTACGGCTCTTACCTAGCCCTTAAAAGATTCGCAAGCCGCTACTGAGTCCTTGCCTACCATCTGCTCAATTTCCTGATCTACTAGTCTACTCTAATCTTGCTCCCGGCAGAAGGATAAAAACTGAAACAAAATTCCACAATGACGCCCTCCACTCTCCTGTTCTTGCTGGATCTGCTACCTCTCCGCCTCTTCACGACAAAGTCTCCCATCGAATAAACTCCCTCGCGCTCTGGTTGTGGATGTCAACACCCTTGCTATATCATCGATGCTGCTCACAGACCGCGTTCACCGCTCTCGTGTAGCATCGATACCATTCAAAGACCTCGTCCACCACTATCCTGAATCATCAAGATCCCTTATAGACCTCGTTGTCGTGCTTGGCTGGTTGTGTAAAGAGGCTGTAGCGGAATAGGTACCTACGTGGTACCTGGTACTGGATGAATAGAAAGTCCTAATTGTAATAAACTTTAAACTTCTCTAACAGTGGAGATGAGATTACATTAGCGAGTGCAAAGACCTCCAGGAGTTGTCGCTTAATGAGAGTCTCGGCAGAACTCGTGGCGATGTGGGTTGCTTGGATGATGGAATAGCCATCGCTGCACGTTTCCCACATATTGATGCGTCAATGAGCGCAAGTTAAACGACGTCCGTTCATGGCATGGATGTTGGAAATTACCACTTGATAATAAGTTCTGTCGTCCAGAGTTTGTTGACAGTGTTTGGTGTCAGTAGTCGTCCACAACAAATAATCTGTCAGAAGGAATTTAATTTTCTTTTCTTTTCTTTTTCTTTTTTTTTTTTTTTGGTGTACTGAGAATCTAAGCCTTTTAGGTTTCATATTCTTAGTGGCAAAGACATTTGAGGTAGTTTGGAAGTATACGTGATGTTGTGTGATGTGCTTTTGTGTATTGATTGGATTTTTGAGTTGGTTTTCGGGGGCAAATATTGTAATAATGAGACGTTGTTACTTTCAATATGATCAAGTATTTTATCAAACAAATAAGTAACGAATTTACGTATAAATCAAGTAAGATCTGAAGGTATTTTGATTGTGAGTATCATTTAAGACCTACTGGTAAGGATAGTTGGTTCATCATGGCTTGCAAACAAATTATGACGAACAAAAGACACTATAGTTTCCAGAAATACTTAAGTACTCACTATTGTACACATTTGGCTCTGAATATGAAACAAATATGTTTCACGGGAAGTATGTAGGTAGTAGAACAACAAAAAATCCTCAACAATATGTAATGTGGAGCATTGAGAAAGTGCTAAAAGGCATTCGAAGTATTCCCTTGATCATATACTAAGACTAAACTAAATATGACTTGCTCATTGATTTCTGAAAGCTCTATCGTTTGTTTAAAATTAACCCGGTTCACAGACCAAGCATTTATAGTGTTCATCCTCAACCTTAAAACTGGTGTGGAGTTTCCATGCTTACTGTATTAAGTAGAGCCAAGATGAGACTAACATACCGATTCCGACCACTTGCATCATTTGCAGATATCTACATCAAAAGAATGTACTAGTCTCGCTAAGTTGAAGAATGCAAAACGGAATTCACTTAGTTCGGATGGGCAACCGAACAGAACTCAACACGGATTTTGTGACGACAAAAACCCTGCTACGCACTACCACTCTGTCGATGAGGAAGCCCGGCACAACCATAAAATCAACCCGCGAAATGTCTGAGCTGGGCATATCCTCGTCTTCATCGGATTCTGACTCCTGGAAAATGACAGACTCCATGTACTTCTCTACAAACTTCTCAGACTGCCCAACACGAAAGATGCGAGCCATGGGGTGGAAGGCGAAGGCAAGCTTGTGTACCTGCCAGACGCAAACCGCAAGCTGGACAAATGTGATGCCGAGCTTGGCAGTGAGGTAAGTGGTGACCTCAGTGGAAGTATCTTCGGCGGAGAAGGAGTTCTCGAAGGTGAGGTCGATGATCTCTTTCACCATGCTTGAAATCTCTGGAATGGTATCACTCAGGTCTTCCAGTTTGATGCGGCAAAAATGTGTAAAAAGACTGTCTCCCGAATGCACGTATTGCTCCGTGTTATCCATGGCATTGAGCATCTTGTACTGACGGAAATTTTCCATTCTCTGTCTGCCGAGATCCATGAACCCCGAGGAGCTATCTTGAAGGTCAAAGCATTCGTGTTCAAAGCCTTGGAACAATAACTTACACGCGATGGCCTCCAAGACGTACTTCAGGGGAGCTGCCTTGCCAAGTGACACGGAGCGGACAAAATTATTGCGAGCCACTGCCATCCCATCAATCTTGCCCTGCTCCATTGCCTTCATCAAAAGCCTTGAAAAGATTCCGGCAACTTGATGCACGCGCCGGACAGCCTTCTCGAGAAGCTGAGGGATGGCTTGCGACCCAAAAGACGAGACTCTTCCGACTATCTCCTTGGGTACGCTCTTGACGACTACAGATTCCCCGCCCTCTAGGTCTTCGATTTGTTGTTTTAGATCTTCATTTTGAATATCGCTTTGCCGTATCCTCTCATTCAATTTTGACGTCGTCTCCCACTCTTCACGTAATCGAGCCCTTAGGTTCTGCATCTCCAATTCGTGTGACCCTACTTGCTCTTCCAAAGCCAAGCAATGTGATTTGAGCAGCTCGTGATCATCAGTGCTTGTGCTCCGCAATTGCTTCTGCAGAGTAGCGAGCTCCTGCTCAAGCTGCTCGACGTATACAATTAATTCGTTCACATGACTGCTTTTCTCCTCCACGTCCTTGCTTAATTTAGAAAACTTCTCCTGCTCTTCACCCAGCCGATCTCTAAGATCCTGCACCTCAAGCTCTTTGGCTGCCACCGTCAGCTCTTGCGTCGAGACTTTCTGGTTAAGATCCTGTAAACGCTCCGTCTGATCCTTGACCAGCTTCGCCAACTGCAGTTTCTTGCTCTCCAAGAGACCATTCATTGTCGTCAAATCCAAAACTTTCGTTTTCAACTGTTCCACAGCGACAACCTCAGTCTCTCTTTTCTTCTCCTGATCTACCCTCCAAACCTTTAAATGCTGGATCTCGCGTCTGACCACTTGCAAAGCGCTTTGAAGTTCTTTAATCTTGTCATCCTTTCCCGCAGAGTTGCTTAGAGACTTCTCAAGGCGCTGGAGAAGCCCTCTCACCTCCTGCTCCTTTTCTTTTATCTTCACCTGATGCTCAGCATTGCTTGATTCCAAATCCTTCACGCGGCCCTCCATAACAAACAGACTCTTCCTAACCTCTTTAAAGTCTTTCTCCATTTCGTCGATGAACTTCTTCTTTCCGTTTACGGCCTTCTCCAGGCCATCAATGCGAGCGTCTTTGCCCGCCAAAGCAGACTCCAACTCCTTGACCTCTTTCCTTGCAATGCTCAGCTGAGGATCGTACAAAGCCACTTGGTGGGGTTCATAGACTGCCAAAGTTTTATCAATTTTTCCATTAAGATCTCGGCTTCCATAATCTGTAGACGGAAGACTATACGGCTGGCTAGGGTAACTTGAATCATGTCCACTGTAATACGCCGAAGCTCCTTGAATCCTTGGTGGCTCACGAACAATTCCAGGAGATAGGTCGTTCTCCGTCCGAGTTTTGCCTCTGGGAGATCCTGCATCACGACCCATCCATGAACCAAGGTATGAAGTAATTGAAGAACTCCAACCTCCCGAAGATCCAGATGATTCGTCAAGAAGAGGGGGTAAGCATCTGCTGTCCACTGGGAAACCATCTACTCGGTCATGTTGCGTTGTGTAAGTTGAAGCCAGACTATCCCCTCGTCCATTTAGCATTGGGTGCCTCGGTGGGAAGCTGTCCCTTCGATCATCTAGTAATGGCGGTCTCGTTTGGAAGACATCTCGGCCATCTCCAGCTGGATATTTCGGCGGGAAGATGTCCATGCGATCATTGTGCATAGAATATCTTGGTACGGAGCTGACTTCTGCGCCATTTTGCGGTTCATAGCCTCTGGAATAGTAGAGGTCATCGGGCATGGAATACATTGTTCGCTTACTGAACTATGCGCGGGGTAAATTGCACATTCTGCTTCTTTCGGCAGCTAGGTACCGGCAGCTTCGGTACTGTCACTTAACCCTGTCGTCACTCAATCGATTAACACTTACTTCAGCAAAGAGTAGCATTCAAAAAGCTCCAGGAGGCGACTTAAGGGACTCTGAAAGGGAACGATCTCTACAACCTGGCATCATCAATCAGAAGCAGATCACAGAACTGAAGATCATCTCCACACTGCTTGAAACCAAGCGATCACGTGAAATGAATATAAGGCAACTGATTGCAGAAACTACGAAACCAGCTACATCTCACCAACCCAGACCCTAATTAATTGACCCTCTTTCCAAAGTCCTCAATTCAGCTGGTATAGCGGAAAACATGCATACAGTGGAACAAATAAATATAAATATATAAAGGAACAGAAATCCAATCAACATCTGCTAGCTCTCAATTGACTACAATGAGCTCTTCTGCAGTGAAGAGCCCAGGGAGTAGCACCTTACTCTGCCACATGCCACTCATCACTGGACCTCATCGCACGTCGACGTTAAAGAGTCTCACCTTCAAGCTCCCAAGCCTTTGATGGCTGTCACCGGAACCCTAGAAGTCGAAAAGAGATAGAATCATTGAGGCAACTCCTAAATCGTGAGAGGTCGAAGAGGGCAACTGTGTCGGTCGTGATGTTTAACCATAAACCTCTTGTTCTGAAGCAAATAAACATCCTCCGAGAATTCTATAGTATGAAACAATTCGACAACCCTAGATAAGCCACGGCAGCAATGAGCCCACCACACAATGTGGTCAGTTTGAGATCTCAGGAGCTCGAATATCTCCCAAATTCAATCGCGACTCAACACAAAGCTCTGCATTGCAGTCCCAAAGCTCACACAAAGCACGGAAATTCAACATGCCCTTCCACTCTGCCCTCTGTACAAGAGAAGCAAGACCCCCCTGCACACCACAGCAACCAACTATCGACTGAAACTCAGTATTCTCAACGTTTGAAATAAATAGCGCAATAATGATAACTCTCAACCATAGCTGGGTAAAATTCAAGAGAATCACACACTCCGCCACGGACATGAGACTAACCTAATAATGAAGACGAATGACTCAAGTATGGATCGATCTGTATGTGGCACTGTAGACACGTCCAATGTCGAGAAATGTAAGCAATCTACTGACGCCAGTTGGGCAAGAAGAGATTGGGCAGTGCTTGAGTTTGTGTTGTGTTCATAAGGTCCGGGAAAAGTGAAAGGACAAGCCTGGCTGGCAGAGAGTATGAAGCCGGCAGGACATTTTTGCCTTTAAACAAAGGACCCTGCGAAAATGTGCCTTGGTGGTGAGGACCTCGATCAATTCCCCTTTCAAGATTCTCGTCAGTTTTTTGTTTCTCATAAATGTTGAAGGGAACTGGAGCGTACAGGTGTGATGAGCCAGTTTAACTCTCTTTGATTTCAAACTACTGAACGATTTAGATTTAGTAGGCCAGTACCGTCTTATTCTGACACTCGAACGTCTCGCGAACAAGAGTAGAAACTTGGGGTGGGAAAATAGAGCAGGTTATCAAAAGCATCTGACAGAAACGATTAGGGACAGCACATTGCTAATCGAACACCTCTGAAGGATTCTCTAATATTGCTGTGGGCTAAATAGACTTGTCATCGGTGCAGCGGCTCGGTGTTCTGTGGCATGAGTGTGTGTCAGCTGCATGATCATTTATTCTTGCTTTGAAAACAGTTTAAAATTGTTCCGAGGATGATCCTTTGACGGCGATTTTGTCAGATTTATTGGGTGCATCGGGTGTGAATGAGATAGAAATTACTATCATCACGGTGAACTACTAGTCCACCCAACGTTCACTGTTGAATACCCTTGCCCAATTTCTGAACAGTGACAAGGGACTCCAAAATTGTTGTTAGTTCGGTGACAGATGCAAATTGAATTCGTAGATACCGCACGAAGTAGTGCAACGGAATACAGCAAGGCAAGTAACAGAACGATTGTCGTGATCTGGGCTACTTGCACTTGCATCCAGCTTCTACGCCGCAAAGGTAGGGGAGGTACACATGTTCCTGGATGAGCCTGAGTAAGTGACGTCCGAACCAGTCGTGGGAATCTCGCAGTCATTCTCCACCCTCAAACCGCCACCTTCTCTCTATATTTCATCCTGCACATTCCATACGGAGCACGTGATGAACGTAAAGAGTGAGTGATCAAGAATTACACGGCTCCTCTCTTTCTCCACCATCACTCTTCCAGTTTGAATTCGCAGGTTGTGATAGGCAGACGGAGTTAATACTGCCTCCTTTCCCCTTGGCCACATGCAGGGAACAGCATTCAGGAATTCTTGTCCTACGCGCGACAGCACTTTCGGCCAGCAGCAGTAGCTAAAAGTGTACTGAATGAATAGAGACATGCCATCGAGGGCTCCAAACAATTCATAGAGCTTTGAGTATGTTTTAATACACAAAACCACCAGGATGTTCGACATTCTCTCACACCCTTACACAGAAAGAAGGTGGCTCTTAAGACTCTCACCAAACTTGAAGACCGACAATGTAAATTTGGAGAGGAGAAAAAGCACTTCAGGGTGACACAGTTCAATGTCATTGGAGACCACTAAACGGAAGTAACAGGTCCGAGATCCCAATATTGGTCAGTATACAGGATAAAGCAGTCTGTTAAGCAGCAGATGCAACCAACACCCAAGAGTTAAACTTCGACGCCAAAGAATCAACAAATTATCACAGAAGTTGCAGCGTTGATCGATGCATGAGGATCGCATCAACCACTTCAGACAGCAGCTTACACTGATTCCTCCATCCTTAAATCATGTAAATGCTTCTGGTATAACCTGACTCCTGTCAACTACACAGTGCGCTCTCTACCCTTACATTTCTTTTTCTCTATACACACGATAAATTCACACCATAGATTGCAACGTTCAGGGTGCAAATTACATATGAATATTCCATACTCTAAATTACAGTCACTCTTCAATGTGGTCTCATTGAAAAAAGACGAGATCTTGTTCATTCGAAGTACACTTTCTGCAATTGTTGAGTTCGTTGCAGAGCAGCCAAAGAGAGTCGTGACTGAAGAAAGCTACTGTGTGTGTGCCGTGGTGCCGAGGATGGACACAATCGATGATTGATACGCGTGAGAAGAATACTACCTCAAGGGAAAGTGAACCCGCCCCCGCCAGCGGCAGAGGAACCTTCAGGAGGGCTGGTATAGACCCACAGAAGGGAAATGATGACGGAGAGGAGTCCTGACCACACGTAGACAATGGTTGGAGTGCGACCGCGGCGACCCATAAGTCCTTTGGCAAAGGGGTAGAGATGACACAGCACCCACAGAGAGAAGAAGACGCCCCCGATGAGCTTGCTCCACTCTGGGATGGTGCTGTAGATCTGTCGAGAGGTTCCCACTGCTATGGCCACAGCATTTGTGATCAGGATGGTGATGGGAGGGATCATAAGCGCGCTCCACTTCACCACGTATAAGTCCGCGAACTCATCCCCTTCCTCGTCCCCCCCAGACTTTGAGGTGAGCGTGAAAGAGATATCGACACCGGCGATGACCTTCAGGAAACCTTGGAAGACAGCTGCTAAATGGGCACTGGTGCCACCAATCACCCAGAATTGCTCGTTGCGCCACCATTCCTCTAGCGTGATTCCCGACCACTTAACTTCTAGAATGGCGAGAAGGCATAGGGTAACGGTGATGGTGAGGAGGTAGACAAGGAAGGTGATGTTGAGCTGAGACACGATGAATTGGCCAGAGAAGAGGGACAGGGCTGGAAGGAAGCAGTACACAAGCAGAAATATAGACGTGAATGGATAGATGCCAACGTTCAGATACGCAATCCGTTGCAAGAATTTCAGCCGCGGGCTTGCCAGGAGCGCATTGTTGCGTGAGAAGAAGATCTCAACAGACCCTGTCGCCCACCGCAACACCTGCACATGTGTAAACCCACAATATTGAAAAATTAAACCATGTATTTTTTCACTTTGATACTTACAGAGGGCTCTGCTTACCGCGAACATTAGCGGGCAGACACTACCATACGACGTTCCAGAAATGTGTCAAATCAGCTCGAGAAATTCGACGCTACAGTGAACATCGTGAATTACTGACCTGGTGCAATCGATCAGTCAAGTTGATGGGAGCGGTTCCACGAAAAGCATCACGCTTCGTGACGCAGTATATCGAACGCCAGCCACGGTTGTGCATTCGAAACCCAGTCACAACATCCTCAGTCACAGACCCATAAATCCACCCGACACGCCCTCCCCATTCGGTCTTGTCTTCATAGAAACATGAAATGACATTGATGGCCTCGGCGACTGTAGTTGCGTCCAGGGGTTCACGCGGAAGCGTCAAGGCACCCGCTGGCCGACCATTTTGTACCCCATGGTCTTGGAGAGGTCGCCCTTGGAACTGGGCAATTGGGATTGACGCAGCAAAAGTTGCCGAGTCCCCGTATCTCTTTGGCAACATTAAGTTCTCGATGGCGTCATCCTCGTCATCACTGGTGATGCCATTCAAGGTCTGTACCTCTACCTCCCGTTTCATAGCATGCTTCTTCTTCCTTGAGCAACAGAGCGTTTCCCAACATCCTGGACGTGTCTTGTACCTGGGAGGATCAAATCCGTAGAGCGCAATGCGCCGAAACACGCATCCCGTGCCAACGTACACGGGCCCTTGGAGCCCATCCAGCGCC
Organism: Physcomitrellopsis africana; assembly: GCA_036785485.1. Classification (NCBI taxonomy): domain Eukaryota; kingdom Viridiplantae; phylum Streptophyta; class Bryopsida; order Funariales; family Funariaceae; genus Physcomitrellopsis; species Physcomitrellopsis africana. The sequence goes on along the minus strand of JAWRVF010000213.1, from coordinate 269,837 downwards.
CTCATATTGACGTCGAAGAAGACTGTATTGTGATTGGCATACCTGTCATTCGGATCAACGCCTTCGAACCGCTGGGGGAACTGGACGTAACACAAGCGGTCGCCGCCTCTGTCCATGAAGAAGCACATTGCCTCTCGCAACGCAAGAGAGTTGTAAATATAATGATCGCAGTCGAGATTCAGGATAAATGGCCCGTTGGACATGATGCCGCTAGTTCGCACAAGAGCATTCATGGCGCCGGCTTTCTTATTGTGATCGTATCCGGGACGCTTCTCTCGAGAGACATATACCAACATGGGAAGGCGAATGTCGACGTCTGTAGTATCGATGATGTTCTCCTCGTCGGCGCTTCCCATGAGCGGCTCATGGGTAGGCGGGGCTAGCATCACCTACATCGTGCATCAATTATTTTGGCTGTCAGATGACAGCATTCAAATGTAGCCAAGTTTGAGTATTCAGTGTTTTTGTGAGATTTCATTCGCAGATTTCGAAAATACCTGAATAATGCCCGCATGATCACCACGCCCGTGTTCAGCTCCAGAATGCGACCACGTACCGGGCCAGTGTGTGCCATCGGCCATCCAGGTAGCCTTCAGCACTTTGAGCGGCTCCGAAGGATCACCCCCTGATTCAATCTGAACTCGTTTAGCACGAAGCTCCTCGTGCGCATTGTAAGCATCTGATCGCCTTCGTATGGCATCCGGGAGGCCGTTGATGCGCACCTTGAATTCATCGTACTCCCGTTTAACTCGCCGGCGGTCTTTCACAAAGTCGGGGCGCAACTTATTCTTTGTAGGGTCTCCTTTCAAGAGGAAATATGTCTCTGGGTTGCGAGGCTCGATACTGTGTTTGCGGCAAAACGGGACCCAGATTCGGGAGAAACTCGCAGCTTCGGCTAGAGCTTCAAATGACAGCAAAGAACCTCCATCGTCAGACAAGTAGCAGGAGAGCTTTTCAAGAGGGTAATCAGCTGCGAGAATTGAAAGGATCGTGTTTCCGGTTGTAAGCGGAGGCTCTTTCTCCGGGTCGGCTGAAGAAACGAACACGTCAACTCCGGGGAGATCAGAGCGACCGTCTGGATTCTCAGGTGATGGAAGCTCGAACTTTTCCTTAAGCACTTGGAGGTCCGTCATCCTGTTAATGGGACACAACTTTGGAAGCTGGTCGAGAATCCAGGAAAACGCGAACCAAATTTCGCACACGATTGACATTCCCCATAGCCACATTGCGTCGGGATTATTGTGCTTCACGCGCCATGTTAAAAACAAGCCCAACACAACCATCCGAATCAACACGAGAAGCCTGCACAGGATTCAAACTCTTTGTCAGACCATCCGTACAAAATAGTCCACGGATTACATGGAAATCATCATGCAAGTTGATACTCAAATTATGCTACACTGTGTCTGCATTGAAGAGCTGCACTCTCTGACCTGTAGGGGCTCAGGATTCCAGGAGAAATGGATATTTTTCTCGTGAGGGGCTTCTTGGATTTGTCAACAAAGGTGGCTGGTGCCGCTCCCATACCAGAATTTCCATTCTTAGAGTAGCCATTATCTTTAGGCCAGACCGCATTGCCATATCCATATGTGCCCTTAGTCTCGTACAACCATCTGGAGGTATCGAAGTCGCCATTGGAGTTTTGGTGCATCAGAAGACCACCAGGATTGTTGGTTTTCAAAAGGGACAATCGTCTCTCCATTCGAGCGGGATTCATGCTCATAGAGGTAGTTAAGGAACGGAAGATTGTGGTGCGGGACGATTCATCACAGGTTTTGTAATCTTCCTTGCAGCCCGGGCATTTGGGGGAAGGGGACGCTAGAGCATCCAGATAGCAGTCGCGGCAGATACGAAAACCACACTCGCAGGGGAGCATCTCCTCGCCGCGTTCGTCACGGAGAGACTTACCATCGCAGCCATGTACAGAACATGACGTTCCCCTGGCGCACGCCAACTGGGGGTGATGAGCTTCCAGCTCCATCATCTTCTCCATCACATGACCTCTAGTAACGCTGTTAAAGCCGCCTGTGAAGATGGTACTGGAGACAAATTGCTGCTCGGCTTTTTCAGCCATACCAGGGTCCATGGGCCGCACGGAAGGGGTAGTGCCGGACATGCTTCCCGACATGCTCTGGAAGTCTGGAGTGGCGGGGATTTGCACCGTGTAGGCAAATTCCGAGCTTACCTCTCCCCCCATTTCGCTTTCGTCCCGGGACAGCGATAGATAGCGCCCACTTGAAGTCCGTCGCGTGTGTCCCGTTGAGGCTGGGGAGGTCGACCTCTCCAGCTTGGGGCTTGACCCCCGTGGAATGTTGTAGTTACGGAACGATCTGGCTCCGGGTAAGGAAAGAGACGACCCCGGCGACGTCATGGCTGCACATTTTGCAGGACCACTGATTGTTAGCTACCCATCATGAAACCATGACTGAACTAACAAACTACCCAATATGCACGTTCATCAAATCGACGCGAGCTTGGTAATGCAGCTGCAGAATAGGCTCGAACACTAAACATCTGCTAAACTAAGGAACAAGCAACATAAGGTTTAGCATTGCAAACACAACTGCAGGGATTTCAACAGAACCTCAGACACTGCTCTCTATACCTTTGCCATAACCACCATTAAAGCAAGTGCCAAAACACCAGTCACCAACACAGATCCTATCGTTCCTCTAATACTCCGAAACCAACACACCAAAAACTGACAGAAAGTCCACCGACCATTAAAACTAAATTAAGAAATTTTCAGTTGCACGCCACCTTCACCAGACCCGGACCATCTAACGCACCTTCAGGACTCAAACGCTCCAAATTCCTGCAACGCGTCACACCTTCACAACTCTCATCGCCAGCTATCACAGTCCATAAAAACACACTCCTCGCTCATCGCAAACGACCACATTCCCACATGGGCCCCCAAAATCGCCTCAAGCTCCTCACTCTCCTGGAAAGAAAACTAACCGACCCCAAGAAGCGGCTCAATCGCCTCAACTCCACGCCAGGAGAGACGGTGAGACGAAGAAGCTGAAGCGCGAGGAGTGTGTACGAGTGATACTCGAAGCCACAGGGGAAGCTCTTGACTACAGCATGTGTGTGAAAGCTCCAGCTCGCAAGAAGGAGGCGTAGAATACTACATACCATGAGAAGTCTCCCATTTTGTACTGTACACGGTGGATCGTATGCGACGTGCTGGAAACATCGCGCTACGCGAGCTCCATGTATGAATGCAACCGCCGTCCAACGGAAGGCGCCGTTTTCCGTTGGCACTTCAAACGGACGTTGAAGTTGTGGTGACGGGAGCCTTTTCAACGGCTAAATTTAGGATCCATGTCTTTGGCTCTTGACCGGTGTTTGAATGACTAACTGAATTAGGTTTTGACTGGAATCGAACTCATGGCACATCAATATCAAAGGTTCACCACATGGAAGAGCTAAGTGAAGCTATGGTGTCTCCTGGCTGGCAGCGACCTGCCTAGGTGGACGCAACCCATGCTTGCTGACAGGCACCCAGTTGCGACGCTGCACAAATTCCGTCCACGTCACGCGCTGGTTTTTCCAAGCTCTTTCTTCTTGAGCCTCGGCTGGCGACGCATATTCTGGCATTAGACAGGCATGTTCTGTCTGGAAACAGCCTTGTGTATCAAACAATTCAAACCGCGAATGGGGTGTGATTTGTCAGGTGCTAAGTTATCAGTGGTTGTGCCCCTGCTTGTTCCCTCCTTGGGAACTCTACCTGCCATTGCAGAACGGATCACTTACAGGGTCCCGTTGCAGAATAGTGATTGGCTGGTGTGTTCCCACATGGGAACCTGCCTGCGTTCCCACTTGAGAGTTTGTCTGGGTTCAGAAGGAAAGTCACTCAACTGTCGATGTTTTTGAATTTGTGAACAGTGTTGTTTTTTTCTTTATGTATTTAGAGTTCATGTGAACGTTTCTGAAGTAGAAAGGACATATGATTTTGAATGTATGTCCAACATAAATCATAATGCAAACAATGTAACTAAGAATCGCACAAACATATTCCATTCACAATGCCCACAAAAATTATTAGTACAAAGAAAATATTCTAGTTGATAAATTTTAAGGTTTATAAATTTATTAAGATTTTAAAAAATTAGAAACTTATAACAAAAACTATAAAAGTTGATTAAAGTATTTGACAAGTTTAAAAAATATATAATTAATGATAAAGACATTAAACAACATGGGAATATTTTATTTTAAATTAACAATATATAAACATAGAAAGTTTCAATAAAATCAATTAATTAATGTGTTTAAAAATGTCATTTCCTCAAACGTTTCTCAATGCCATGATTTTTAAATTATTTTACAGTAAATAATTATGTATATTAATCATTTTTAATTAGCTACAAAGAAAATTTGTCAAAATTAAAATTAAAATAAATTTTTTTACAGTTACAGTTCAATTGACATTTTTTTTTTTTTAATTACTACATTATAGATATTTACTACTACTGTGAAGCATATTAATTTGATTTTTGAATTCACAAAAAATAGTATTCATAAAACTCAAATTAAAAAAATATCTAAATTAACATGATTTTATTTTATTTTATATCTATCATCTCTAAACACCAACAAAATACTTAAAATGTAAGTTAATATATAATATTAATAGTATAATAATCATCCAAAAATAAATTATACCAATATTGTTTCAAAATTGAAGTTATGGTGTGTTTATGAACACATTCCTAGCAAAAAAAATTAGATAATATATATGTACATGTGTGTATATATAGAATCTAAAAAAAATCTAGTACAATATATCAAAAAAATTCGGTAAATATAGTTTTAAAAATAAGATTAAAAAAATATTATGTTAAAAAAAATTTAAAATTTAAAAATTAAAATTAAAAAACAATAAGTTATGGTTGCTTTTGAAATGAAATGGTGATTAAAAAAACTTTATCTTTACATTTAAAAAATTAAAAAATGTACCACCAACTGAAAGCACAAAATTCATGAAGTTGAATTTTATATTCCTTTTTCTGTTACATTTTTACATACAGTTTTCATTTTGGTGATATGTAGATTTTTTAAATCTTTTACATTTTAAATGTATTACTTTTTCATTATTTTATTTATATTTTGTGTGGTGCCAATGAAATATGTCTGTGTGATTCTTGTTACATTTTTTGCACCTCAATTTATTATTACATTATGGATAATAATGCACCAATAACTTTCTTTAACATATTACTCCCAAATCAAAACAAGACCCTCCATTGTAGTATGTATGAGAGCATCAGAGCAAGCATTTTTTACCAAGATGTAGGACTACATTATTAGCAAAACAAATATCATTTAATACTTAAAATAAAAATTTAATCACATTATTTATACATATATTTTATCAAACAGGAAATAATAATTTCATGCTTATAACATTCTAAAAATGTAAATATGAACATATTTTAAATACATTGGTTTATTAGATGTCATCATAAGTTTTGGATGTTGTTTTATAAACTCATATTATTCATTTCTGAAAATTATGTAAGAATAATTTGAAAAATTCAGAATATTAAGGATACTATATTATAAATCATATATGATGTTAAGTATTTGAAATGCATTTTTAATACATACTAAGCTAAGATAAAATTTGAAAAAATTACAATATAAATTCATTTACGAAGTCAAGTAAGATTCCATTCAAAACAAGTGTTGGCAAAAAAAATGTAACCACATGAAAAATATTTTAATTAAATATGTATTGATATATTGCATACACACATATATAAACATACAAACACATACAACCAATTCACTGTTTTCAACAACATGGTCTGGAAGTTATTTTTATTTAAAAGTGAAACATTACTTTTTTGAAAGACAACTTTGATTTCTTAGTCTAGAAAGTCGAAAGGTGACCTATTCCAATCCACCAAAATATTTACAATGCCATGACTGGTCACACACCCGGTCATAGGCCGGTCTAGTGCACGAAGGCGGAGCAAGGAATGGCCGTGAGCACCAAACCCTAATTCTGCTGTGGTTAAGGCTATGGAAACGGGAAATCGGAGGTTGCGAGGACGCGGAGCTTGAATCGATCGCGATGGAGGCACTGCGCGAGGTAGAAGCCATGGACGCCACAGCCCTGCCTCCTCTTGCCTCCGCGCACGTCGTCGCCATCGCCGCGGGCTTCCTGACCGTGGGCTACTTCCTGGGGCGGACGCACAAATCTGGTGTCGCAGCACCTCCTGCCACCTCCGCTGCTGCCGCTGCTGCTGTTGACGATGTTGCTACGCCTGAGAAGCGGAGGCGGCGTCGGGACCCTCTGGAAGTGGACCGACTCGCGGAGTCTCACGAGGATTTCAAAATGGTAGGTTGAATGAGTCTGTGCTGCATCTGGTTGAGTTTGTGGTGGTGCAGCTGTGTCGGGATGGTTTGAGTTTTTCCGAGCTTCGGTCATCGTGCATCAGGTGCCTTTAGATTAAAAAGTATTTGGGATAAATTCCTCTCTCGAATGCTTAGCTGGATAACAGGCCGTGTTTTTCAGCGATCAAGATTCTAACTCTGCAATGCTTGCAGATTTTAACGCTAATTCTCGTAGCAATTGATGCTTTGCTCGCATTTTACTGCTGTATTAGCAGCCAGCCGCTTTGATCTACCGAAATATTGAGTACATTGGATTTAATAAAATATGATGTCGGCATGCCTTAGAGCTGATTGCTCTCAGCTACCAGAAGCCTAGACGAAAAGCGTCGTATTCCTCCTAATTAGTATCATGAATGGATACATCGGTTAAACGAATTCAACTTACCATCGACTTAATAACATCTCCTGCTACTCGTGTATTCTATCGGTGAAGCGCATAAATATTTGTTGAGCACTAGGATTTGTATTGTCAATGTGCGCTAGAGTGCTTTTCTGGGTTGATGACCAGGCTGCACTGACACGGATCATGGTTTTCAACTAATCATCTTGCCTGTCTGTTAAAATTTCATGAGTTGGGTAGGGTTATGGGGCTATCCTTATAAAGTTTTGCTTTTCTTTGGCATCTCTCTTTTCGGATCTCTTGATTCCCATGAATTTGCTTCATCACCTCGGATACTGTACAGTACATTTATTTCGCTGAACATAAACTTAAAACTAGATTGCTTAATCTTCTGCAGGCAACCAGTTTTTAAGTACTTCCACTTACACAACTGCACAGACGTGGTTTTTCTCTCTAAAAAATAGGTGCTGGTGGTGAGGAACGACTTGAAAATGGGCAAGGGAAAGATAGCAGCTCAATGCAGGTTTGTTACTCTCAGCCTTTTCTTTGTTTTATTTTCATCATGTCTCTAAGATTCTGAACGATGTGTTTCTGGCTTTTGCAATTCATGTGGCTGTTAGGATGCATTAATGCTAAGTCCTTATTTCCTTTGGACTGTTGCAGCCATGCTACATTAGGACTGTACAAGGACATTTGCAACAGAGCCCCCAAAGCTTTACAAAGGTACTCTCCTTTATCTCTCATTGGTAGGGCTTTGTTGTTAAGTAAGCCAATACGCGATACTGAGCTGAAAAGTGCTATTTTCTTTTCTTACTTGCACTATTCCCTCATGTTGGTTTCTTGTGGCGATCTGCCTTTGCCCACTTTATGCATGATTTTTATACCACAGTTTGTGCTTGGATCCTCAGGTGGGAAAACTGCGGACAGGTGAAGGTGGTTACTAAAGTTGAGTCTGAGGATGATATGCTCGCATTGAAGGTTGACATCCATCATCGTTTTTTTATCCGTTTATTTATTTAATTAAAAACTTCTGCGAAATTTCATGGACGATCGTCCAGCTTGCCTTCGTAGAGTGATAGAATTCATTTAATAGGTGTATATGGAAGTGGGTAAGCTCTATTGTTGAACTGGGTTTTATGATGTTTGGTCTGAAGGTCAAAGCTAAAGAATCGAAGCTACCTTGTCACATTACAATTGACGCTGGGAGGACACAGATTGCTCCTAGTACGTATCCATCTGTAAACCGACCGAATCGTTGTTTTCATGATATTAGGTTGTCTCTTCACGTTATTCAACGACATTGTGGCTTTTGTGACAGAATTTAATGCTTGCTTTGTGCCTAGGTACAAGCTAGATAGTTCCTCACACTTTTGAAAGTTTTGCTGGGGGAGGATGACGATCAGGCCAGGTATAAGTGATACATGTTCTCCGTGACGAACTGATTTGGACTGATGTATTGGTTGGTCTTTGCAACGTTTGCAGATTCGAGAACTGTGATGGCAGTCCTTGGTAAGTTTCAGGTCTTCTTTATTTATGATTGAGTAATACCATCCTCCACAATTCTGGAAAGGGCATCACCAGATGCTATATATTTCCGAAGTGATTTTCGGAATGTGACTTTTTTTTCTACATGCTTATTTGTCCATCTTGTGTGGGATTTAATTTCACAGGAAATTGTACGATCTCTGAATTTCGTTGCCGTGTGGTTTCCCTTGTGAATTTCCTTATATTTAACATTGAGTTTTTGCAAATCATCAGCTTTTAACTATCTCCTTTCCCCTGTATACTAAATTTTCTTTGTGCATGCAACAGGGCCTGCTGAACTCGTGGATGATGTAACTGGACACCTTAAGTTGATGTGATTCTTGTATATCATTCCTTGGATTGAGACTTCCAAATATCTACGGGCGTAAACAAGCAGACTGGAGTAACTCACACTCGAGCTTCAATTTGATCGAGGATTTCCAAATGATGATGTATTCCTCACATGATGCTAAAGATCTAACAGCTTCCATTATTACTAGGTCAAAAGGATAGTGAATGGGTTTGAATAGTCTAGGGTAGACATTTTTGTTTGGCCTTTGCCGGAGACGATCAGGAATAGATCCATACCGTAAGATAAGGGATCCTAAGTCCATTTATATTCTGAACCGTTGGTGCAGTGCCCTCTGGTAATATACTATTGGTTGAGAAATTTGTTACGCATAAGGACACAAATATTGTCCTTCACAGAATGCACTGCTTGAACTATGTGCCACTGCTCGCTCCCAATTTGAAAAATATTTGATTTTCATACCATACTTGTAGGTGTTATTTGTACTTGCATATATAAACCTTACTGGTGAAGTCTTATGTTACCTTACTAATATCACATCAACTTGATAGGTTTACTGTTACGTCTAAGAGACCTATGTCCATCGTATTTCTCCTTGGAAAATAGATTAACGAAGAAATTGGCGCAGTTAAACAGGTAACGGAGTCAACTCTTGTAGTAACTGCTTTTATCGCCAATATTAGTTTACTTTTGATTCTCTTCATGTCTGAGGCGGTTGTGGTAGGGTTTGTTTCAACGTGAAATGGTTGTTGAGGTGCTATTGAGCCAATTTGCTGGCATGTACGCTTAGTACCAGAAGTGATGCTTACCACCGGTATGGATGGTGCAACTTATTCTAATCCAAGCCACTCTCCTTTCAGGTAAAGAATGTTTATGTGAGATGATGAGCTGCAGATTTCTGACATATACTATGGAGTGCTATGCGTATTTTTCTTGAATTTGTGCGACTCCGCTTCCAAGCTGGTGTCCGTGGTTACAGTGGCATTATTGGTGCATGCAGTTTGAAGACTGGTCGCAGAATTAGTGTCCTTCACTACAAAGAATAAATCTTCAGCCCCTAAGTAACAATTAACTTTGTATTTAGGGTTGACACTTGGCAATAGAGAGATCTCTATCCACGAATACCTCTTCATTTCTGTGTAAATACGAATCTTATTATAACAACAATTATCCTTGCTTGCAAACCTACCGATTTCCAAAGTGAGTATGCATACAACATTGTGTGGTATGATTTAGGGTATTAGTAACGCCACCACAGTCTTTGCTAGTGTGGTATGATTTAGGGTATTAGTAATGCCACCACAGTTTTTGCTACATTCAATCATTTGAATGAATGTAATTTTTTATTGAAATTTAAAAAAAAAAAAACTATAAAAAATTTGTCTAGTAACTGGTGGCTTGTGGTAGCAGTAGCAAAAATTATATTCAATCAAATGGTTTGAAAGATATTAAGTAAAGGTGGCATATGGTGGATGGGGGGTTGTGGTGGCATGTAGCAAAACTGTTGTGGCATTAGCAATACCCATGATTTAACTCCTATAATTAACATATCCACAATGACCTGCTAAATGATTTCTAGTATAAAAACAAGCGAATCCATTTAGGCACAGAATGACGTAATAGCTCTAACCACAACAGATGCTCTTTAAGAAAGTCTGCATCAGGGAGTAAAAAGTTCAAAACAGAGAAAGGGTACAGACATAATAATAAAGACGATGTTATCACTGCTGAAACTGCAACTCACAGAGAAAGGCGTACCTAGAGCTTGTCACATGGGTTCGATGTGGACATCCATAAACGGTTGCAGCAACTAAAAACACTTTTCTAATTGGGTTGTGATTACATGTTCGCATTAGGATAAGTTCACTTTCTTACAAGCTCCTTTACATTATGCAAAGGGAGTAGACAATTTGCTGCTGGTTTTTTTACACTAATCCACTCTCGGCCATATATAGGCGTCTTCCACGTAACAAGGAATGGTGCGGCATGTATTTCGTGGTGCCGCACCATTCGGAAAGAATCAGATGGTAACACGACACCACGCCCATGGAGGGTAAGCCTATCGAATATGACGGCTAAACAAGACCGTTAATCTTAAGAGGCTTTGCAGTGAGATTATATCTTAATAGTTACATGCTGGTATCCATGAAACTGGTATCCATGAAACCGCTACCATTTAACAGGAAAAGCGAAATGACCAACGTTCAACAGAACACGAAATACGTGGGGCAATAACGAGATCCGTAATCCAAAGGGCATTACATACTTAAAAAAGATGGTGCTTCAACCACTGAAGGTCATGAAAACAAAGAGATTGACTTTATAAAAAAAGTCAGGACAGTCCCAAACTGTTTGATCAACAGTCATTACATCAAAATAAAGAACAAAATCAGCGGAGAAATCAAAGCTCAGAAACAGCACTTCAGTAGTAATCAACAAATAGATTCACAATAATAAAAAAACACCATTGTTTGCGGTACATCTTATTCATCCCCACATCTACTACCCTCCCAGCTTCACTACACACCAAAGTATACCCACGACGATAACTCGCGACCATCAGCTCTAAATGGTTCTTTTCCACGATTGTCTGCAACATACACAGATCTGCTAATACTTCCCGCATAACACGCCACATTATAGCCACGGTGGTGCCCTTCCAGACATATATGTCCTGAATAACATCGACAGCGCCACCGCATCGTAGCGGTCCACAGGTTTAAAAACCGTGGATCTTGATGAGATCTTTCTTTACAATCCCCGCCTACAGTCAAACAACCAGAACCACCATTAGCCCTCGTATTTGTAGCAAAGGAACTCCCCAGTATGAAAATTCACGCGTATAGAACTACTAAAGAAAATTATAACGAATATTCACTTAGTCCTAGACAGACCCTGAAACCCAATTCGGTTTGCGTACAACAAGATTATTCAGACACCCAACCACACATAAACAAGCTTTAAAATTGCGATTGCCAATCGATCCACTAAGTAAAAAACAAGAGTATTTTAGAACGACTGAAATTTCCCCTAAACGACCATATCTAACAGCAATGAACATTGAGCTCCGCTGTGTACACATACCTGGACGAGAAAGTTGGAGACATTCTTCCGCTGGTCACCCTGAAGCTGGATAACCTGACCCAGTTCTGGGTCCTGAACCACAACTCCGTTGCAGCAGAACTCCTTCTTCAAATCCTTCAGAATCTTGTTGTAGTTGAACTCTTTCTTCAGCCCCTGAACGGTTGTCAAGCTCTTTCGTCCATTCCGCTGCTGCACCCTAACATGCACATATCCACTTCCTTTCGAGCCTACCCCGCTGTCCTCAACATTCGCTTCCGCGAATGGGTCTGAACATCAATTCAACATCCAAGCCTCAGTCACTACAACCACACAGCATACTCAAACAGCAATATCAGAAGGAGCGAAAAAGACGGTAATCAATACAATCAACTGACAGAAATTTACACGAATCCAAGATAAGGTGAAAAACCTAACTTCCAGTCACAGGAAAAATAAACAAGACTATAGAATGAACACCCGAAGCAACAAGCTCTACCAAACATGATATAAAAATCATGCACCTAAGAACATAAACCTAGTCATAGGGGTAAAACCACAATATCTAATGTGACTCGCTCAAGCACAACCATCCGGACAGACCACAAAAAGAACAGGAACTCGAAACGCAAGCCCTGAACGTCACACAGACGAGAATCACATAGCGGTCACACCGTCAATGGCAAGAATCACCAGAGACACTATAAGAAACTTGCGCCGCTGTCACAACCACATCCCAGAACTTAAGGTTCAGGGTAAGAGGCGCACCAAAAGAGGCCGGAATCTCCGTGTCCGACAACTCCAACATGAACCCCGACGTGCCGGACTGCTTCTGCCCCGGATCTGTAATTTTGACGAGCGGAGCACCCTAAGGCGGAACCCTGATCCCAAACCTGGCTCCGAACGCACCCTTTCTCACGAACCCACAAAGGCAGTGCAAGCAATCAACACGAAACTGGCACTGAGAGGGAGTTAAAATGCACGAGAACACGGAAGCGATGCGCTGGGAGGACGAAGGCAGGCGGAGAATGGCGGGCGAGATGAGGAACAATGAGTATCTTCGGGTGCTCTGCCCTTGAAGGAGCTCACAGCGGAGCTGCTTCGTGTTCGCTGGTTTTGGCCCGGGCCGGGCCGGGCGTGAGCCGGGTGAGAGCTGGGGACTGGTGAGGTGGCCCCCGCGAGTCGTGGTCTGTTCGGAGCTTTGAAGTGGGGATGCGTTGCGGTGCATGCTAAGCCGTTGCATGGGCCGTCACGGTTGCGTCATCCTGGATTCTGTCCACATGGGTTCGTTTATTTTTTAAATATAAGTGGGTATATTCCGTTGCTGGAAAATTTCATCAATAAATGGTTTTTACAAGGTGCATAAATATGCATTTTGAGGATCTACAATTAACGGGTGTTTATACGTAGCAGCGAAGTTGAGAGGCCATAACTTTTGTATCTTTTTATTGGCTAAAATTGAAAAGTCACTAAATTGCAACCAATCAATGGATTTAAAAGTTGTGGTCTCTCATCTTCTCCTCTAAGTGTAAAGATCCTCTTAGAGATTTAAGTTCAATGAAGAAAAGAGTAATTTTATTTAATAGGTCTTTTTCTCTTTTTTGTTATTCTTTTTTATTCTTTTCACTTTCTTTTTTGTCTTGATACATCCAAGCCACCTCTTTGTTATTTTTAAAAAGTAAAACAAACAAACAAACAAACAAACAAACAAACAAACAAACAAAAAACACACATACATACAATATGAATTTTTTATTTGTTATTAAATTTAATTATATTTAAAATATAATATATCAAAAGTCTAAGATTGGCCATGGTTTTTATAAAAAGCTATTATTTGCTTAAGTAACATAATTAACTTGCTTGCTATTTCAACACTTTTTTTAGTGACTATCCATTTCTACATCCTTTAAAGATTCATTTTCTTTATTTTTATGTGTATATACTACAATTACTTCTAATTAAAATATCTAATTATTTTTTTATATATTAACTGCTCACTCCTATGCAATGTAATTTAATTAATGTATTTTTTTTTTTTTTAAAGTTTTTTTTTTTTTTTTTTTTTTTTTTTTTTTTCTATAGTAGTTTTAAAATTATTTATAATTAAAAATATTAAAAAATCTATTTTTGGCTTATAAAAGGTTAGATAAAATATTATTCTTCAATATTGTCATTGTTCTTTTGGCATTATATTTTCCAAATATAAAAAATCATATTAGTGAAAGATCTAAGAAATTTAATTTAAAATTTTAGAGTGAGTCAGTGTAATAAGTATAGTAATTTTAGTAGTTTTTAGACTTTTTCCTTCTACTACTTTTTACTAGAAGATATAGCTATATACTATAAAATTTATTATTGATATAATTTGAATTTTATAAAGATTTTAATTATAATTTTTTTTAAAATGTATGGTTTTTTATTGAAGACAGAAGATTACTTGCACTTCTAATTAATGTTCAGTAGATAGAAGATAATTACTTTTTTACTATCAATAAAATTATTTTTAGACCAATAATAAAAAAAATCTTTGTTCGAATTTTTTAAAAATAATGTGTTGTACCAAAATCTTCTTTGTAATTATATTTTAGGACTAAAGTTTACTTTCTTGTAGATAAACTCTTTTTATTACTATTAAAAAATCTTTAATATATTTTTATCAAATATCTTTAATATACCTAATTTTAATTTTATGTAATATTATTCTTTATTTTAATAATTTATTAATATCCAATCTATCTTTCATCTATAGATGATACTTGTAGATAAAATAATAAGTTTTTAAGAAAATTGTGTTTGAGGTATTTGACAAAAAAATTTCTTACTTTGAATCAAAGATAGTTCTTTTTTGTATACTTTTTTATCAAATTACCACCATAGTCTTTTCTTTGTTGGTTGAATTTTTTGGGATTGAAATTTTAAAAACATTAGAAGGTTTGATTGGTATAGCATTTTGATTTTTAACATCTATCTCATTAAGGAAGCATTAAAGAATATGTTCAAATCTAAAATAATTTAGTAACTATTAAATTTATAAATGTATGCATGAATATATATATATATATATATATATATAGATAGATAGATAGATAGAGAAAGAGAGAGAGAAATATATAAGTTATGGTATTTAAATTTAAAAATTAAAATTAAAACTAAAACTCATCTATATTATAATAAATAAAAACATAAATTTTAAAATCATAAAATTAAATAATCAAAGAATATTTTTATTATTATTTAGTTAAAATTGATTTTAAAATTATTTTATTAAATAAAAAACTATTAATTTATATGTATATTAATTTATATAAAATTTGGGACAAAAAAATCAATTTTTAAAGCCTTACCTTCTAATCTTAAAGGTGTGTCTAAATTGTTTTTGTTGTTTTTGCTATTAATCTACTACAAACTATATATTTTTTTCTGACAGTGGTTTCAAAGGCCTTAAAGACCACCTTAAAACTAACTTTTGTTACTTGATTTTAAAATTTAAAAAAAAACATCAATACTGGTAATAGTTTTAATAAAGTATTTTATAATCATTTCTTAATCTTAAAGAAAATTTTGAAGTTGCTTGTAAATTAAGATGTCTTTAGTTTTTTAGTCTACACAAGAAATTAGATTTTAATTAGACTTATTTTAACCTTAAATTTAAAATATAAAAACTTATAAAAAATAAAATAATATGTAACTAACAAGCATCATGGTCTTTGTTCTCTTTAGAACTATAAATATTATAAGGAAATATTTATATAAGTATTATTTTTTCATTAATAAGCAAAAATATTAGTTATACAAATAGTCAATCAAATAGTCAATAGTCAATGCTTCTATGGCTTTTAATATTAATCTATAAATTTTGTAATTTTTATTTTTTATAACTCTATTAAATTTAGTAATTTTCTATTAACCAAAAATTTGATTTTTTTGTAGAATTTATTTGAGTCTAATAGTTTTTCAAAAAAAAGACTTGATTTTTTTCTAAATACTTAAAATAATAATTTTTAGTTACTTTCATATGTATATTATATTGTTAATTAGTATTTAAAATGTAATATAATCAAAAATAAACTCTTATATTTTTTAATTAATTATAGATTTTTTTAAATTTTTTTAAATTTTTTTTAAATTTTTAAATTTTGAAGTTTTTTAATCCTTCAACACATTTTTGGTTCATATTGAGAATGTAATATTTTTTTCTTAAACTTTAATTAGATATCTAGATTAGTTTAATTAATCCTTGAAGATATATTAATTTTTCTTAAAATTAGCTTATTTCTTACAAAAAAATCATAAGATCTTATGGTTTTTCTAAGTTTGACTTGAAATTATGTATTTTATTTTTATTCTTATTATTTTTTAAAATAATAAAATATATTATTTTTATCTCTTTATTTTTTAAATATAATAATTAATTTATTATTTTTATACTTTGTAATATCTATTTTAGTTTATTTTAGTCTTTTGTATATTAATCCAACTAAAATTATATTTTAAAATTTAAAATATTAAAATAATATTAAAAATAGAAATATATATGCTTTTACAATTAATATGTCTTCAAGGACTTGTAAGTTCTATAATATTTCAAATTAATTATAAAGTTAGTGTAGAAATTAGTGGTTTAATTATCTACTAGTGAAAATCAATTTTTATTATGAATTAAAAACGATGATAAAAATTATTTTTTTAAAATATTCTAAAAAAATATTATTCTTTTTTCTTCCTCTTCAATTGCACAAAACACCTATATATTGACTTCTGTTGCTAGATATAGTGCACATGTATTTTGGTCTAAAAAACTATTATATTTTTAGAGGTGAATTAAATTTAAAATTAATTGAGTGGTTAGAGGTTCTTCCTTAACTTGTCAAGCCACAAAACAAATTTTTTGTCTAACACTCTTATAAGGGTTTGTTAGACTTCTTTGCAATACAAAAATTATGTTGTTTGGCTGCACTTTTTATAATCTTAGGACATTATATTCTTATTCGTAGAGTCCAAATTTTTAGATATCTTATTTTTAGTAATATAATTTTGCAATAAAGTATAAAAGATGAATAGTTGGTTGTTTAAGATTTTGTTAATATAAATAGTTGGTTGTTTAAAATTAATTGGATGTAATCTAGAAAGATAATAAATAGGTCTATTATTTTTTCTATTACATATATATATATATATATATATATATATTATATCTAAAATAATTTTTTATATAATTTTACTATAAATTTCTTAATAAATTAGAATAATTTAAGCTCGTCTTTTTAAGTTCACAATAAATATAATCTTTTAGTTTATTTATTTGTAGTTAGAATTGTCCTTTTTTATTATCCATAAAATTTTAATTTGCATGTTTTATTTTCTTTTATTGATTTTTTTTCTATTGATGAGGAATATATATTTTTATTTACTTTCATCTATTAAAATATTTTTTTTGCTTATAAGCTCAAATAAAATAAAAATATTATCTAAATTATATGAATTTCTTTTAACATCCAAATCTTTCATTATTAACAATAATTTGGATCTAGTTTGAATATCATTGGCATAATTGAATCTTTTTCTTCTTATTCACAGAGTCAAATATGTATAAATTGTTGTTCTTTCAAATGGTATTTAATTTGTATTTTATCATATTATTATTATTATTATTGTTATTTCTAAATCTTATATTCTAAATCTTAGAAGAAATACAACCAAATTTTATATTTGTCCTTTTTTTGATTTATAATTTTTTATTTATTTTAAAATTCGTCTTCTTTTATTAAATATTAGTTGATTGCTTTTAATATTGCCTATATCTAAGATATTGTTCAGCTAGGTGTGTCTCCTTGCATTATCTCATGTTAATAGTTGTTCAAATTGGCTTTTTATTTTGGTTTAATGATGAATAAGAGTGTCATCTTGTCTCCTAATTTCAATAAATGAGTCCTTATTTATATTAACAAGAACTTGTGCAAAAATCAATTAAAATGTCTTATTTTGACCAAGTTTTAAAAGCATGTTGTTTTATTTTTCAAAATGTCCAATCAAAACTTCAACTTTGCCTAAGTTCTTTTTACTTTCTTCTAACCTTTTAGTTGGTAGGATGATTTTTTGTTTTTTTTTTTATTTTCATTGGTGAAATTGTGAAAAAAATTAAATCTTGGATTCTATTCCTAAATCAGATACATCCATATCAAATTTTTGTGTGTTAAAACTTTTAGAGGTTTTTGGCAATTTTTTGTATGCAATTCCCAATCAAAAAACGTGTTCAGTTTAAAAATGTTTTTTAAGGTCAAAGTATATCCAATTTTCTTATAAAGTTGGAAAATATTTTAAAGCTAAGTTAGAAGGTTTATTAATGGCTAAATTGGAGAGATTAGGACATGAATTAGCAAAGTTAAAACAATTGTGGAGAGATTTCAGTCCAAGGTGAGGAAAACCCAGCTGAGGAAGGGGAGGTGGGTCCACCATCCTCTCAACCAACCCAAGTTTTCCTACAAAACTGACTTGCATGGATTTGCTTTCAAGGGCAGCCCCTCCAGCACATTATATCATGTCCCTTTCCCCCCACAAATAGCTGATCCCATGTGCATAGCATGCACAAGTGTAAATCTGTCAGAGCCTGTGTAATTCAAGCAACAAAACTTCTGACAGGGTGAGGTTCCCTTTATCCTTCCAGCTCCCCCCAAACAATGAACCTGCTGAGCAGGTCCCAGAATTTGTCTGTGATTACCATGTCCCAGAAAAAAAAAAAAGTCACGAGGTGAATCATCTCTGAGTGGAGCTTGGCTTCCACGCCGCTGAGGAGGCCAACTTTTTCTTCCCACAGCAGTGAAAGTGATGGAAACATTGTCTTATAAGTGTTGAATATTCCTGTTGCTGGAAAAAAAAAATATTAAAAGAATCTGTGTTTTACGCGTACCCAGCTTGTCATCAGTGGTGCAAGAATGGTTTGAAGGCCTACGCAGGGTCAACACCGTCTGCATAAGATACATGCCGAATGTGTGCAGCAGCCGATACTTATGAACGAGATTCAATCGGAGGTTCATCAAATATAGCATGGTGATTCTTTCAAGGAAGTATTAGCTTTGTGAATTCCTTAGGATTACCTGTTTCTTGGCAATGTGGAAAATGAGCCTTTTGCTCATCTGGGTAGCCCTGCGATGTTTCCAGTTCCCACCACGTTGCTACATGTGCCCAGGATATGCTGACACCCGAAGATTTTTTTTTTCAAAAAAAAGACATTTAAGGCTGGCTTTAGGATTCGGTAAGGATTCATGGATTCTACTTTCTTATCAAGTGGCACAAGTAAATGAAAACCCATTTGTGTCCATCTGAATGTAAAAGAGTGGTCTCTGTGTTAAATTTTTTTCTCGAGTTTTATTGCAGTTCAGAGTCATCACATAATATCGCCTCGCACAAATGTGGATTTTTTTCTCTAAATTCACATTTGTTTAAATTTTGCATAAGTTTTGCATAAGTTAATTGAGATTGTGACAAAACTAAATGCATGAGTATATATGTGTGTATATACATAAGATATGTATTCCATGTGTAGTTAAATGTGAAATGATTGTTGTTGGCTTTTTTCAGATGCTACAATAATGGTTGTAGTAGATAAGCTCAAATTATGCAAGTCTTATCATATCTAAATCAATATCTTTCTAGTTTTTGTTTTGACATCTTAAGAATCTTACAATAATCATCTGTATTGTAGATACATATTACCTACATTGTGTTTAGTATTTAATCTTATTTATTTTTTTATTAATTTTATAATTTAAGTGTTTTCAAATTATAACTTGAATTAGATAATATAAAATTAGGAAGTAATTATATAAATGTCCAACATTATGCCAAGACATTATTACAAAGTAGTCTAATGACCTTAGGGCATTCTTTTGAATTTAATATCAAACCTTATGGTTCTTAAGAGGCTTCTACATAATCTCCTTGTTAGCTAATATATACAAAAGTAAGATGAAGGCCATCTTTACTTTTTAAATGACTTTTTTTTAATTTAGTCTTTTTTTAAGACTTTACAATTTCTTTGTATTTGGCATTATATATTCAAATATCTTTCAATTTTCTTAAAGTATATTTTTTTAGTCTTCTTTCTTTTATTGTTGTTTTATATGAATGTATTTTTTTTTAATAAATTTATTTAGATTTATATTCTTGACATCATAAAAGATTAATAGTTATAATATTGAGATTTGATTCATATATATATATATATATATATAAGATTATATTTTGTTAATAGTATTGTAAAATTACTCAAAATATAGTTATATAATTAGTATTTTTAAAAAGATAATATAATTTTAATAAAGATTTTTTTTCTTTACAAATATATGTGGTATCAAAATCTAATTAAACTTTACTAAGACATTGAATTATTTGGTAAAAAACTTAGATATTATATGTTTTTTTGAAAATATTTATTGATACTAAATAATAAAATCAGTAGTTGGTGATGACTAAAATTTAGAGAATTAAGATAATAAAAATACAAAAATAAGTATGTTTAAATTTTAAACTATGATTTTTTATTTTATAATTAGGTGTTGAATATTAACATATTTTAATATAGATTGAGGATAAATTATTTTAATATTTTTATAAATCATTGTATCATTACACATTTATGAAGTTATAAAAATTATATATATATATATATATATATATATAAATACTTATTTAAAAAATAAAAATAAAAAAACAAAAAATCATAGAATATGGTATTTTAAACTATTTCACATACAAATTTGATTATCTCAAAATTGTCAAGATGTGAAGGACGTCAATCTAAACATACTTGTTGAAAAGTAATATATTGCTCATATATTACTCAAAAGAAAGAAAGAAAATAAAGAAGAGATGTATAAAGAAGATAGAAAGGTACAATAATAGTTTTGTTTAAGTATAAAGAAAGTCAAGTGTCTTAACTAGAAAACAAAATATTTATTGAAAAGATTGAAAGTATCTCAAATCTTGCCTTCATATATACCAACTAGCATAAAAATCAAGTAAAAGCTTTGTAAAGATTAAGAATCTTACAATCTAAGTATTTAAGTTGTAGAATGATTCAATGATAAAAACCACATAAAAAATAATTTTCAAAGAAGTTTCATAACTATATGGTATATCTAGGGATATCTAAAG
This sequence comes from Physcomitrellopsis africana, assembly GCA_036785485.1. NCBI lineage: Eukaryota > Viridiplantae > Streptophyta > Bryopsida > Funariales > Funariaceae > Physcomitrellopsis > Physcomitrellopsis africana. Next base: position 249,039 of record JAWRVF010000213.1, on the reverse strand, counting down.
ATCCATTATAAAATTTTGAAACTAATTAATATTATGTTAAATCTAAGATTTTTTTTTAATTTTAATAATTATTTATTTTTATTTTAAAATATAGCCATAGTAATTATATATATTTTTAAAATATTAATTTCTATATAATAATTAAAAAAATATAATATATAATAAACTTTTAATAATTATAATAATTATAATAAATATGAGATTAAATTTATATATTTTTGAGTAATAAAATATCTAAATTTTGATAACATATTTTTTATAAGATTAATTGATCTTAATATTAAAAAAAATAATAATCATATTTTATTATTAACTTTGAATAGATTTTTTTTATTGAAGATATTTGAAATGGTCTTCTGTTATTTTTAAGTTTCTTTAGATGCATTTTTATTGTTGTAAGAAGATTTGATAATTTATATTATATTCTTTAATATATGATTTTTAATATATATATATATATATATATATATATATATATAATAATTTTTGTAATAGAAAAAAATTAATCTTATTATCTTGATCATAATTAAAGATGCATTGATAATATTTTGTTCAACACTTAATTTACACATTGTCAGAGATACAAGATAGCGGGTTAATAAAGAAACAAGGAAAAGATTACAGAATTAGAATGATTTCAAGAACAAAGAATTAGAATGATAAGAACAAAAAAGTAAATGATTGACAAGAATAAAAGACTAGATTGATATCAAGAAACAAGGCAACACTTTGGATTGCTTTAAGACTTATGTTGGCAAGATTGAGGTGTACGTTGATCTTGCCTCCTATTTATATTATAAGGCCTATGTCCTATTGAACCTTCTAAGAGTATCTTAATAGATTCTAGAAAATTGAGACAAGTTTGAGAAGACTAAAGACAATTCTAAAAGATTTTAGAAGGCTACAAGAGGTTTTAAAAGACTAAAGAAGATTCTAGAAGGTTTTAGAAGACTATAGAATATTCTAAAGAAGGTTCTAAAAGTTTTTAGAAGATTTTAAAAAACTATGGAAGATTTTAGAAGACTACGAAAGATTCTAGAATGTGGTGACTTGAAGTATGTCCATGACATCACCTTCTTTTCTAACAACAAGTTCTACGAGGAGCTGAAGTGACTTAATGATCAAATCACATGCATAAAAAATCTAGAATTTATTGAAGCGGAGAAGCAATATATTCCGTCTTTTCTTTGTTGATTATCAGTTCAATAAGACCTTTGAGGTAGCATTGATGACCTCCAAATATGACTTTTGTTGTATCAACATTCCATCCAAGAATCTACTCTTTGTTGCAACCTTCAAAACATCCTCCAAATATAATTTCTGATCTATCTAGAGTCTTCTTTCCAACTTCAAGGAATATTACCAAAGCTCAGGTATTTGAATCAAGATTTCTGTCATGAGGCCTTATCTCCAAAGATTCCAAATGTGGCCTTATTTGATGTTAAAATATTCTTTCTTTGCCTTATTTATATTCTTTAAATGCAACAGACTGTGAAAGTTATAATAGTTCACTAGCCGCTTATGTGGCACAAGAATCTTCCGATTCTTGCTCCTATAAATTCCTTGAAATGCAAAGATTTGACATAGTAATTAATAAGCTTCTATTTTATCTTAGAAAAAATGATTATATAAAGAAAGGTCTTGATATGACTTTCTCTCTTTTATATTGGTCTTTTGTCGTTGGTAGAAAAGCATCATTTGGAAGCCAAGAAATACTCGTGTCTATAAAAATTTTCAATGGCAATTGAATCTAGATTTTCTAAGATATTATTGATGGAATTTGTAAACATTTTTAGATGCATTTTTAAGGTTATGTGAAGATTTCCATGTTCTTTTGCTAACTCCATAGTCCTTCCAATGAATAAAATATTCCGATTGTCCATATCTTATACGTGAATCTAATATTTCATCCACTTTATATTCAAGCTATTAATTGATTTTAATTGAGGTTGGTGGTGGAAGAGTTCTTCTAAGAATAGTTGATTTATAATAGGTTTCTAAAAGTGAGACATAGAAAATTGAATGAATGTACATGTTATTTGATATTTTAAGATAAAAATTTATTGAATTTACTTGTTGTAGAATTGTAAATAGTCTAAATCTTTGATAGTCTAATTTCCGTGATGGTCAATTTATTTATATATTTTATCAAAGTAGCTACACACAATCTCCTATCTTGAATTTTGGTTGGTTCTTGCAATAAATGTCTACATACTCTTTATATTGATCTTGAGTCATTTGCAGTTGGAATTTTAATTCTTCATGGATGGCCTTTAAGTAAGTAGCTTGATTTTTTGCAGCAAGACTTTTCACATCTTCAATTTAAAATGGATATATTTTAGGATGGTATCCATAATTTAAAAAAAAATAGAGTTTGCTTCATTGAAGAATGTTTGGTGTTATTATATACAAACTCGGCCAATGGTATGAAGTCCATCTAATCATCTTATTGATAATTTATATTACAACAAAGATACTATTATAAGATCTAATTCATCTATTCTGTTTGACCATCAATATGAGAATGATAAGCTGATAAAAGATTGATCTTAACCTTCAAAAGTTGAAATAGTCTTCTTTAAAAATTTGATACAAATTATGGTCCTCAGTTCAAAATGATGTTATTTGGAAGGCCATATATGTGATAAATATTATCAATAAAATTTTTGGCCATTTCTTCTTTATAAATAGTCTTGTTGTATGGGATGAAATATACTATCTTAATAAGACGGTCTACCACCACAAAAATTGAATCTTTTCTATTAGAAATCGAGAGGTCAATAATAAAGTCTATGGATAACAATTGCCATGAATCTTTAGGAATTGAAAGTGGTTGGAGAAGTTCATATAGTTGGTGTCTTGGGATCTTTGCATAAACACAAATTTCACATGATTAGATAAATTCCTTCACCAATTTCTACATTTGAGGCCACCAATAATCTCTTGATATTAAATCCAAGATCTTATTGAAGCCAAAATGTCAAACTACTAGAAGGTCATGTCGTGCTTGAAGAATTTGAAGTCTTATAGGGCCTGGAAGAATATACAAGAGATCTTTGAAATATAACAATCCATCCTCAAACTTAAAATTATTATTTTCTTTCACTTGTGCATTTTTTTAAATGTTATTGAATGCTATCTATAAATGGATTTGTTTTTATTGCTCTCTAGATTTCTATCTTGAGAGTTATATCTATATAGGTAGATTTTGCCAATATCTTCAACTGCAAATTATATGGCTTCAATATGACTGATTTTTGTTGATCTAATATAATATCTTCTATTCTTGGCGCAAGATATAACTATCTAGGAAGGGCATCTGTTTTTTCTTGAAGTTTTCTCAGATAATATATAATTACAAAATCAAACCAAGATAATAACATGTTCTATTGTGGTTGATGGTGATTCAAAATTTGAGCACTCATAAAATACTCCAAGTTTTTGTATTCAGTATATATTATAATCTTTTGTTGAGCCTCCTTTAGTAAATAGCACCATTCTTCAAAAGCATCAACAATTGCTAATATTTCTTTCTTGTGGATCTCATAATTAATTATTATGACTAAATTTTTTTGAGAATGGAATGCTATTAGATGTAGTTGACCATCATCACTAGTTTGAGAGAGTACATATCTAAGTGTAAAATCTAAGGCATCCGTTTCCAAAATAAATGGTTTTGTTGGATCTATGTGAATAAGTATATGGATTGAAATAAAAGATTTTTTTAGCTTTTTGAATGCTTCTTCAGTCTTGTTGTTCCAAATAAACTTCTCCTTGCCTATAAGTCATATTAATGGAGCCACAATCTTAGAATAATATTTGATGAAGATTTTGTAAAAATTTACAAATCCCAAGAAATATTGTATATCTTTGACTGATGACAGTTATTTCTACTCTATAATAGTTTGTATTTTCTTTGGATCCATAAAAATTCTATTTTTAAAAATAATATATTTTAAAAATTTGACTAATGGTTGATGGAAAGAACACTTCTCTAATTTGACATACAATCCACTTTCCTATAGTTTTTCCAATATCATATATACATAATGTCTATATTCTTATTTGTTCTTAGAAAAGATCAAAATATTGTCTAAGTAGATGACTACAAAGTCATCTAAGTATTTTTGCAAGATATCATTTATCATATGTTGAAAGAGTGTAAATGTATTTATAAGTCCAAAAGGCATAACATTGTATTTGAAATGTCTATACCTTATATGAAATATTGTCTTTCATTGATCTCTTTCTTTGATCTTAATTAGGTTGTAGGCACCCCTAAAATCAATCTTTGTAAAAATCTTTGTCTAATCTAATTATTCCAATAATCCTAAGATTAATAGTAATAGATAGAGATTTTTTGTAGTTATCTTGTTCAAACCTTGATAGTCAATATATATATGTAAAGAACCATCTTTCTTCTTCATAAATAAGATAGGAGCTCTTGTAGGTGATTTTGAATGTCTAATGAAATTCTTGGCTAAGTTTTTATTAATATATTCTTGTAAGGCTGTAAGATCCATCTGCAAAAGATTATAAATTGGACAAAATGGAGGTTAAGCTCTATCTTGTAATTTGATTGTACAATCATAAAGATGGTGCTTTGATAAAATATTTGTTTTTTTCTTTTCAAATATGTCTTCAAGGTCACAATATTGACTAGGCATATCTTACTTCAATTACTCCATTGGATCTTCCATTAGAACAACATACAGTGCAAATACAACTTCTTTTTTTGTTGCCTATATAAATGCTTTTGCTCCAAGAAATGAAGTAATACCTCAATCTTTTTTTTGATATTTGGATCTTAAGAAAATCTTTTGTAAATTTCAATTAATATCAAGATTATGTAATTCAAACCAAAGGAAATCAATAATAATAGGATTTATTGGACATCGGTTAATGTTGAAGATAATGTGTGATACTTGATCTCTTAATACCACTTTCAATGGTTGGATTTCTTCAATAATATCCCCTGATCCAAAGTTTCATCCATCAATGACTTCAACAGGTGCGAGATGGATCTTCTTTACAAGTACTAAGTTGTACTTGGTCGCAAAATCTTTATCCATAAAATATACTAAGGTTCTAGTATGAAAAAGGACTTCAACAAAAATCTCTTATTTTAAGGTTCTTATATGTAGAAAAAGTGTAAAACAAGACATTAGATTTGGAGATAGGAAGAGATTTTTTTTTTATACTTTAGATTTGGAGGTGTCCAACCACAAGGTCCCTATTGTGGCTGGACGCTTTTGTTTTCTAACCTCTCCAATTCAAATATTACACCTCATGCCTTGAATTTTTTAAACTTATTTGGATAATTTGATGCCTTGTGATTAGGTCTTCTATAATATAAACATAAATTTTTTAGCTAGCATTTAATCTTTTATATTGGTATTAATGGCTTAAATTAGGTTACGTCAATCTGCATAGGTTCAAAATATGTTAATGGCTTGTCCAATATTCTTGAAGATATAACAGACATACTTTAATAAGTATTGCTGAAAATTAATTGCTTCTCTTGTTGTAACTCAAATAGACAATTGTCACAAGTAATAGCTTGAGATATGAGTTCTTCTAAGTTTTTTACTCTTAGCATTGTGATCAATAAATTTTTCATATTATCTTTTAGACCATAATGAAATTGAATCATAAAAGCCTTATCATTCCAATCAAGATCACAAGTTATTGAAATTTTACAACATAAATTGCAGTTTAATGTTGTCTTTATTGTAGGTTTTGAATCTTCTTTTTTGCCACCCTTTCTCCATCACTATCTCGAAATGCAGTAATAAATCTTTCTATAAAAGTGTCCAAATTGTATAGGATTGGAAAATTCTTTTCCAATAGTGGAACAAATTATAAGTGAGCACTTTTTAATAAAAGGGTGTCTATAAAAATAACTTGAATAAACCTATTTGAATGATAAGAAAGATATAGCCGTAAATAAAGTTATACTTGTTACACAAATCCTTGAAAGTTAGATCTTGTTCTATCAAATTTATCAGACATATTAGACTTTGGTATTTTTTTAACAACCTTTGGAATTTCTAGAGGGATTATATGCATAGCTTATCTACTACCTACTTCCTTCAATCAAATAATCTCTTATTACAAACTATGAATCTCTCACTTAGCTTCTTTGGATACTTGCTCTATTGGTGATTTTTTTTTGGGTTGCAAAAAAATGCCATTTTTTCTTGTACAATATCCAAAAGAGCTCAAAGATTTGTAAGAGTCACCACTCTATTCTCTATTTGTAAGGATGCACCTCCTATAATCTGATTTATTTCTATATTAGCAAAAAAAAATCAATAAATTATCAATATAATATTTTTTATACTGAAAAAGAATATTTTTAAATAATATTAATTTAGAAGAGGATAATCTACAACTTCTAAAATACAATAATATATCCTAAAATAGGATTAATTTGTTTTTTTCCAAAGAAAGATCAAACTGCAATAAGTAAGCATATCAATCTAAAGGAGGATAATCCGCACTCTTCTAGAATGCAATAGAATCTTCAAGAAGAGGGATAATCCACTCTCTATCAAGAAATCAAAGCTATGATATAATTACTTAGATAGTCTTGTCAAACTATTAGGGATGCAAGATAGCAATTTAGAAAAGAAACAAAAAAAAGATTACAAAAATAGAATGATTTCAAGAATAAAGAAATAGATTGATAAGAAATTTACATAAATTTAAATCCTCTATTAAATATAATATCAATTGGAAATTAATAGTATTAATAATTATTATTAAAAAAAATTAGTTGTTTTATTTTTTATAATAGGATTAAATAACATAAAAATATGTATTTTTATTAAAATATCTATTATTAAATAAATATAATTATAAGAATTAGAAATTGATTGATTTGTGATAAATCTATTGAAACAAAAGATTATAGTTTTTTTGAAATAAAAATGGTTGAAATAGTTTATATGGCCAATAATATGGAGTCTTTTTTTTAAAAGCATGTATTATAAAATCTAAAAAATGATTTAAAAAATAATTATATTTGGAACCACTAAAAATATATTAAATAATCTCTAAATCATAATTTTATTTAAAATGTTATTTTATAAGAAAGTAATATTGTATTCAAAACTTATGTGATTTTATTTAATCTTTTGGAATATTTAAAAAACTTATGATATTAAACATAAAACTTAAAAATATAATTTCTTGAATTATTTTATATTTTTTTTATAGCCATTAAATTTATGATATAATTTTAGTTTTAAAAGAATATTTTTATACTACTTACAAATTATTCAATTATAATTTTTAAATTATAAATGAATGTTTAAAAAAGACTTTCAATAATCTTAGTATTTTAAAATAAAAAATATAATATTTAATGCAAAGTGTGACAAAGATGTGTTCTATAGAACTTTTTTAAAAAATAAAACATGCACTAATGTAAAGGACTTAAATATCTCATAATTAAATTAAGATAAATATTTATTATAATTTATTTTAATATAATAATAATTAATTTGAATTAAATTTTCTAATTGATTTTTTTTAGATCTAAGATATAATTTTTTTAGAAAAAATTAAAGATAAAAAGACTATAAAATATCTGATCTTTTTAAATTTTAAATTTATTACAACTATAATAAGCTCAAAATGATATGGTTTGGTAACCATTTAATGATATTAAACACTTCTATATTTTTATGACTTTGTACAACTACCTCTATTACTAAATTTTTATATGTGATATATTTAAAAATAAATATTATCTATTTATAACTTTTCTATATATGGATTTAATATTTTGTATAATAAAATCTTATAATACTTAATAAGTTTGCTTGTTTAAAAATTAATAGATATCATAAAATCTTAAAGTGAATATATATATATATATATATATATATATATATAGTTTTTATTGTTAAAGACAAATCAAGACAACACTTTAAGAAGTTAGTACAATCTTGTGCTATTAAAAGTGAGAAAATTAACAAAAAAGCAATAAATGTAAAATAAAAAATAAATTAGAATGGCTATTGCATACTACAAAGAAATTAGAGAGTCTTTAATTAAGACTAGAACATAAGAAAGGTGTTTACAAGATTGAAGATGATATCAATCTTGCATCTATATATAAGACTTTAGTGTAATCATCTTGTATAATAATCTAGCCACATTGCTTATATTGTAATTAAGATAACTTCTTTTTTAGCATATTATATTCTTTTGTAATTGTTCTTCACATATTGTAGTAGCATTGCTTCTTCAAAAAATATTAAATAATATGTTTAGCTTCTTTTTTTTTAAAATAAATTTTTGTTTATTAAAACTAAGGTTATTTATTTATTATAAATAATTTAATATTTTAATTTTATTTATTTTTTAATTTTGTATTTTTAAAGAATTTATTTATTGCTATATAATTGTTAAAACTTTGAAATATAATTTTATAACTTTTTTAAAAAAATTCAAAAATTTAATTGTTATATTTAACAAAAAAATCAAAATTATAATTCAATATTCTTAAATTAAGTAAATTTAATAGAAACTACTTTAAATAATTTTGTAATCTAAAAAACATTGTATAATGATATAACATCATTTTACTTGATCTTAATTAAGATTTGTAGAAATCATAAAATATATATTGATAAATATTTTTTTATTATAAAATTTAATATTTATTGGTTTAAATATAATTTTTTCAGTTTTTTCTATTTACAAATAAAAATCTTTATATAAATGCATTTAAGTTTATAAATTTTAAAGTTTTATGCTTCAACAATGGTAATATTTAAATTGAAGTTGGTCTATCAAGTAATGTTCAAATAATCTTAATTTAGAATACTAGGATTAATTAATTATATAATTAAAACTTAATAAGAAGTTGTATTTGGTTCATAAGTTAACAAAACTTGGATGTATTATTATGAAACTTATTAAAAAGAATACTTCTTGAATCTTTAATAGATATTATAATATTTTAATAGAGTTTTTGTATAAAAATACTCATGTGATATACAATGGTTATTAAAAAACTCATATTACTTTTTATTTTTTTGATTAGTTATTCTAAATATTAGTTGTGGTAATAAATAGAGTTTATATATTGCAACCATTATTTTATTTTACTTTTTATGTATTTAAGTCATATTACTCTTTATTTTTAAAACTTTTGATATAATTAGAAGACTTGTTGGATATTAATGAATTCTAAAAAATAAATTGAAGTATAAAAAAAGAATGAAAAGTTATATAAAAAAATCTAAATTCAAGAAAGAATAATATATAATTTTAGTAGTAATTTAATACTTTAAAATATAGCTATTTTAATTTTTATCAAGAAAAAATAAAAATTTAGCATAATAACTATTAATTTTTTAAAAGATGTCTAAAATATATGTTTAGATAATGGATGCTAAACAGATCATTTTTTATATAACTTGTAAGGAGTAAAAAAGACCATTAAGATATATTTTAACAAAATAGGAAGGTATTAGAATAATTACTATCAGTTATTAATAATAAAAAAATAGAGTCTTTATTTAAGATTAGTAAACAAATTTTTTTTAACAAGACTGAAGATGGTTTTAACCTTACTTTTGTATATAATAGCTATCAAGAAATCCATGTGTAAGCTTTCTTGAGAACCATAAGGCTTACAAGCCAAATGTTTAAATTACAAGATTTCTTTATATTGGCTGTTTAGAAATTAGAAGCATCTAAAGAACATTTTTTTTTATTATACAGTGCACTTATAAATTAAATATAAATATAAATATATATATATATATATATATATAATTTATTTTTATTAATATCATATAAATAATATACTATATACTTGGACTGTTTTTACTTGTTTCTACTTATATCTATTATCTTCTACTTACTTAAATATCTTAAATATTTGTAACACTTATCATATATAAATACATAAATATTAGTATTTATAAATTATAAAACTATGTTAATTTATAGAATTTAGTTTTAATATAATTCTTTTAATTAAAAAAATATAAAAATAAAAATAAGCAATAAGTATGTTGTATTATCTAAAAATTACAAGATTCTACTTAATTTTATATTTTTTAAGTCAAAAGTTCTAAGTTGATTTTTGCAAGGTTTTTGCCATAGTAGAGATTTACTATTTTATATATATATATATATATATATATATAGATAGATAAATAAATACATTAAAATTACTTAAAATTTACAATCTAATTGTATACAAAAAATTTAACACACATTCTAAAAGAAAAGACAAAAATGAAAAAAACAAAAAAAACAAAAAAACAAAACAAAGAAAAAATTTCTATTGCAATTCATAAAAATATATATTTTTAATTTATTGATAAAAATATAATATTTCATTTGGAATCACATCAAGATATTTTATATTTTTAAGATTTATAAAAGTAAAATATATATTTCAGATTATATAGTATATTGTATAAGTTTAGTATTTTTTAATTGTCTTATTTATAATAAATAATTGTTTTATTTAAAATAAGTAATTATTTAGATATATTATTTATATAATTTAAATTTAGAAGTAAAAAAATATTTTTTAAATATTTTTTAAATATTATAATTTTTACATGAATAATTATAAAATATCAAAAAACTACACAAAATTTAAATATCTATTTAAAAACTTATAAAAAAACGTTTTTGTCATTTGAAAATTTTAAGAAATATTTAATTAACTTAAAATACATAATATCTCAAAATAATTTTAACTTAAATTTAGAGCATTCATTTAAAAGAATAACACTGAAAATAGGAGGTTGCATCATATTATTTCAAAATAACTCTCTTAACATAAATTTTTGTACGTTGAATAAGTTTATTGATAAAAAATAAAAAATACCAAAACAAATGCATCAAATTATATTTCAAAAATTTGACTAGAATTTTACACAAAATAAGACCTGATATTGTTAATGTAAAATGACTTAGTATATGTTAATTTTATTTTTAATATTTAAGGATAGTATTGGGCTCAAAGAAAATTATTAAGCTTTGATTTTCTTATTGTAACAGATAATATATTAATAAAATTAATTTTAAAAATTAAGTAAAAAACTACCAAAGATTGTTCTTTTACTAAAGAATTCCATAATAAATAGATTTCTAATGATTAAATTTATAGTGGCCTAACTCATTAATAAAATAAAAAGAATAAAAAAACGTATTATTATATAATACGAATAAAAAATAAATATTATAAATATTATAAATTTTTTATAAAATAATAAAATATAATAAAAATTATAATTAATAAAATATAAGATATATATTTATTAGAGATTAATGTGAAGTTTTCATATTATAGAAATAATTATTATCTTAAGTGAATATTTAAGACATAGAATTTATTTTTAATAATAATAAATTTGTATTAACATAAACTATGATAGTTATATAAAAAATTATTTTAAATATAAAAACATTGATTCTTTTTTTAAAAGCTAAAAATCATCAAATGCAATAAAAACTTTGAATAATGAAAGCACTTAAATTCATTTAAGAATATTAAATCTTTAAAAAACTGAAATCTCCTTCTAAGTAAATAAAATAGTATTTATTAAAGTTTTATATAAATTAATTTGAATTCAATTGATTTCAATTGCTAGTAAAAATCCCTAGTGTAAATAAAAGAATATATTAACAATATATTTTTTCTAATACTTGTAACATCTAAAGACTTAGATTAGATTTTATAAATTCTTGTAGATAATGAATAATATAAATATTAGTCATATATATTAAATTCAAGCTTTAAGAAACTTTTTAAATTGCTTTAAATATTTTAAATATTTAATGATAAAAAGAAAATTAATTATCTTATATTTAATAAGCTTAAAATAATATAATATATTTTTTTTATCTTTTTTAGTTTATCTATGCTTTATTTTTAGGTATTTTGAAAAGAAAGAATATTTTTTTTGTTAGAGAGCAATTCAATCATGTAAAATTTAAAATTTTAATTTTAGTTATTTGATATATATATACATATATATATGTATATTAGATTTTTAAACTTTAATTATATAATTTAAATATAAATTTAAATTAGATAATAATTTTAAAGTATTATTTCTTTTTTTGTATTTTATTGCATAATCTAAATAATTATTTTTTTATTAAATAAATCTCTTTATAATATTATATTTACTAAAGAGCTTTAAATCATTTATATTTTAATATCTTTCAAACTTTTGGTGGTTTGAAGATTGTTTATCATCTTGGTTTTAAGATTATATTTTTTTAAATTAAAATTTATATATATATATTTTTTAATATTTTAGACATTTCTACAAACTTTTTAAAAACATCGTAGTATTTTTTCATATATTTATATTATTTTTTAATTTTTATACATATATCAATATAAAATTATTTTAAAAATTAAAATAAAATTTTATTTTTATGATTTTATGTTTAGAGAGTAGGATTATAGGTCCTTCTTATTATAAGTTATTAGACTTAATCTACAATTTACACTATAGTTCTCCATAGAAAAAAATCATATACTCAATTATTCTAACTACTTTTAGATTTTACTTTTTTCTTAATGTATTAAAGTATAGTCTTAGTAGTTATTACTAAATTAATTTATATAAAGAAACCTCCAAGGATATTTTATTTGTACTCTTGTAGTTATGATGTTTATAAATAGTCTTGTAGAAAATTTTAAACATTATTATTAGTATTTTAAAAGATTACCTATATTTCTAAAATTACTTAGAATCTTCTACAAAATTTCAATAATATTTATTAAGGATTCTTTAGATTTTAATGATATTGATAACTTTTAAGGTTAATTGTAGAAATATCTACAAAGCATAGTTGATATATTACAAGAATACTACCAAATTTTTAATAAGGTTTTTGGAACAATATAAAACTTGTCTTATGTTAATTTTATCTAATATTTTTTTATTCTTATTAATCTCTTAATTTCTTTTTTATCTTTCTATCTTTTAGTATAATTATTTTTTTAATAATAATATAAATTTATTATTTTTAATTATTTTTATATTTTTAGATATTTTTTCTTTTTAAATAATATCATTGGATTTTAAAGGTTAAAACTTATATACATTTGAATAGTAATTAGTCTTATATTTTTTAAAATATTAGTGTTTTATATATATATATATATATATATATATACATACTTATAATTTCCTTAAAAGAAAAGAAAAGGAATAAATATTTAATAAAAGAACAAAAATATAGTTGTATCTATTAAGTAAGAAATAACCTTAATAGCTATTGCCAAGTAGAAGTAACTTTAAGAATATTAGAACAAAAAAGTAAATAAAAGACAAGTATTATTAAAATTATTGATGGCCTAGATCTTTCTCTAATTAATATTAATTAATAGTTAAGCCTAGTGAGAGGATTTTAAAGACCACAAGATGAATAGAATAAGTATTTAAGTTGTAAGATATATCTATTATAATTTTATTAGAGCTAGATAACTTCTACAAGAAATTTCTATAGTTGTATGGTACATCTAAAGATAGTGGTAGATCTCACTTACATCTAATCATTTTGTATAATGTTTTGTATAAAAGATATTATCAAATTAACATGTTTATTTTTATTTTTATTTTATTTTTATACACTTAGTTGACATGAATATTTACAACAATGTACTTGTAAAATCCTTAAAATATTATAAATGAGATTTGTACCATTATATATATAATTTACTAAACTTTAGTAGTATATATCAAATTAATGAGTTAAATAGAACTTCACTTTATTTTTGCTTTCATCAAAATTATCTAAGATAGTAATCTTAAATTCTTTAATCACTTGTTAATGATCATATATATATATATATATATATTTATTAAAAATACTAAGTTGTTGATTTTTTATTAAAAATTTTATACTAAATACTAATATAATGATTAGATGGTTCTTAAAAAGATTATAAATTAAGGTAATTCAAGCTCATTCTGGTTAATATTACTTAAAAAAACAAAAAAAAAAAAAAAAAAAAAAAAAAAACTCCATGATTGATATATGATGATGTTTGACAATAATATTTTAATAAAAGATAATAATATCTAATTAATATAGAGACCATTCAATTAGATACTAATAAATATTGGACAATTACATTATTATTTTTATTTTCCTTAAACATGCATATTATTTCTATACATGTAAAATTATAACATAAAAGCATTTATGTAAAATTATTTTAGATACTAAAACACCAATATGTTTTGTTGATAATGATTTTTTTAAGATATTAGAATTTAAATACTTGTATTTAAAAAATTAATAATTATTAAGATTACACATGGAAAAAATTGAACATTAAGAAAAACATTGAAGAAACTAATTTTCAGAAGATCTTGTAAAAAATGAACCATGAAGTAATGTCTATATAATTATTGAGTATCTTTTAAATCTTACACACACACATATACATGTGTATATATATATATATATATATATATATGCTTTAGATCAAACATCTGTATTTTACTTCATGTCAATGATTACCTTAGTTTAAAAAAATTAACATAATTTCTTTATGTATTATTTTGAGAAAAAAATATACACATATTACCAAAAAACTGAGAAAATAAAAATTCAATCAAATTACAAGATGGCATGCTATTTTGATTTAAGCCAATCAATAATTTATTATGGATACAATTTGTAGCACTATAATTATAAACTATTGAATATTTGACCTAAGTTTTTATCTAAAATTGAACATCATCTAAATAACATTTTTATTCTATTTTCAAGGAAAAAAATTGCCCCACATGCATATTAGTATTTGAAGATTAAAAAATATAATTATAAATAATAGTTATCTATTATCATTGATTTTAAAACTATCAAGAAATAAATAAGAATACAATTATTTTACAAATATTGAAACAAAGAGTGTTTATAAGTGTTTTAGAACCAAAAAAAAAAAAACAAAACACAACAAAACAAAAACAAAAACAAATAATAAAAGGCAACCTTGTGATTTTAAAATTAGAATTATAAATATAATATTATATTATTTTTTGGTTAACAAACACATTTGTAGTTTTTTAACATGCAATATACAATAAGTTTTTTAAATAATCAGAAATATTTTAGTTATCTATTCAAATTTTTTCTTAATATATTTTAATAATATAATAAATTATGAATGTATGTACATCTAATATTAAATAACTATCAAAATAAAAATCATATTAATGAATTTTAAACAATATTCTTCATGAATATTTGGCTGACTTACTAGATTGAGTTATATTAAGCAATAACAATTTATAGATCCAATAAGAAATAAAAAAATATAAAGTAAAAGAGACCTTTATTGCTTAATAACACACAATATTTCTTTAAGAGTTATAAACTTTTAATGAGTTCTATAATTTTTATCTAATTGATAATATTAAAAATATATATGTATAAAATAATTAAAACAATTAAGTGTTTGGAATATTAAAGGATTTTATTACATTTACACCAAAATCAATGCATATAAATTTTAAAATACCATTTTTTTTTTAAAGATAGCATATTTAATTTTGTACTTGGTTTAATATTTTTATAGAGTGTTGCTAATGCCACCACAATTTTTGCTACTACCACCACAACCTGCCATACATTCAACATATTTTTTTAGTTTTTTTTTAATTCCAATCAAAAAAAATTGTTAATATTTCTTATATATACATATATATATATATATATATATATACATACATACACAATCATGATGGTTGTGGTGAAAGTAGCAAAGAAAAAGTTGACTAAAATTTGATTGAAATTTTCATAGAGTTGTGGTGGCATTAACAAAAACTATGGTGGCATTAGCAATATTTTTTTACAATATTAAAATAATAATTTATTTTATCTCGTTACATATTTTTTCAAAAATATTTTTTATTATAAAAACTATTTAAAAAAATAATAAATAGAAGTATAAAAATATAATATAATTTAAATTAATACTTCTATTTACATGAAAGAGTTTAATATATAATAATAATAAAAATAATACATATTATTAACTTTAAGATAAAAAAATCTATAATATATTATAACCATATAAGTTTTAAATTATCAATAAACCATAATAAAAATAGAATTATCTTAACATGACTATATAATTATGTGTTATTATAAAATATTATTATTTATTTATTTTTTATTTCCTTCTTATAGATATAATATAAGTTTTATTTGAATGATAACAAAGTGTTTAACCAAATTTCTGGTATTTGGACTTTAGACATATTTGATTTAAAAAGTAACTTGGATAATGATTATGATTATAAAATTCTAAAAATAGAATTATATATTTTCTTAAATTTATACTATTATTATAATTATACTCCACTATTAGTAAAATATTCTAACTAATTATTTCATTAATAGTTTTTTATTCAACGATTATATATTTTTAAAAATTTGTTGCTATATTTTTAAAAAAATTTAAAATTTATATGTGAATTTTTATAAATAATTTAAATAAAATAAAATAAAACAAAAAGTTATAAAAAATTATTATTAAAAATCTTTGTTAAGTTTTAAAGTTAAAAATGAGAATTTTTTTTTCTTTTTTTTCTTTTTTTTTGATAGGATGTATAAAGATAATAATTGCTAAGGAAATTAAATTAGTAAGATATAGATCTATGCACAAATATTTACCAAATAAATTAAGTTAGTTCTTCCTTTGAACTCTCATCTAGTATAGAATGTATCTAATTATTATATTTTATTTTTAAATGGCCATTATAAGCTATGTATTATATAAAAAAGTCTTTCACTTGAAGTGCCAATAACAATCAATAACAAAATCAAATATAAAGTTAGTAACTTTTTTAGTTTACATTCATTTAGAATATTTGATATACTCAAAGAGCATGATATTATTAACAAAATCTAGAAGTCAATATCTAATTCAGCTTACATATTTGAATATTTATATAAATTCAATTGCAATGTTCTAGTTAAATCTTTTTTGTTTTTGTTTTCCCTTTCAACCTTTGATACTGTGTATAATATATTTGTGTACCATAATAGTATTTCTCTCTCTCTCTCTCTCTCTCTCTCTATATATATATATATATCATATAGCTACAAACAAATTCACAGCATCATGGAAGGTTAGTGTATGTTTATTTGGAAGGTTTAATTTTTTTTTTTCCAATTAATAGATTCAATAAAAAATCTATAAAACTACACGTAAAAAAACCTTTTATATTTTCTTTTGATTTACATGATTGCACACATCGATTCAAGTTCTTAAAAAAAAAATTGAAAAACTTTCTGCCCACGCCTCCGAGGTGACAGGGCACGAAAAGTCGCAGAGCAACCTTTTAGGTCATCCTTTTACTTTTTTATCGACTTTTTGCGTTGAAGATATCGTGGCAGCCAAGCACGTCGATGCCGCTCCATCGATGAGCCACAGCGAGCCCCGCTTTGCTAAACCCTCGTCGATCGCTGCTTTTTGACCTTAAACCCTGATCTTGCTAATCCCTGGAAGAGCTCGAGGAGGAGTAGGAGCCAGCTCGTTGGTGTTGTTGGGTCTCGTCGTCTGTGCATGGGCTGTGGTTGTATTGCCAACTCTCCGATCGATTTTGGGTTTTAGGGTTTTGGTGGGTGCGGTGGACGCCATGGCTGCAACAGATGTCGCAATGAATAGGGAGGCGTTCAAGAATTTGGTGAAGAATACGTTGGAGAGGAGGTTGTTCTACATTCCGAGCTACAAGATCTATGGCGGTGTGGCGGGGTTTTACGACTACGGCCCATGGGGCTGCCAGGTCGAGACGAACGTGCTTAACTTGTGGCGCCAGCACTTCGTGATGGAGGAGGATATGTGGGAGATTCGTTGCCCCTGCGTCACCCCCGAGGTCGTCTTGAAGGCCTCCGGTCATGTGGATAAGTTCACCGACTTGATGGTGAAGGATCTGAAGCTGGGGTCTTGTTTCCGGGCCGACCATCTGTTAAAGGATTTTCTTACTAAGGCGCTTGAGGATGACGCTAGGTTGGTGGCTGAGAGGGCCGTTGCTCCTCAAGCGGCGGTGCCTGGTAGGAGAAATAACAATGCGGCCGAGCCATTGACGCCCGAACAGAAGTTGCAGATGCAGAGCGACCTTGCTGGGCTTGATGAATTCTCGGGTCCGGAATTGGGCGCTAAAATCAAAGGCTATGGCATTAAGGCACCGGAGTCCGGCAACGACCTTTCGGATCCTTATCCTTTCAATCTTATGTTCTCCACGCAAATTGGCCCGACTGGCACGCTACAAGGGTAAGAGTCCTGACCTTGGTTTCTTCCCTCTGAAGTCCATTACGTGAAGCTTGAATGCTCGCAAACTGAAACCTGTGGGGTCGTCTGTCCAACAGTTATATGAGGCCGGAGACAGCACAAGGCATTTTTGTGAACTTCAGGGATTTGTACTACGAAAGTGGTAATAGGCTGCCTTTCGCTGCAGCCCAGATTGGTTCAGCTTACCGCAACGAGGTACCATGTTTCACTCAGAGCTCTGGATACTTTTTCCAACAATATTTTGTTTCTGTTAGGGTCCAGGCTACCCTGGTACAATGATTAAGGTGCGACATTGTCACTTGTGTGTCAATTACCCATTATCATTTCTCCACTATGAAATCTGCGCTCGACTGCCAGTGAGTCCAAAGAGTTACTGGTTTCCTTCCTAGATGTGCATGAAGGTTTTCATGCAGGATAGGTCCCACAAAAGTTAATAATACAAGGGTTTTAGCGCCTTAAGGTGCAGAGTTATATGATATATATTTATCCATGTTAATTTCTTTTTGTGGTGATTCAGAAAATGTGTTAAATCTCACAATTTAATAGAAACTACATGAGAATTTATAACGCAGGAGTATTCAACTTTCGTAACCTTATATCCTAATATGGAATTCAGATAGCCCCACGACAAGGCCCCATGCGGGTAAGGGAATTCACCATGGCAGAAATCGAACATTTTGTTAATCCAGACGACAAGTCGCACCCTAAGTTTAAGAGTGTGGAGAATCTAGTGGTCTACCTCTTTCCAAGAACAGAACAAATGGCTCTAAGAGACCATGTCGAAATGCGGATCGGTGAGGCTGTAGCTCAGGTGATAAATCCTGACCTCTTGGGTTGGATCTTAATGAATCTTCAACTACTTTTGATTATTTGAGGAGCAGAATAACATCTTAAATTGTTGGAGTCACTGCGATTTCTCATCTGGGTTAGAGCTATCGATTTTTATTTTGTAGAGATACTAGGCTTGTTTGCTGTCAGTCCATTTAGATTTGTTATTTCTTGTTAATCAACATTTCATGCCGGTAAACACGTCTTAGCGACCCGTTGTTTCACCTTTTCTTGTAGTTTTTGTGATCCTACGAAGATTTCAGTTCTAACACCAATGTATGATTGATGCACAGGGTATCGTAGATAATGAAACCTTAGGCTACTTCATTGCAAGGACTTACTTGTTCCTGACCAAGCTGGGTATTGACAAGAAACGTTTGAGATTCCGTCAACATCTTGCGAATGAAATGGCTCACTACGCCCAAGACTGCTGGGACGCTGAGATTGAATGCTCGTATGGTTGGTTCGAGTGTGTCGGTTGTGCAGACCGATCTGCTTATGATCTCAAAGCGCATACAGTATGTGCCTCAAATTATAATTTTTGCCCAATCTGTCATACTTGTTTGCGAATGATGGTTGCCCTATTAGTAGCTTGTTGGGCTTTACTCTCTGGATTCCCTCATTCAATCTGCTCATTCTGGTTGGGCGCAGGCAAAGAGTGGTCAAGAACTTACCGCGTACGAGTCTTTTGCTGAACCGAAAGATGTTGTGGTACATGACCCATCAATATGTTTTTTCATTGCTTTCAATTTTATGGAGCCAGCGCTTGGAATCTGGTTGAGATTAATTATTAAGTTTTAGAGGATACCTGTCACCTCGCTAACTTCTGCAGTATGAATGTAATATTGATACGTGAAATTTTCAAATTTCTCGTCATGTTTGCAGCAACTAACAATCGTACCAAACAAGAAGGTGTTGGGTAAGGAATTCCGGAGGGACCAGAAAATTCTTTCAGAATCCCTAGAGGTTAGTAATCCGATCCTACTCTTTGATGGTTGTATGGCAAGGTGGATGGGTTTTGTTTGTTTGTTCTTGGTTGCTTCCTCCCTCTCTTGAAGCAACCGTTTTGAAAGTGCTAGCTTTGATGCCTCTGGTGTGAAAATTTTAGAAGTTCTACAATTAACCAACTCATGTTTGTCTCAGGCGATGTCTAGGGAAGAGGCGTTAGCTCTCAAAGCTGAACTTGAAGAGAAGGAGAAAGCAACATATAAGGTGTGCTCGACAGGTCAAGAGTTTACGCTCACTAAGGAAATGGTAGCAATCGAAGAGAAAGTTGTGAAAACACACGGACGGAACTTCACACCTTCCGTGATTGAGCCGTCATTTGGAATTGGTCGTATTATGTACTGTTTGTACGAGCATTGCTTCTACTTGCGGCCTGCTGTGCCTGGAGAGCAAGTAAGCAGTGTATTCAGATTCCCTCCAATAGTAGCTCCTATCAAGTGTACTGTCTTCCCACTCATGCAGCGCGATGTTCTCAATGTTAAGTCCAAGGCAATGTCGAGCGGTCTCACCAGGGCAGGCGTATCCAACAAATTGGACATCACGGGCAGGTCAATCGGGAAGAGATACGCTAGAACAGATGAGGTTGGTATCCCATTTGCCATAACCGTTGATTTTGATGAAGGTGTCACAGTGCGAGAAAGAGACTCGAAGCAGCAAGTTAGGGTTCCAGATGCTGAGGTTGTTGACGTTGTACGGGATCTTTCCAATGGCACGGTTGTTTGGGAGGACGTTGCAGCCAAGTATAAGCTAGTTACTGTGGCAGAAACTGAGGCTGAGTCATAGGTAGTCATTGTGGACTCAGCAGGTCCTTTGTCATTGTGGGTACTGGCACCACATAATCCTAGGTAGAAGTGTGCACCTCGCAGTGTCCACATCACTTCATTCTATTGTAGTATTTTTTCAGCCTGTGTAGATGGTCTACTTTGGCCTTCTCAATCTTGATATTGGATGCATTTTTCAACGTCCTTGAAACTGTATTTCTCTTACATATGGATGTGTGCAAGGCGTGCATGATTTGAAAGCCATCTGACAGAATAGGTTCCTTTGTAACTGGTGCACTAGAAAATATACGTTTTTATCATGTAGGAGCCCCTGTGTACTAGCTGGTTACAAATGGTGAGATGGTGAAATTAGTCAATGTGATTAGATTAAAATATGAGGTACATCATTTTGGAACTTAAGACGTGAAGAGAATTTTACACCTAGCCCTAAGCAAGCTGACTTGTGGTGTTGAATGTCCTTCAATGTGCTATATTAAATGATAATGTCTCAAGACAGAACATTAGTTGAACATTACTGTGGCTTGTATTTAACTTTTGATGCATGATCATTTTAAACATTTTATGGTATTAATGTACATATTTTAAATCAATTCACATCAATAATAGTATTATTTAATAATTACGTGGATTTTTTATAATTTTGTATAATACCGTTAGCTAGTGTCTTAATTTTGTGTTGTATGTTGCAGTCTTTCAAAATATACGTGCTAAATTACTTGACATTCGATGAGAATATTTTATTTATTTTTGCCATGATGTTTTCTAAAAAATAAAAATCATACACATATATTATTTTAATAGTTTTTATGCTTATTCCATTAATCATAGTTGTGATGTGTACTTATCAGTTAGTTTGTTATACTTTTCATCTCCCTTTTATTATATTGAAGCCTTTCATTTCTCGTCAGTAATATATTTGTTGATAAATGAATTATATTTTCTTCTTTATAATTTGATTTTATTCATGTTCCTTACTATTACAGAACATATTGTTTAATTACTATTATTTTCGAGCTTAAGTTTTACGTTGATTTATAAGAAATTAGTTTCACGATTCAATAAACACACAATTTGTTGTTGCAATCTTTATTTTAATTTCAAGATTTATTTGTTTTTAGAATTTTTGAACCATTTTTCTCTACTATGGTTAGTATCTTCATTATTTTACTTCATTTACTATTTTATAAGAATAATATATGCCATGATTGTAAATTTATATCTACTCAATTTATTTCTAATTTTGCTGAACATGAACCCAATTTACACTATCCTTTTTGCTTCATCTGCCTATCATCCATTTATGTTGATAAGGATGGATGTTAGATAGCTGCATCAGATTTTGTGGGCAGCTCAATGACAAGTAACCAATTGTTGCGCTGCCCTTAAAATATTGACAGGAAGAATTAAGTGTCAGGTTTTAAAAAATAAAAATAAATAAAAACGTTTACTCTATTGATAGAGTATCAATAAATAAAAACGTTTATTCTATTTTACTCTATTGATACTCCTTAGATCTCTTAAGGACCTTTCTTTATTCTCGGATAGAGAGTTGCGTATTCTAAATCTATTATCTCCATTAGAGAATATCGCATATATACTATGCTTTGTCTCTATCACATCTCTAGAACGCTTAGATTTTACTATCATCTTCTTTACTATTTCAGGCTCATATTCAGCATCTACAGATGTCCAAACATCTTCCAGTACTCTTGTCTTTAAGCATGCTTTAAAAGACTTAGAAGATAGTGCATACGAGTAGCTATCTTCTGAAGTTCTATAGAATAATATATGATAGTATTTACCATCTATATAATCAAAGGAGTTCTCAAAGAATGTTTTGATAATCTCATTGTTGCTCGTTATTGCTGATTCGAGCAACTATACCTTCTGTGACATTGTCATTGATGACACAACATATATAAGATCTCTCTTGTTTTCATATACAATTCGTGTAAAGTTACTAATACTTGTATTGGAAACTGGTTTAAAGCTCGATAGATGGGTATTATAATTAGAGAGGACAGGAGGGTCTAGGTATATTAGTCCGTTTGATTCCTTGATGGCTCTTCCACTATCTAGAGTGATCCCTTTTCCAATTAAAGCTTGAACAACATCCTTCCTAGCACTTGTTAACAAACATATGTCATCAATGGATAATGCATTCTTTGACTTACTAACGAGATTCTGCATAGACGTTTCCAGGTTATTACAATACCAGAGGAGATACGTTGATATATCCTTACCAAATTCGTTCCTTACTGTCTTAGTATTAACATTAAGATAATAATCAACACAGCAGCTTTCTATAGTTTTTTCTATCTCCTCTATCCGTTTTGATTTATCATCAAAGATGGAATACTTGTACATATCTATACTTACAGATGGTGTACACTTGTTAGTGTTGTTTATTAGAGCCACATGTCTATAGACATATATTGATCTTTCTTTTTCTTTTAATAAATCGTGGGACTGGCTTCTTACTGCTCTTCCAATTGCTTGAACTATTGTTGACTTATTCCAATGAGGAGTAACAATGTGAACTTGTCTCACATTAGAAAGACTTACGCTTTCTCTACTAATCCTACTTCCAAGTAGCACCTTGATGTATTCCCCATATTTGTTTTTTGGAGATCTAAAAGCGTCTAGTCTTTTTTCTGGATTGGGGCAAGCAACAGTATCTCCAGTGTATAATGTATATCTTAAGCCCTTGTCCATCTCATCTATGCTCTCACCATCGTACAGTCGATACCCAAAAAGCTCGAATATGCAGCTCATCATAATTAGTCCGCTTCCTTTGACCTCCTCACAAAAGATAAATACCAACACGTTACTGTCCTTCTCTATTATATCAAACATCTTTGAATACTTACATGAATATAAGTGTATATTATCTCTAGTAATATGTTGCATAACCTCAGCACTAAACGTATACCTTATTCTGTTCCCTTGTTTGATTTTCACGATCTTGGTAAAAATCCTTTTCTTACAGAAGAGGATTTCAATACACACTAGAGCCATACGTTCCATCCCAGAATGTCATTAGAGAACAATATATAGAATTTCTATACACACCGTCATCGAGATGATCAAGGTCTATTCTCTTATAGGCTTCAAGCTGATATCCCTTCATATATGATGGAACCACCTTGACAGAGCATCCTTTAATAACAACTCCTTCCTCTATAATCCTTGCCATACGTTGATTGCTGTTAAGATATGATATTCTTCCTCCGATGCTTCTTTTGAAATCCTCTTCTGTAAGAAAAGATGATGTATCAAGTTGACAATCTTTGCTAAGTATTAAGTTGAGTATAGATAGCAATTCTTCAGCCTTGTCTATCATAGCGGTTGCACTTAAAAGAAGTATCTTACAGTTTCTAACAAGATGAGACAATCTCCACATTTGACCATACACGGTCTTCGCATCAAAGTCAGACATAGAATACTTCAAGTTATGAATCTCATCCATTATTATTATTCTGTTGTTGAAGATTGACACTATTTGATCATCATCTAATCGTTTTAGTTTATTAGCAAAAGAGATATACTTTCTTATCTCGTAATCTTTCACATCTCCATCTGGCCACTTGCGGATTTGATCTCTAAAGTTATCAGCAGATGTCCTACCTCTCACAAGAACAAGAGCTCTTCCTTTGTACAATTTGTGAGATTCAACAACTGCTATGGAAGTAAACATTTTTCCAGATCCAACATTGTGAAATAATAACAAGTTATTATACGGAGTTTGAACAGACATAAACTTCTTAACAAACTCTTGATGAGGGTACAACCTTGAATTTCTTATCCTTCTTAGTTCGTGAAACTCTTCTTTTTTCCACAAGTTATTAACAAAATTAGTATCTGAAACATCAGGATAGGATGGAATAAACTTGTCCATACTGCTTATCATAAAATGAATTTCGCAGAGAACTAACGTGCTATAGTATTTAATTTTTTATACTGCATACATCAACCATGGATTTCCTAAAAGAGTTCATAAGATCTAGAGCAGACTTAAAGTCAAAGTCTCCTGAGGGTTATGAATATGAGATCGAGGTCAGATTGAAAGATATAACAAAAGACGAATTTCTAAAGCTTCCAAAAATCAGTGACATTATCGCTACAGAGGAGACCTTATATTCTGTAAAAGGTAGCAATACCGTTACGGTCAGGAAAGTTGGGTCTAATTTTTTCATCAAAGAAAAGATATCTTCAAAGATGATTTATAAGTTTAACGCTGAGGTTGTACTGTCTCTTGAAAGAAAGCACTGTGGAGAGCAAGGGATGGCCCTGAAGATTGTAAGACATAAAGAGAGAAGCACGACATACTACGATGGGTTCAGAGTTGATGCAACAAAGGTTACTTCTAGTAACAAAGTCCACTATGAGATCGAACTAGAAGTACTGGACGACACTTGTGACATAAGGCATATAGAACATATGCTGGAAAGCATAAGACCTTCTTTGGCTCCAGAGATATGTAAGCATATTACTAAGCTTGTACCTAGCTTTAACCCTCGCAACTACAAGTTTCCAAAACCCATAGACATAACAGTAAGAGAGCTTGCGAGACAGTATTCATCGGGAGGATCCATATCTTTGAAGCTTGATGGTGTAAGATCCTTCATTGCTTGTTACAAAGAAAGTATATATGAGATATCAACAGGAGGTCATGAAAAAATTATTGGATCAAGCATTCATGGTGACGACTCCTTCACTGTTCTTGATACAAAACGAGTATATGATATGTACTATGCATTTGATATTATCATAATAAGAGACAGAGTAGTTGCTCACCTGTCGTTGGAAGAGAGGACAAAGATGATACTTCAAGTCTGTCTAAGGATTAACAAAGCTATCAAGAGGAAGCTTATTGTTGCTAAAAAATATTTTATGTTTAAAGACTTTAATGCTTTCTCTAGGTATCATCAGATACTCGAGA
The DNA here is from genome assembly GCA_036785485.1 of Physcomitrellopsis africana. Taxonomy (NCBI): domain Eukaryota; kingdom Viridiplantae; phylum Streptophyta; class Bryopsida; order Funariales; family Funariaceae; genus Physcomitrellopsis; species Physcomitrellopsis africana. The sequence continues at coordinate 223,172 of JAWRVF010000213.1, read as the reverse complement.
AGAAGATCCAAGAGGAAAAGTACGATGGTCTGATATATACACATAAACTATCATACTTTGATCAAGTCATGAGATGGAAACCTCAGAAGACTGTGGATCTTTTGTACAAAGACCGCACATTAATGGCATACAAACAAAGGGAAATTGTAGATTCTAGTTTCAGAATATCAAGTAGTAGCAAGATACCAAAAGAGGATACTATCTCAGAGTTTATAATAGACTCTAGTAGACATGTAACACTATTAAGAGAGAGAAAGGATAAAGCATATCCAAACTCTACTACTGTGATCGAAAGAATTAAAAAGATAGTAAAAGAAGAAAAAGATATTTTTAGAGTATTCAAAGGATTAACAGTGTCCTTGATGAGATCCTACCATAATGATGTAAAGAGGGAACTGCTAAAGAAAGGAACTGGCCGCCTACTAGATATAGGATCAGGCTTTGGTGGAGATGTGGCAAAGTGGAGTCACTACACTAGTATTACATGTGTTGAACCTTCACATACGAATATAAAGGAGTTCAAGCAAAGGCTTGGCAATAATAAGAAAGTAAAGATCATACAAGCGAGAATAGAACACTTAAGAGGATTTGACAAGTCTATAACAACAATAGCTTGTTTCTTCTGTATTACGCTTATCGATATAAACAAGCTTGTCAAGATCATCCAAAAGATATCATCTGATGAACATACTTGTACATTCTTGTGTATTGTAATGTCCAAGAAATATGTTATGAAGTTCTTCGAAGCAAAAAATAGCAAAGAGCACATATGTGAAGCATATACTATCAAGCTCAAAGATGACGGTAGTATGTACGTACATATTCTTGGAACTATCGTACTAGATCAGACAGAGAGCTTAGTGGATGTTGACAGTCTTATTGCACAACTTGAAAGTATAGGATTCAAGTTAGGAGAAAGGCACAGGCTTAGTAGCAACAGATTTATGTCATTCAATGAGTATGTACTATCATCTATGTACGAATCCCTAGTAATGACACGATAAGAACTTAGCACTAGAATTTTTCTTGTTCTTTTCTAATAACCATTGATTTCAACATTGTTATAATTTTATTACTCGTACGTTTTACAAAAGATTATTACCATGGATATTAAGCGTAAAACTGTGATGTTGATTCCTATGCTTAACAGAACTCCCAAGCGAGTAAATGTACCACCTCTACAGACATACAAAGAGGAGGACGCAAGCACATCTGATGTGTTTATATATGTGCTAGAGAAGACAGTGTCTAAAGAGAAGGTCAAATATGTTGTATCCAAAACGGTTAATAGGAACATGCTTATAGCTGTAGATCTTCTTAAAGAGTTACAAAGTACTAATAGCATCACCAGTATTAGTAGCTCTGATTTCAAGTCTCTTATTATTAGACCTCTTGATAAATTTCTCGATGGAAGGATAATCAAGAAGCAACAAGAAAGAAAAAATCCATTCGACACTCTTAGAGATGTTACAGATTCCTTTACAAAACTCTTGAACATTTTCAAGCATCAAGGAATAGATGTTACAGATATCAAAGTGGATAATCGTCAATCATTGTTATCTGGTGCATCGAAGCTTCTCAGAACATATATATCCAATAATCTGACAAGACAAGGAAAAAACATAGTACTTGATCCCACATTAGAGAACCTCTTTCCAGACAATCATATAGAAGATTTGTACACCAAGAATGGTGGAACATTTATAACACAAGGCCAAATATAAAAACTAGCATCTCTATTAATAACAAAAATCTTATAATTTTTTTTTTTTTTTTTTTTCCTATTGTACTATTTGATATTCCCACCCCTTAATATCGCATAGCTTCACGTCCGCCTTTGACAAGAATTGCATATCATCTCCGTACATGTGTCCGACAGCTACTATTCTTCCATTAATCTCTTCAAACATAAGATGGGTGTTTATATCAACATACGTGTCTTCCATGTCTCTAATGGGTTGAAGCCTCATTTGAGTTGATGATCTTCTTTGTTCCTTCTTTGTACCAACGATATCACAAAAGCCGTCTTTCTGTCTCTGCTTAGAATCGCTGTTATCTTGATTCGACTTCAAAAGCATAGTCATATGCCTTTTACAGAACTCAGAATTAGCAGTTCTTAGAAAAGAACACTTCTTACCTTTATTCGCACCACTTTGAAGTATCTTCTGGTACGTCTCTGCATCGCTTCTGCTGGGCTTGGAGGTTGTTCCTATGTTGATTGAAAGATCAGCTGATTGGAATGTCTCTAGTGCTACACGATTTATAACCTTCATATGCTTATCAAGTCCTGAGATCTCATTGATAAGATTTGCTATAAAGTTCTGGCATAAAGTCCAACTGAGTTGAACACCAATATCTTCGAGCGCGCTCTTTAGCTTGCTCATATGAAGATCTTTCATGATTACCTATCTGTACTTGTACAAAAAAAATAACCTTGGAGAAGAATAAAGCAATATAACAATCAATATGTCTAGCAAGGATTTAGTAATACATGCTCCTCTATTATCTCGTGTCAAGAGCGCATGTATGAGAGACTCTTGTAAGTATCTACAAGAGCTTGATAGTAATGAAAGGCAGACGTTCATCACAAGATACTTACAAGCTCAGGTGCATCTTGGGGAGGCTGTAGGTATTATAGCATCACAATCCATTGGACAACCAACTACTCAGATAGCACTTAGTTCATTCCATAATGCGGGCACAACAGCTGTAGAAGTACTTGAGGGAATACCTAGGCTTGAATCGATTCTAAATTGCTCATTTAAACAATCAACTTCAACAATTTTTGTTACAAAAGAGGTGAGCCCTTCAAGTTTTGTATATCTTACTATTTTAGATGTATTGTCATCATATTATATTGAGTATGATCTAGATTCCTGGTGGTACCCTATAGCAGAAAAACACAACTTGTATACACCCCCTACCATTGAGGATGAAGGTATTGTGTTCAGAATGGTGTTTAGTAAGAAGAAGATGGAACATTATAGAATAAGCTTGAAGACAATAAGAGACAAGATTATTACCTCTATAGATGAAAACAAGAAGATACGAGTATTTATATCTCCAGAGTTTGAATATATAATAGACATATCCATAAAGAATGCAGCAGTGAAGAAAGATACAGAGATGTTTGTATATAGAATAGTTAGGTCTACAATATTCCCTATACAAATATGTGGCATTCAAGATATAAAACAAGCAACTATTAATGGTACCAAAGTAACAACAGAGGGTTCCAACCTCCTAGACACTCTAGGTCTTGATTTTGTAGATGTGAGATCCAAGTACATCTGACTCCGCCATAGATGCCTTTAAATGTCTAGGAATAGAAGCAGCAAGGAATGTCCTAGTAAGAGAATTATCAAAGGTGCTCAAAGGAGAAGTGGACTTTGGTAATAAGCATATTAATCTACTTGCAGATTTTATGACAAGTAGAGGAAGGATTGTCCCTATAAACATATCAAGAATGATAGAAAGAGGCCACAGTCATCTAACAAGGGCATCTAATGAGCGAACAATAGTAGAGATAGCCAAGGCTGCATGCAAAGGAGTACAAGAACCTATACAGGGTATATCTGATAGCATCATAATAGGTACAAGATCAAGAGTAGGAACAATGTATTATAGATATAGTTCAATGCTTGTAAAAAAAAAAGCTTTTTTTTTGTTGCAATATGTTACTACTATGTGTACTTTAATCCCACTCTAATGTTAGCCATTGAAAGCTCTTGTGCTAACAGTGTGAAACTGTATGGTAGACAATACTCTCTAGTATTTGTTTCTTTACAGTTAACACAAGGATTACCAGAACATATCGTACTACAATCATGACATATCCGTATCCTGCATAAGTCAGAGGTATTCTTTAACTTCTCAAGAAGAATAGATGATACTCCATGTCCTATGAGACAATCCTTTTCCATCTCTCCAAATTGCAGTCCTCCTTTTCTTGATCTTCCTTCAACCGATTGCTTTGTTAAGCTTTGTATGACACCTGTTGATATAGAGTGAGCCTTATCCTTTGCTTGGTGTCTAAGAGCGTGATAGTAACAAATGCCAGTTGCAACTCTTGCTTCTATAGGCATTCCTGTAGTGCCACAGTACATCCTTTCTTTAGAAAATGCATTTATTTCTTTTTCAAAGCTTTTGTGGTACTTGTTGAAAGCTGTTGCATCTATGCAAACATCTTCTCTAGAACTTGGTTTTGGAGACAGTGTAGGATTTTGAGTGTTATTAGAGTCTACAACATACATCTTGCACATTACCATTTCTAGTAGGTGACCTATGGTCATCCTACTAGGTATTGCATGAGGATTAATTATTATGTTAGGCACTATCCCATTAGCAGTAAACGGTAAATCTTCCTGTGATAGAATGGCTCCTATCACACCTTTTTGTGAATGACGTGATGTAAACTTATCTCCAATGATAGGAAATCTGTAGAGTAGTATTCGAACTCTGACTATTCTATTTCCTTCGACGGTTGTATGCTTAGTTACCTTATCAACTCGCCCAGATATAAAATTCTTTAATGTTACCTTTTCTATGCTATGCTTCTTTTCTGTTATTATAAACTTAGCAGCAATAGTATTGCCATCTTTTACTTGTTGTCCAACCAACACAATGCCATCATCATCGCGTAATACGTCACCATCTGGAACATATACAAGAGTTTCATTCATAAACTTATTTTCCACAATCTCAACTATCTCGTATTTGATACTTGAGAATAATCCTCTATCTATTGATGATCTGCTAAACAATAGGGAATCTTCTTGGTTATATCCTGAGTGTGATAGTACAGCAATCACCACGTTTATTCCATTGTACTCTCTAATCGTGTTTGACACTATTGTCGTGCATATTGGCTTTTGTGCATATCTTAGCATCTTGGAGTCGGATATCATATTCGTCATAATAGACGGAGATAGAGGCATTGCCTGTTTGCTCATAGACAATTGGAATACTATTCTGGATGATTGGTTGAAGTTTGCATAGGGGGTTGTAGATGCAGATAATCCAAATATGAATGATGGATGTATTTCAACATGAGTGTGTTGATCAAAGACGTCTTCTTTCTTTGTAGCAATAAAACACTGCATCTGCTCTGTTGCATCTATCATCTCTAGTGCTCCACTTCTGCATATCTCTTCGATCGATGTGCTACTGCACATAGACATGACACTGTTAGTACATGTTATCAGAGGCCTACTATATCTTCCTCTAGTAGTCTGTACATGTATTTTTTTGTCTGGTGAATAGTAGATAGATATGAACGTAGATGCTCCACCACGTCTTTTGTAGTTCTTTAGTCTTTCAAACACCTTATCTCTTGATGTCTTTGTGATAAATAATCCATTAATAAACAAAGCATCCTCTCCATCAGGCAATGGGCTAATATAGCTTAGGACGTTGTCTTGATTAATATAAGGTGTTATAAGACATGTTGATGCCACGTACTTAACAACGCCTATATCAGCACCCTCTCGTGTTTCACAAAGGCATATGTACCCAAGCTGGGTTGGATGTATTTGTCTCATTAAAGCACTTGCTCTTTCCTTGGAACTAGCTTCAACTCTTCTTATGTGAGACAAACAATCAAGAGTTGATTTGGTTGATAGCGCTTGAGATATGGTCCTCTTGTTGTCTCCTTTAGAGTATCCTTCCCATATACCTGTCTTGAAGTTACTTCTAATACTTCTTGATATACAATTCAAAGTGCTAATCATGTGTGCCTTTTGCTTGTTGTTACTTTTTATTTTTTGCTGATCAAGATTATTAATCTTCTTCTCTATGTGTTTTCTTACGATATCTGCTGGAGTGTGCACACATTTGAAGCTTAGACAATCTCTATCGTCTTCTTGTCTAAATAATAATACGGTCTCTATGAATCTACAAATCATCAGAGATAGCATCGTTGCTTTCATATCATTGCTTAGAACTGCTAGTAGCCTCTCTGTAGAACCAGCAATGCTAGTGTCTAGTGTAAAGTCCAGTTGCGATTCTAAAAGGAGTCCTGACACTTCTCTTGGATAGCTCGTCCATGATTGTACCATCTCCTTTGTTTCCATAATGGACTTGCCAAGACTCTTCATTATAGCAAATATATTAACAAGATTATCACGTGATATAGCAACCTTTAGTACCCCATTGTCCATACAGACTTCAGCATGGCACTTGGCAAGTCTTAACTCGCACTTTTCTTTTCGTGCTAAATATCGGAATGTATAATTTTTTTCTTGACACATTAGAACCTTTCTTCTACCTTCTATGATGAATGACCCTTTTATAGTCGATGCTTCCTCTGGTGGTTTATAAGAACAACCAGCAGGGACAGGAATGGCAAGTACTGTCTCACCATCTGCAACAATATTGCATTCATAATTGCTTAGGGTGTCTACACACTCTTGGTATCCCTTCTGATTAGGAATAACTTGCACATCGTTAAATATCTTACGATTGTTGACGGTTACTTCTTTGATCATATTAGCAACATCTGATAATATAATGTCGTATAAGTTGACAATATTAGCATCTATTCCCACATCTCTTACAAATGCTGATAGATCCATTAGTGCTCCTTTGTGATATAAAAAAAAGTAGTAAAATGCACCGCACTACGTATAATAATCTTCAATTATATACATACCCATATGCTGTGCATTATTTTTTTTGATTTTTACATAACACATGCAGGTTGATGCCACATTCATTACCATCATGGCTAGTCAAACTAAAGCTGTATCCTTCTCTTTCTACTCCACAGAAGAGCTTATTAGAGTCTCAGCAGTACAAATTAGAAGCAAGGATGATATATGCTCCCCTCTATTGGAAACAGGAGCACTAGTGTATTGTTCATCATCTTCTGATCCGAGACATTGTCCAGGACATATGGGATTTATACTACTCAAAGTGCCAATATTTAACCCATTATGCATAAAGGACATAATAAGAACTGCAGAGATGATATGTTCTAAGTGTAGATCGTTTGGTTCTATTACAAAGGTCAAAGGAAGAAAGGTGTGTGGTAACTGTAAAGATCATGCCAGAACATACACGTTTGACCATAAGAAGATGTGTCTTGTTGATAAGAGGGAACCAAGTCATACTGTATCATCTCGTGTTGTAAAGGATATATTCAATACTCTAACTGCCGATTAGCTGGAAAGCATGAACTACAAAATATCAAACCCCAAAGATTTCATAATGGATGCTGTGCCTGTTGTTCCCAATTGTATCAGACTATCATCGGGCTCTGATGATAGCTTAACAAGATTGTACGGCTCTATATTAAGAAATATGAGTAATGCAGCTGTTGTCTATAAAGACTATTGTACAATAATAGGCAAAGATTCCTCCGTAAGCAACGATGGATCCCTAATAAACAGAATATCTAGAAAAGATGGGACATTCAGAAAGTACATCCTTGGTAAGAGGAACAAGCATTGTGCAAGAGCTGTTATAACTCCTGATCCCAACTTAGATGTCGATGAAGTAGGTGTTCCTATTTCTTTTTCTAGGAATGTTAAGATAGGAGTAGATGGAGACTATGTGTTATTCAACAGACAACCTTCTCTACAGAGAACATCGCTTATGGCATTTAGAGTAAGAGTAATGAATGATTCTTATACTATAAGGATAAACCCATCTGTCTGTCCAGCGTTTAATGCAGACTTTGATGGAGATGAAATGAACATATTTTGCGCATCTTCATACCCTTCTAAAGTCGAATGTGAGACTCTTCTCGCTGTTGATAAGTGCATACTATCACCACAAAACTCTATGCCTACAGTGTATGCAATACAAGACACCGTTACAGGGTCTTTCATGATGTACAAAGCGGACAAGGTACTAAAGAAACCAATGCTCCATGACTGTACTATGGCGTCCGACATTTACATTGACAGTAGTAGTGTGCACACTTCAAGAGATCTTATAGTTGCACTTGTTCAGCAAGCAACTAAGAAGAAAGGTGTTACGTTTGAATCTTTTACATCTAACACAATAAAGAATATAGTAAAAGAAACGTTTATAAGCAGTAGTGGCGACAGTGCTTTAAAGTTTCTAGGATCACTATAGAAAATTGTGAATAGGTGGCTTCTTGAAGAGGGATTAAGCATGGGATACGATGACTGTATTTGCAATGTAGAACCTATTGTCATACCTGACATAGATCGAGATGATGAGAATGTAGGCATTATCCTTGACAATATTAGAAATGCGAGCCAGAAAGCAGTAATAGAATCGGCCAGTAGTAATAACAGACTTATTACAATGATAGAAAGTGGGGCTAAAGGGAGTTGTGTTAACCTGGGACAGATACTGTCACTGGTAGGTCAGTAGTGGATAAGAGGGGAAAGACCGCCAAAGCTGTTACCAGACAGTAGAGCTATTGCATGGACTGCACCATACAGCAACTCGCTCGAAGGACAAGGATTTGTTTTTAGTTCATATTCACAAGGTCTCAGTCCCATCGAGTACTTTTTCCATTGCCAAGGAGGAAGAGAGGGATTAGTTAATACTCGTGTAAACACTTCTGATGCCGGATACATACAAAGACGCATATCGAAGTCCATGCAAGATGTGACTACACAATATGATGGTACTGTGAGGGATGGTAAGAATATTATACAATTCTGCTATGGGAAGGACAACTCTGATAATAGTAAGATATAAAAAAAAAGCTTTTTTTATATTTGCCATTTGTTGTGACATTCACAACATTCGAATATGGTGGTCATCCCCTCATCAGCTGATCTTCTCTGAACATCAACAGACACAGTCTTCTTACTCTTACATCTGGTACACATCTCTGTACCTTCTTCTCTTCCTTTCTTTTGAGAAAGGTATTGTTATTGATGTTCTCAGATATAGTTGGCGCCTCGATACCTTTTTTGGCCATACATTCCGTGTCAAATTCATACCACTTCACCATGTCCCTGTTACTACCTCCCGGGTGGGAAGAGTTTATTACATCCATGGGTGGGAAGAGTTTATTACATCCATGGGTGGGAAGAGTTTATTACATCCATGGGTGGGAAGAGTTTATTACATCCATGGTAGAGTATCAATAGAGTATCAATAAATAAAAACGTTTTTTGAACAACTAGGTGGCAAGTTTCTATTAAAATATTTTGGTACATGCAACCATTTGGATTTTTTGTTCATCCAGCACCAAGTCCTAGTAGGGTATCTATTCCTCTACAGTCATTCATTTCTAAATTGTTTATTAATTTTTAATATAAATATATTCATTTTTGAAATTTTTAGTTTTGATAATTTAAAATCAGTGAAAATTTTAAAGTATTTATGTAAGATTTGTTTGTAATGAACTTGATGCAAAATTTGATGCAGAATCTTTTGATTCTATTTATTTTACTGTTTGTAACAAATCTTCAATGCCAAACAAAACTGGTGTGTTCCTAAAAAACTAAATTTGTTCATCAGGGTACATAGTTGCTTCTGTGGAAGTAATTATGCAATTGGGAGTGCTTCAGTAGAAGCATACCCGATTCTTTATTTCTAAAAATTCCATCCCACACCGTAGATTCGTAAATATAAAGTACATCCAGCATTACAGTCACATTGAATAACAAAGATTAAACTACACTGTCCATGCTAAAAACATATCCTTATGTATAGAAACATTACACCGAAGTAAGTTAAACATGTCTTTAAACTAACTGCATTCTTAGCTTAACCTTATCCTTCCAAGGAGAACACTTTGAACCAGTGCAACTGTGACAGTGTGCAGCAATTGAAATCCAGGGTGTGGTTTTAGGAAAATCAGATAAAACATAAGGGTGAAAATTTCATAGCAATGTGGTATACAATTCAAAAATGGCCGGTACTGCGAAGCTGATCAAAACAACTAGAGCCTGCAGCGGCAAAATGCACACAAACCAAACGATAACTGTGGGTGGTATTTAGTTGAGCTAGCGGTCGCTATTCATGTGTCTGCTGAAGAAAAGCTGGATAGCTCCATCTCGGTGATGCTTCTATGGGGTAGTAAGTAGAGGCACGGAAGCTCACGGATGATTCTATCTATAGAACGGGCGAATGCATAGTCTTCACATATGTCGGCTTCAAGGCAAACGAAGCAGACGTGCCGAAACAGAAACAGGTCGCAGTACTTAAAAAGCTACGAATGACTTGATTGCCGGCGTCGACAGTGCTTTGAACAGGAGATTGTAGTACCCTCAATTTGTGGTCGTGAAAACAAGAAACGTGATCCAGCCCTAGTGTCTATGTTGGTGTTGTTGCGATCGAGGTCCACACGATTTGAAGGGACCCGAGGGTGGTGGTCGGTTTGCCTCTACTGGTGCAACCCTTCACACCCAACTGGTTGATGCAAATCGTTGATCTCACACGACATCCTGTCCGCTCGTGTAAGATCCGGTTCCTTTCATTTGGCTGCCGTGCATGCCATCCTTGTTGTTGTTGTTGTTGTTGGACCGCTGCTTCAGCCACAAGGTCCAGATGACGATCTCCATGATCAGACTAATGCCGCCCAGAACGCACAACACAATGACGTAGGCCACTGTCCACTTGTCTTCAGGTTGCAGCAAATCGAGCCCTTCAAAGATGTTGATGATGATAAGGATGATGGTGGCGTAGCCGACGGTGTGGTGGTAGACGTTCCAGTACTTTCGGTACTTCGCGTCCGGCTTGGGCCTTAGAAGCAGAGCAAGGACCTGAAACGGTGGAAACATGAACAATATGTATGAGCAGCCAATTTCACTTAAAATGGAGCGCTCATTAATTCTTAGGAGTAAGTGATTATCGCTTCTGCGTCTATTCCATTAAAATTGTTTCAGGTTTGAATGTTTCACCTGTAGAGTGGCTAATGCGAAGATGCTCATGCCGATGTTGCGATGCTTGTAGGGAACGGCGCCACCCTCATTGAGACTGTGGAGTTTCAATCCCAGCGCCCAGGACACCACGCCCAAGACGTATCCCGTGCATTGGAATGCTATGTGGGTGTAGAACCAGGCAGGATTGCTGCCTGAAATAGGACGCAAGTACCGGGCTGCCATCACTCCCAGCGGCATCAGCAAGCCCCATGACACGGCACTGATCAAGCCATGGTTCTGTGAAATTCGATTGTCGAGTGTGTCAGATTCTAATCACCTGTGTCATTATCGTTTCTCTCTTGACAACGAGACAGTTTGCGAAACAAAATTGATAAATTGCAAATAAATGAACTGTTGGCGTACATTTTTGAGTTTTTGGTTGGGGAGTTCGACGGTGGACGCTTGGGCTGTTACCAAGTCGATGTGAGTGCGGGCAGCGTCACCATTGACAGGCATTGAGTGTGGTCCTATGGCATTGTTGGTCAGGTCGACGGTGGATCCGTAACCCTCGACGTACCACATGCTCATCGAATCACCCGCTTTCAAGTTCAGTGTGGCGAAGATCGTCATTTCTGCACCAGAAACCACGGCAGAAGTGTCTGTGAAGTTCAGGGTGAGGTTTCCTGGTATTAAAGTCTGTGCTGGATTTTTCGAAGTGAGAGAATATTGATGAACCACTCCGGTGCCAGTGTCGGATTGAAACGCAACCAGAGCCTGGGTGCCAATCATGTCTCCCCCGTCGGGGTTGATGCCCCAGCCGACCCATCCTTTAGCATTTGAGGCCGTACCTGTGCGACGACATCAATTAGCAACTTATATTCGTAAACTTAACGAAATATTCTAAATGTTTTAGCTGGAGATTTAACAAAAGTTGATCCGCACCCTACTGCCACAAGCAAAATTTCTCTAACATCTCTATGCATTTATCTAGTTTTCCTCCATGTGGTCCGGCATATTACACACCGGAATAAGCAAAGTCGATGGCGTTGCTACTATCGTTTCGAATTCTCCATGCTAGGTTAGCTCCAACATATGAGATCGTTTGACATGCCGTGAAGTTTCTGTTGGACAACAATAGACTGCAGCTCTGAGCGGAGAAGGCCACCCCGAAGAGCGCAACCATAACGCACACAAACACAACATTTCTTGCTCCTGTTGGGTCCATGATGCTACCACAATTTCACGACCGTGTCGTCCGACCTGCTCACTGAGATTCAGCAATCTGAGCTCCGAGTTAGCCAGACACACTGTGAATAAACCGGACTACGCTTTAATGCGCGCTCTTCATCAGAATCCTGACTCGCGACCAGTATTTGTAGCTTCCCGCACCGATCACCGGTATTGCGCCGTAATCGACCTAAATCATGCGTGTGAACAATGATCGGCTAGTTCATTGGGCCCGTCAGAAACACTATTCTTAGACCCAGTCTGGGACAACGGCCCCCAAAGTCTGCACACGCGAAGCGCACCAAGTCGGAGGGAGTCGCAACACACAGCGACCTTGGTGCAAAGACCTGAACGAAGGGGAGAATTCAAACTCTGCTTTCGCCAGAAATCAAAAAAGGCGATGGACGAAGAAGGGAAATAGGGTGTCACTCCCCGTAGTCTAGGCTGGACTCCGCGGCCCCCACCTCTGGATCTAGAGATTCTAGGCTTGGTCCAACAGTCAAGCCTAGTCGGTCAGGACTGAAATCCTGTAGGAAACTGCACCAGGTTGTATTTGTTTTTCTCCCCAAGCCCGCAGCGCCATCTGTTGCCTTCAACTGTGTTGACCACAGTGCAACCTAATCACCACGATTGACACTGTCAGGTTGAAACTAGGACTCATCTCCCCGAAGGTTCCTATGCCACGCGATTTGTGGGGTCCCCCGTGAAAGCTGGGGCCCAGTTCCTACCACGCTTGCTCACTCTCCGTTTCTCGTTAGATCCGGTGGCTTGGATACACACTCTTCGACGCCGGATCTTGACGCATTTGGAGTGGGCTTCACTATTGTCGCAGCAGCACCATTCCTCGTAACGGTCCTTCGTTCCATTAATTCACCGCAACAGTGCACCCATCACATGTTGAACACTTTGAAGCTTCCTAATGTTTCATATATATATATATATATATATATGAAACTCATTTCATACTTTGCAGTTGAGCTCTTGTGGAATAATCGTATCAGTGTGTGTGTGTTTAGATTTATATATATATATATATATATATATGTGGATATTTGTGAGTGCAGCAATGGTTGAACAAAGTTTTGTGGAAAGTTAGAGTGGTTGATAACAGCGTAGAAGTGTATATTTGACTAAAACATGGTGCTGTGCATTCATGAACTAGCAATCAATGGAGATATAAATGTTTTAGGGGGCGATGTTGCCTCAATAAGAAGAATCAACCACGTAGCGGCACGTGAGTGATATTATTATTCTATTTTCAGATAGTAGTTTTAGTTTACTAATTATTCGGTTGATGACGCAATATGTGGAATATAATCATTTCAGACATACCTTAAATTATGGTGGATAATATTCTCCTCAAATTGTATTTTCATTATTAAAATAATATGTATGTGTGCGCTTATATAAATAAATGTATATGCAAATATTTTTTGAAACCAGTACTAAATTTTAAGTTTCAAAATAATGAAGATAATTAAATAATTAGAAATTTACTTGATTTATGTAGAGCTGTATATTCACATGCGTATGGAATATTATTAGTAAATCACTTAAAGTTATTGAAGTTGAATATATTATAAATGTTAAGTAATTTTCTAATATATTCTAAATTATAATGTAATTTATTGATGGTTTAAAAAATATCTGCAGTTGTAGATTTTTTGAATGTAACAGTAAGGTTACGAAATTTAGGAAAGTAAAACTAGAAAATTGTAGTATGTTTTTTGATCTGCATTCATCATAAACTTACATTAAAAAAGTAGTGATATATTTAAACTGAAATTTTAAAATCAATGAGCATTATTGACATAGGTATGAGTATTAATGAGCATTATTGACATAGGTATGCAAAATTTAATGTATCATATGAATTATGAATGATAATAAAAATATGTAATTATTAAAATATAAAATCACATATGCAAGTTTGAAATTTTAATATTATGTTTCAAACTACTAAATATATATATTTTTAAAATATAGAATTAAAAGTGATCTGCTAACATAAAAATGAATGAAGTATTTTTAGAGTTTTCTGAATTGAAATTTTCTTCTTAAATATTGCGTTTATTTTTATAATAATTTTATTTCCAATTCATTTTCAATCATCAAAATTTGTTTCTTCAAAAAATCCACATACAAAAACAAAAAATTCCAGATCAACATGTTTGATTTTAATAAATGTATTGTAATTGATAATTTTGATACTTTTAGTACCATTTCAAACTTAAATAATTGTTATCCAAATTATTTATGTATTTGTGCTATTAAATAAACCTTTACTGTTGTCTAAGAATTATTTTGAATATTTTAAGATTAGATGTGAATTTTCATCTCTAAATTATACAAAATATCACTATACTAAAATTTATTTATTACATAGATTTTAATGTGCTTAATCTTATCAAGTTATATATAAATTATGCTCTTCTCAAATATTTAACATTCTTAGATGAATCATGTGACTTGTCTTTTTTCTTTTTTGTTGTGGAAGGAATCACTATTTCCTTGAGTGGTTTTATAAATATTATCAAATAAGGTATTGTTTAATATTTTAGGCTTATATTGCTATAAGCTAAAGTTTCTCATGCTTTTATGTAAAAGATTGAAACAAGTCCAACAGATGTCATCCAAAGCTTCCTCTTGCTCTCTTGGGGTTGACAAATTTCTTTAAAAATTTATATAGCATTGAAGTACTTAAATCTAGTTTTTGTATTAATTCTCTTACAAACCTTATTTTCGAAAAATTCATAAAACTGCAAATACTTTTGTAAAAAATCAGATATTTTTAAATTAAAATTTTAAATAATACTTCACTTATTCTGTGTGTCTTTGAAAATATAATAAATTATTACAATAAAATAAAAAAGGTACATGTAAGTGCTGTTAAAAGATGTTTTAGTTACTGAAAACAATCACAACATTAAAAGATAAAAAGCTTTAATTAATCATAATAAAGATTCAATATCTTTAAGAAAATAAACGAGTTAAAATTTATTTGTTCTTGTTTATTTTGCAAAAACACAGTGCATATATAACACCAAAACCTAACTTTAAAAAAACAAAGACAAAATAAAACAACTCACAATAAAAAAAAACTTGATTAATTTTAAATATTATATATATATATATATATATATATATATACACATATATATGAAATGTAGGCCAAACCAATTCAGAATGGTACACTACTACATTTCTTAAGACACATGAAAGTGTTTAAATGCTATCAAGTTGAAGATAAAAAAAATCACTCACACATCTGCCATTTACTCAATAACTACCATTATTTTGATCATGAAAGTCACATTTGACCAATCAAGATAGATGTGCTAGAATACTGAAATCAAAGCCTTGCAAACAAATTAAACAAAAATGCCCAAACAATACTTCTCATTCTCTCTATATGCTACACAAAGATTCTGTATCCCCAACAATAAAAATCCCAAAGAAACCCAAAACACACACCCATACAGTTTTCAAAAAAAGTTGGTACAAATCAATTAAATGATTTTCAAATGTTTGTTTATGTTTGCTTTTTTGATTTGGGTCTGATTTGTTCACATACCCATGAAGAAGAATTTATTGCCACATATTGACCTGTATTGGAAACTTTTGTGGAGGAGTAAATGAAGGCAGGAAATATTGAACAGATGGAAGGACAAATGTACCTTTATTTAGCATGAGAGTGGACCATACAAGAGTCAAAAAGCATGGACATGCTTTGGACTTAGGACGGGGTGTGGACGCAGCCACAGTGACATTGAAAGGGGCTCCAGCAGCCTTTTGCTCTATCTTTCAAATTTTGCACACTCTTTTATTTTTGACTTTGAGGTTAAAGTTCCCACTCCCCATTGCTCCAGAGCATCTTGAGCAGCTTAATTCAGGGCCACATACCATTTTAGGGTTTAGGGATCCACATTGTGGGGTTTTGTGGTTCAGGTTCTGAGGTTTACAAATCAGAATTTGTGGTTTAAAATTTAGATTTTAGGGTCTAGAGTTTCAAGATATAAGTTGCAAAATTTTAGATTCAAGAATTAGGGTTTTGGGTTTTGAAATTCAAGTTATAAGGTTTGTGTTTTAGTTTTAAGGTTTTAAAGATTTGGGATACAAAATTTAATATTTTGGTTTACCATTTGGAGTTATTAGGTTTATGTTTTAGAATTTAAAATTCATGTTTTAGGATTTGGGGTTTATATCCTCTGTAATTGTGGAGGTATATTTTTTTGGTAGAATTATATCTGATTTCCCAAGCACATAGATTTAGGTGTGCATGCCATTGTGTGATTTGTCTTTTCTTACCAATCCACAAGATTCTAATTGTGTCCATTAGTCCTTACAGTACTACTTGTTTTTTTTCATTTCTTTATACAACATATAAATATATATTCATTTTAATTTTTTTTTTATTACAGTAATAAATATTATCTAATCTAGTTTTTTTATTAGTAAGATCTTTAAAATTAACATGATGTTTAAATTTAATATCCTCAAATCAATAAAAAATTCAAATTCTCAACAAAATTATTAACAAAATCTATCATTTTTTTTTCTGAAATATAATTTTTTTATTATTTAAAATAAATTATATATATAATATATATATATATATATATATATATACACACACACACATATATATATATATATATATATATATATATGTATAGAATTGCAATTCTTATTGATGCCACAACCAAGTCTTACTACATGTTGTATATTATTAACTCTTCAAATATCACACATACATATTGTTTAAGAGATAATGAAATACTTCTATTTTAAATTTTACAAAACAAAAAATACTTGGTGCTGTCAGTATTTATTGTGACCCTTCAATTTGTTTTGCTCACTATATACTTGATTTGATTTGGTGCTTGTAATAAACCAAAACCTTCAAATCAATATTATTTATTGGCAAATCAAATTCAAAGCATTTTTAGCAAAAAATTTGTTCTAAAATATCTTGAATATGGAAAAAAACACCTTTAATAATGGTTTATTAATACATGCACCATTTTGTAACTTTTGGAATTTATTATAAAAAACTCATAGAAACAAAATATTAATAAAATAATATAAAAATAGAAAATTTCTTTAAGATTTTTAGAATTTTATTTTCTTCAAATATATATATATATATATATATATATATTTTTATGTATTATATGTATAAAATTGTCATAGATATATATGAAGAAGGTACAATGGAAGAAGATTTTAAAAGATTCTACTTAGTCTTTGAAGATTTTAAAAGATTCTATTTAATCTTTGAAGATTTTAGAAGATTTTAGAAGATTCTATTTAATCCTAGAAGGTTCTAGAAGATTTTTAATACTTTCAGGAAGATCTAGTATATCCTAGTAGGTTCCAAGAAGGTTTTGGAAGGTCCTAGAAGGTTCTAGAAGATCTTAGGTGATTATTGAAGGATCTTAGGCTTGCTTTATCTCCAAGCATCAAAAAAAATCTTCAAGGAGCTTACTTGCACCTAATATATATAAGAGTCAAGGTTGAGGGGATCCTCAAGCTTGACAATGCAATCTTTGTGGTTTAATTTGGACCTTCTACTCTTATTCTTATGCCTTGTTGTAAATCCTTGGTTGTGATATAAAGTGAATCTCTTTTATTTTAGTTCTTTGAACTTTTGGAGTCTTATTTTACTTGAGTGGTATATTTATAATAGTTTGTCAAGATTGACATAATACAATATTAGAATTTGATCTTTTTAAATAAAGAACAAATTGTTTCTCTTCTAGAAAATATTATAATAATCTTAAGATTGTGGATTACCTTCCTTTAGACTAATATTATTCTTCATTTTTTGTATTTATTTTTTCTTATTTTATTTTTATGATAGGAAGTGAAAGATAAAATATAAAAGATTTTAAAGAAGTTATAATTGGATTCAATTATAAATATTTTTGAAATATTGAGGGTTAGGATAAAAACCTTATTTAAATAAATTAAAAAGCTTTATATGACCATATATAATGATTAAAGAATAGAACCACTTCAACTACTATTACAAATCATTCTAAGAATTGTATCACTAAGATTTATTTTACTAAAATATATATATATATATATATATATATATATATATATTAAATAATAATTCAATATCAATACAAAAAGAATCAAGAATTAACCTCCTAGAGAAGTTTAATAGAACTTATTCAAAAATTTGTGGCTTTATAAATCAATTATGACTTATTATTTTACTCCAATCTCAATAATATTCTATTGAAGTATCTTATATTGTTCTAGTTGGAATCTTATTTTCAATTCAAGCTTTGTCTTCCTTTGTTCTATTGTTTGAAAAATGTTCTTCTATATTATATAACTTTAAAATATTTTTAGCAACTTTTATGAAAACTTTTGGAAAACATGATAAGATTTATTTTGCTATAACTAAAATCTAAGCCCTTCAACAAAGAACCTATTTTGCATTTGTTTATGCTTTGAAATTTTGACAATTAATATGTGATATCAATTGAAATAAAGACACGTTTATAAGTCAATTTTATTGGAGATTACAAGATGATGTAAAGGATCTATTATTGCCTATATTTGATCATCAAATTCTTAATGAAGCCATCAATCAAGCGGTGACATATGATAACCAACTATTTCAATATCAACAAGAAAAATATCTACTACTTGTGCCACGACTTTATATCAATTATTTAGCATCTTCTATATCTTCTAAATCTAACAAATATTTGGAAGTAAAAGATATATAGATTAATATAATTTACTTCAAACTCTTTTTTGAGCAAAAAAAGAAATATCAAAAAAAATATGACTTGTATTTGTATTATAAAGAACTTAAATATAAAGCTAATAATTACTATAAAAAGTATCAATATATATTGAATGAATAGTATAGCTATATTATTAAATTATGGGATACGACTATCTTTTGGTCTAATTTATAACTTATTATAAAACAATCTTATAATATTGAAGGAGTGTATTGATGAGAATTTAACAAAATATTTTATTTGACATTCAAAATCTCCTACTAGTGCACCTATACTCTTTGTGAAAAAAAAAGATGGATCTTTGTGGATGTGTCTTGACTACCATGGTCACAATAAAATAATAATTATTATCCTTTATTATTAATATCTAGGCTCTTTGACTAATTAGATCAAGCTAAGATTTATATCAAAATAGATCTTCATGGAATTTATAATCTAATATATATATATATATATATATATATATATATATTTATATCTAAATAAATAGAAGATTATTTTTTATATAAGATATGGATACTTTGGATACAACATCATGCTTTTTGGCCTTATAAATATGCCAACCATTTTTCAACATTCAAAGAACAATGTATTTTGTGAATTCCTTGATGACTTTGTTATATTCTATTTGGGCAACATCTTGATTTATTCTAAGATTCTAAAAGGGCATGAATGACATGTCTTCCTTATCTTATAAAAATTATGAGATACTAGACTATATACCAAATTAAAAAAAAATATATTTCATGAGTTCTAAGTAAAATTTCTTAGCTATATTATCTCAAATGAAAGCTTAATGATGGATTCAAAGAAAATATTAGCTATTAGCAACTACACAATTCAAAAATTGATATATGACATGAAATATTTTTTTAGATTTACAAACTTCTATAGGATCTTCATCAATAATTATTTTTAAATAGCTGCTTCACTTATACAATTGACATGCAAGGATAAGCTTGAATGAAGATTAAAAGATGAAAAAGCCTTTGAATGCTTAAAAATGACATTCACCATAGTTTCTATCTTAATTCATTTAAATTTTTTAAAACTATTTATTATAGAAATTAATATTTTGAATTTTATATTAATAGTAATTTTATTATAATATGGAAGAAAAAAATTATATTTAGTTATATTTTATTACAAATTTTTTTCAAATATATAAATTAATTATGAGATCCACAACAAGAAATTTCTTGCTATTGTAGATTCTTTATAAGAATGACACCATTTCTTTGAAGGTGCTTCATATCCAATGAATAAGTATAAATTATAAGAATCTTGAGTATTTCATGTTGACTTGTATTTCAAATCATTATCAAGTCCATTAGAACATATTTTGATTTTATTTTGACTTCAATATCACATATCAATTTGAAAAGAAATAAAGATTATTAGATGCTTTATGAAGATGATCATACCTTCCACCAAAAGAAAGAAAGGTAGTATACAATTAACAATAGATAACAGTCTTGAAATCCAAGAAATTTTGTATTTGAGCAATTTTTATATCAATTGAAATAGATACTTTGTCCTTTGATAAAATTTGTGCAACCTTAACTATGGATTTTTTTTTTTTTTTTTTTTTTTTTTTTAATATTAAATATTATTTTAATAATATTTATAATAATTTAAATAAATACAAATTGAAAGATGGTCTCTTCTATTTTAATATATATATATATATATATATATATATATATATACATATATATTCTAGAAGGACCATTATAACTTTTTATTCTCCAAACGAGTCATAACTTTTTAGTTGCAAGATATTTTGAATTCAATAAGACATTGAAACTCACTTCTAGAAATTTTTAATGGTCTCAAATATAAAAATCTATCAAAGAATTTGTCTTCTCTTATGATATATACTTTAGATGAAAGAATCCTCAATATTATCTATATGGACTTCTTTAACCACTATCAATTTCAAAACAATTGTGATATTATATCTCTATAGACTTTATTATAAATCTTACATTATTAATTTTTTTTAATATATATATATATATATATATATATATATATATATAATTATCAACCAATTTATCAAGATGGCATATTTTATCTCTTGTAAGAAGACCATTATTGATGAAAAAATAGCCAAACTCTTTATTGATAATATTTATTAATATCATAGATTGACAGATGATATTATATCAAATCAAGGACTATAGTTTATGTCTAAATTTTTGAAGTTACTTTTTGATATTTTTTAAATAGATATTTAAATATCTTTAGTATTTTATTTATAAATTTATATCTAAATAGAATAAATCAACCATATCTTAGAATAATATTCAAAGTGTACCATCAATTATTAATAAGACAATTGGATATCACATTTGTCTTTAGCCAAGTTTTTCTACAATAATACACTTCATGCATCTATTCAACGTACTTGATTTTATTCTAATTATGGCTATTATCTAAAATTAAAAATATTATATATTAATAGATTCAAAAATCTAGTGGCAAATGACTTTATAAGTTGAATTGTTAATATCCAAGCTACTTTAAAACTTCAACTAGAAGAAGCTTAAGTACGCACCAAAGAATTAGTTAATATGTAGAAGAAGGATCAACCTCCATGTCAAGTTGGCAATAAAATATGGTTGCTTTGATACAATATACAGACTATTTGATCATTTGATAAATTAAACTATCAAAAGTTGGAACTATTTTCTATTCAAATAAAAATTAACTCTATTTCTTATCAATTAGAAGTATAAATATTAATAAAAATACATCTTATTTTTTTTATACATCTCTTTTGAAATCTTATAGAAAATTAAGCATATCAAAAATAATATATATGCCACCACCTTGCATTAAAATAGATAGCCATGAAAAATTTGAGATAAAAGAAGTACTTGATCTAAGGCTAAAATAAAAATAATTAGAATACTTTGTACTTTGATATGGTTATAATATTAGTGAGTGCACATAAAAGCCAACTTCTAACTTAGTCAATGCATTATATAAGATATAAGAATTTCATTGAAAATATCCTTCTAAATCTAAAGAGACAATACATATTAGGTAATACTTCTATTTGGCATATCCAAATATGGTGCATTTTAAACTTTGCAATTTTTTGTAAGAAAAGTAGACTTAGTTCCAAACGTTCCAAAATTCAATTTTCATATACATATAAATTAACAAACCTAGAAGTAATTCCATTCTATATTAAGATTATAACACGTCTTTGATTTAACTAGCATAATAAGATATGGATAGTCAAGAGGATAATATCATGTCAATTAGGCCATTTCAATCAAGTATTTTATATTATCAATTTTAAGATAAAAAATTATATAAATTAAAAAGATGTCATAAAATATCTAATAGCTATTTTATAGTAATTATCATCAAAATAGAATCTATCCATAAAAGATGTCTTAAAGTAATTTTTGAAAGACGTTTTTGTAATAAAGATATAGAAGTTTAAGCTTGGTCTATAGTAGAATGCATTGGTCATTATTATTGATTGCAAGGACCAATGAATCTTTTGACTTACAAAATAAAGCTTAAATATGTAGCAAATATCATGTGTCACAAATATATTTTAAGTTATCACATTCTAGAGCCTTCTATAGTCTTCTAGAACCTTTTGTAATCATCTACAATCTTCTATAGTTTTTTAGAATCTTCTAGAACCTTCTAAAATCTTCTTTAATCTTTTAGAATCTTTGTCTTTTAGAATCTTTTAGAATCTTCTTTAATCTTTTCAAACTTGCCTCAATCTTCTAAAATCTTCTTCAAATCTCTTAAAATCTTCTAAAATATTCTTAGAAGGTTGAATATGACATAGGCCTTATAGCATAAATAAGAGGCAAGATCAAGGTGCACCTCAATCTTGCCAACATAAGTCTTGGAGCAATCCAAAGTATTGCTTTGTTTCTTCATATCAATCTAGTTTCTTGTTCTTATCAATCATCTAATTTTTTGTTCTTATGCATGTAGTTTTTTGTTCTTGAAATCATTCTAGTTCTATAATCTTTTCTTTGTCTCTTTATTAACTTGCTATCTTGCATCCCTAATAATTTGGCAAGATTGTCTAAGTAATCATATCAAAGCTTTGATGTCTTAATAGAGAGTAGATTATCCCTCTTATTGAAGATACTATTACGTTGATGTGATGTAACATGACTATTAGATAAAAGAGTGTAGAAATAGTATATTATAGAAGATCTTAGTTTAAAATATTGTAGAAAATTATCTTAGAAATATAGATAATAGTAAAAAAAGAATAAAACTAATGGGTGTTAATACTGCCTTTTTTATAAATGAGCTTCTATTTACTTTGAAGGACCATAAATAAGGCAAAATAAAATATATTGGAAAATAAAATGATGTAAGCATATATAGGAGGGAGTTAAGAATAGGTTTCAGAAAAATTTACTACAAAAGTCTCAAAATAGATACTCAGAGAGGACCAGTTATGAGCCGAGGTCAGAATCTGACCATGAGGCACAAAACTGTATGCCTATAATGGGTCAAGGGGCCTTTTGGATATTGAAAGGTGGGATTAGAGAGAAAACAAGAGGATCTTTCTTTGAACATTAGTTAAAAGTGATTTGAGTTGATAATGACTTTATAATGGCTTTACAAACTCACGGTTGATTTTGGTGACTTTGATTTTGTGAAATATATTAGGGTTTATATTTTTGAGCATTTTGTGAGATTGATTATAAATCTATGGATGATATTTTGTGGGTTGGTGCATACAATAGTGCTTCTAGGGTATTATAAATTTGAAATTGATCTAATAGTTCAATCAAAGATTATTAAAGTTTATGTGGGTTGGGGTCTCAGAAATTAGGAATTGAGGATTAGTTAGATTTCCTAAGATTTCTAGCAATCTACTTATTGAATTGGAGTTAAATTTATGTATATGTGTAGAAGACTTAATTTTCTACATGTATGTGAAATTTGGAAGCAATTGAACGATATAAGAAGGAGATATTGGCATTAGACAATCAGCATTAAGGTAGGAGAAGGAGGCTGGCCAACACTTGATTGAAATTTTGGGTTGAATTTCTTGCTAGTAAGTTCGATCCTCTTCAAATTTTATGTGCTTACTTCTAACTTAGTTTTTAAGGAGTGTGTAAATTTTCAAGCAAGATCAATAGTTTAGTCAATAGTTATTGAGGTTCTAAAACTGCCTTAAAAATTACTTAGGGCTTGGTTAGGGTTTGATTAGGATTTAGGATTGGATTTAGTTAGGATTTATTTTAGGATTTATTAGGATTTGACTAAGATTGACTAGGATTTAATTAAGATTTGTTTTAGAATTTAATTAAGATTTTATTTTAGGATTTATTTGGATTTGACCAAGATTGATTAAGATTTAGTTAGGATTTATTTTAGGATTTGTTAGGATTTGATTAAGATTGATTAGGGTTTAGTTAGGATTTATTTTAGGATTTTTTAGGATTTAATCAGGATTGATTAGGATTTAATTAGGATTTATTTTAGAATTTGTTAGGATTTGACTAGGATTGACTAGGATTTAATTAGGATTTGTTTTAGGATTTATTAGGGTTTGATCAGGATTGACTAGGATTTTAGGATTTGTTAAGATTTGACCAGGGTTGATTAAGATTTAGTTAGGGATTATTTTAGAATTTATTTGAATTTGACCAAGGTTGACTAGGATTTAATTAAGATTTGATTAAAGATTATTTAGAGATTGATTAGAGAGATTAGGATTAGTTATTGTTGCACATTTCTTTTTTATCTTCCATAGCTAGGTGCCCAGAGCATTCTCAAGCAAGACTTCACGACATACAATAACGTTCTAGAGGAGTGCGGATTACTCCCTTTTAGATTGATATGTTTATTTATTGCAGTTTGATTTTTTTTAAAAAAGAGTGGATTACTCTTTTCTTAGGATATATCATTACATTTTAGAGGTTATGGATTATCTTCTTCTAAATTAATATTATTTAAAAATATTCCTTTTCAATATAAAAAATATTATAGTAATAGCATGTTGATTTTTATTTTATCAATATAGAAGTAAATCAAGTCATGGGAGGTACATCCTCACAAACATAAAATAGAG
This sequence comes from Physcomitrellopsis africana, assembly GCA_036785485.1. NCBI lineage: Eukaryota > Viridiplantae > Streptophyta > Bryopsida > Funariales > Funariaceae > Physcomitrellopsis > Physcomitrellopsis africana. The sequence continues at coordinate 198,303 of JAWRVF010000213.1, read as the reverse complement.
TGGTGACTCTTATAGATCTTTGAGCTCTTTTGGATACTGTATAAGAAGAAATGGCATTTTTTTGCAATCCAAAAAAAAAATAGCAAATAGAGCAAGTATTCAAAGAAACTAACTATGCACATAACTTCTCTAAAAGCTCCAAGGATTGTTATAAAAGAATCAAAGTCTAATATACTTAATAAATTTGATAGAATAAGATCCAACTTTTAAAGGTTTGTGCAACAAGTACAGCTTTATTTATAATTATATCCTTCTCGTTATCTAGATGGTTTCATTCAAGTTATTTTTATTGATACTCTTTTATTAGAAAGTGCTCAATCATAATTTATTCTATTATTAAAAAAAAATTCTCTAATCTTATATAATTTGGAAGCTTTTATGAAAGAATTTAATGCTGCATTTGAAGATAGTGATTGGGAGAAGGTGATAGAAAGGAAGATTCAAAACCTACAACAAAAACAATGTTTAGCTATAATTTATATTGTAAAATTTCAATAACTTATTTGTGATCTTGATTAGAATGATAAGGCTTTTATGATTCAATTTTGTTATGGCCTAAAAGACAATGTGAAGAATTTGTTGATCACAATGCTAAGAGTTGAAAGTTTATAAGAATTCATATTTCAAGCTATTATTTGTGACAATCACCTATTTGAGTTACAACAAGAGAAGCAATCAATTTTTAGTAATACCTATCAAGATACGCCTGCTATATCCTCAAGAGTATCGGAGAAGCCATTAACGTATCCTAAATCCATGCAAATTGATACAATTCAATTCAAGCCATTAATACCAATAAAAAAGAGTAAATGTTGGCAAGAAAATCTATGTTTATATTGCAGAAGATTTAATCATAAGGCAACAAATTGTCCAAACAAGTCCAGAGAATTCAAGGCACAAGGTATAATATCTAAATTGGAGAGGTCTAAAAACAAAGACATCTAGCCACAATAAAGACCTTATGATTGGACACCCTCAAATCTAAAATATCAAAAAAGATCTCTTCCTATCTTTAGATCCAACATCCTGTTTAATACTTTTTGTACATATAAAAATCCTAAAATAAGAGATTTTTGCTAAAGTCTTTTTAGATATTGGAGCCTCAACATGCTTTATGGATAAGAATTTTGCAACCAAATACAACTTTGTACTTGTGAAGAAGATCCATCTTGCACTTGTTGAAGTCATTAATAGATAAAATCTTGCATCAAGAGATGTTATTGAAGAAACCCAACCATTGGAAGTGGTACTAGAAGATCACATATCACGCATTGTCTTCAATATCATTCAATGTCTAACAAATCTTATTGTCATTGGACTTCCTTGGTTTGAATTACATAATCTTGATATTGATTGGAGTTTGCAAAAGATTTTTTCAAGATTCTAACATCAAAAGAAAAAATGAGGTACTACTTCATTTCTTGGAATTAAAGCATTTATGCAGATAGCAAAGAAAGGGGTTGCATTTGCATTGTATACTATTCTAATGAAAGATCCAATGGAGCAATTGAAGTAAGATATTCCTAATCAATACTATGATCTTAAAGACGTATTTAAAAAAAAGAAAGCAGACATGTTACTAGAACACCATCCTTATGATTGTACAATTAAATTACAAGATGGAATTCAACCTCCATTTGGTCTAATTTATAATCTCTCACAAATAGAGCTTATAGCCTTGTAAGATTATATTAATGAAAAATTAGCCAAGAATTTTATTAGACATTTAAAATCACCTATGGGAGCTCCTATCTTATTTGTGAATAAGAAAGATGATTCTTTAAGTATGTATATTGACTATCAAAGTTTGAACAAGGTAATTATAAAAAATTGCTATTCAATACCATTAATTTTAAGATTATTGGAATAATTAAGATAAGCAAGGATCTTTACAAAGATTGATTTGAAAGGCACCTACAATCTAATCAAGATCAAAGAAGGAGATCAATAGAAGATAATATTTTGTACAAGATATAGATATTTTGAGTATAATGTTATGCCTTTTGAATTTACAAATGTATTTGCAGTCTTTCAACATATGATAAATGACATCTTATGGGAATACTTAGATGAATTTATAGTCATCTACTTGGGCAATATCTTGATCTTCTCTAACAAAAAATAAGAATGTGAACATCATTTATATATGGTATTCAAAAAATTACAAAAAAGTGGATTGTATGCCAAATTAAAAAAGTGCTCTTTCTATCAACCAAGTCTTTGGAATATATTTCTTTTAAAAATGAAATATTCATAGATCTAAAGAACATACAAATTGTTATAGAATAGAAACAACTCTCATCAATCAGAGATGTAAAATATTTTTTGAGATTTGTAAATTTTTATAAAATCTTTATTAAAGACTATTCCAAGATTACAGCTCTATTAACACAATTTACAAGTAAGAAAAAATTTATTTGGAATGACAAGGCTAAAGAAGCATTCAAGAAGCTAAAGGAATCCTTCACTTCAACTCATATATTTATTCATGCAGATTCAAAAAAACCATTCATTTTGGAAACAAATGCCTCAAATTTTGCACTTGAATCTATACTCTCTCAAATTGATGATGATGGTCAATTAAATCTAGTAGTATTTTTAATTATAAAAATTAATTACGATATCTATGACAAAGAATTATTACCAATTGTTGATGCTTTTGAAGAATGGCGCCTGTCAAGGACATATTTATCAGAACCTTCTAGAACATTCTAGAAGATTTTTAGAACTTTTTAGAACCTTTCAGAGCCTTCTAGCATCTTCTTAGTTGGTAGAAGTTGCTTAAGAAGCTTCCTAGTTGGTGGAAGCTGCTCGAGAAGCTTCCTAGTTGGTGGAAGTTGCTTGAAAAGCTCCCTAATTGGTGGAAGCTGCTTGACAAGCTTCCTAGGTAAGAATATATATTGGAGTCGAGGCTGAAGAGTTCTTCAATGTGGACAATACATCTCTTGGAGCTCTAGTTCACCTCTTTGGTGTTGTTTTTATAATCATCTGATTAATCTAATTCTTGCCAATTCTTCTTGAACTTCTTGTTTAGACTTCCAGTCTATATTCTGTATCCATGATAGTTTGTCGAGACTACTCTCATCTTAGATATCAGAGCTAGTTCCTTCATGTTGGAGTGTGGATTACCCCTCTTCTTGAAGGTACACCAGTGTTTTAGAGATTGCGGATTACTCTCTTCTAAGCTGATATCTTTTTCGTTATAATATTGGAGTCTTATTCTTCTTAGAGAGAGTGGATTATCCCTCTTCTTAAAGATTTTAAGGCGTTTTAGAGGTTACAGAGTACCCTTTTCTAAACCAATATCTCCTCCTTGTAGAAACAATTATTTCCTTTCTTTTAGAATGGCCGGAGTTCAAGACATTAATATGACTAAAAGTTTAGAGTCCAAGTTGGGCGCCATTATGAATGCTCTTGCCATATTATCACACAAAACTACGATGATTGAAGGAGTCTTTGTAAGACTTCATAACAATGGAGGATCCAAAATAATACAATCTGGGCTTCGTCAATGTCAAGATTCTGTACCAAAGGAAGTAGCTTTACTTGTGGTTCAACGAGAATCATTACTTCCACAACAAAAAGAGCCTCGAATTAGCCTTCCAGATAAGTTTGATGGTACACGCTTCAAGTTTCAAGGTTTCGTCAATCAAATCAAGTTGATAATAGCTCTACAACCTGAACGTTATCTGACGGAGGAATCACGCGTTGGATTAGTTGAAACTTTGCTTACGGGACAAGCTCTGTCATAATTTGTTCCTCTGTTCGAAAAAAGATCATCAATTTTGAACAACTTTGAGACTTTTTTGGAGGCATTTGCAGAAGTATTTGGCGAGGATGATAAGGTTCAATGGACTACAATGAAAATTCAGTCACTACAACAAGGGACTTGCTTTGCATCAGTCTATGCATCGGATTTCAGGCAATTAGCATGCGACATCAATTGGAATGAAGAAGCATTGATAAGTCAATTCTATTGGGATCTAAGGGATGACGTGAAGGATTTGTTGTTATCTCTTCCTGATCCACGAATGCTCAACGAAGCCATTAGCAAAGTTGTGAAGTACGATAATTGCCTATTTCAGCGTCATCAAGACTAACGCTGCAAGCAATATACAAATTGTCACAGTATAATTATATCGGCAAGTAGTCTAAATTCACAATCGGAGGCGAAGGATATGAAGATTGATGCGGTACGTGTCAAATCCCTTACTCCTGAAAAAAAGAAGTAGTGTATGGAGGAAGGTTTATATTTGTATTGCGGTGGAGAAGGCCATACAGCTGGAAGCTATTCTAAGAAGCAAAATAGATGCATCATCTAGACTAGAGGTACATTTGTTCAGGAAAATGAGGATGCTCGGCCAGAATAGGAACCATGCGACTGGACAAATCAATACCAGGTTCCTCTCTTTTTATTCAACTTGCCCGTTGTTTTACAGTTCTTTTGTCTTTTGGCCCTCAAAAACTAAAAACCTTAGCCTTATTAGATTCAGGAGCATCTGCTTGTTTCTTAGACCAAGAATTTGCTTAGTGTCACAAAATTCCCCTAGTACAAAAATTCAAGCCTGTTCACGTAGAAATAATAGATGGATGATGTTTATTGTCTAGTAGTGTCACCTATGAATCAGAACCTATAGAGGTAACATTTAAAGACCATATTAGTTATATTATTTTGAACATTATTAGCACCCCGTCAAACCCTATTATTCTTGGTCTTTCTTAGTTGGAAAAATATTATCCATCTATAGATTGGAAGCTGTAGAGGATAACATTTTTTATAGAACAACCTAAGAACAAGCCTCAAAGAAGATCCCAAATTAAAAAGTCCTTGTTTATTGGAGTAAGAACGTTTGTAAGATCGTACAAGGAAGGTACACCATTGGTCATTTATGTAACTTCAAGTAGTAGAAAGCAGATTTCAATAGCAGGTATATCGAAACAATACAAGGATTTTCAAGACGTATTCCAAAAGAAAAATACTGACATGCTATCAGAGCACCGACCATACAATTGTGCCATAGAATTATAAGAAGGAGCATAACCGCCTTTTGGCCTAATCTACAATCTATCTCAGATGGAGTTGGCTGAGTTGCAAAAATACATTGACGAGAACCTAGCCAAGAACTTCATTTGTCATTCAAAGTCACTAGCTGGGGCACCAATCTTATTTGTGAAGAAGAAGGATGGTTCACTATAGATGTGCCTGGACTATCGAGGTCTCAAGAAGATAACAAAGAAGAATCGCTATCCATTATCTTTGATCTCTAGTCTTTTGGAACAACTTGGATGTGCAAAGATCTTTATAAAGATTGATCTAACTGGAGCTTATAACCTTGTGCAAATCAAAGAAGGAGACGAATAGAAGACAGATTTTCGTACAAGGTATGGCCATTTTGAGTATAATGTCATGCCATTTGGTCTTGCCAATGCTCCGGCGGTCTTTCAACATATGATGAATGATATTTTTTGAGAGCATCTAAATAATTTTGTTGTTATCTATCTGGATGATATCTTGATATTTTCCAAGAACAAAGAAGAGCATGAGAAGCATGTTTGTTTGGTACTCAAAAAACTATGCAAGCTAGGATTCTATGCCAAATTGGAGAAGTGCTTATTTTATCAAATTGAGATGGAATTTTTAGGATTTTTTGCGACTACGAAAGGCTTAAAGATGGATTCCAAGAATGTGGAAGCAATTGTATCTTGAAAAGTTTCGAAGACGGTTAGAGATGTACAATATTTTCTTGGCTTTGCTAACTTCTATCGGATCTTCATCAAGAATTACTCTCAAGTTGTTGCTCCACTCAATCGATTGATGTGTAAAAATAAGCTCAAATAGGGACCTCTAGCAGAAAAAGCATTTTAAAATCTTAAGACGGTGTTTACTACGGCTCCAATCTTGATACACCCAAACTTTGTAAAGGCTTTCTATTTGGAAATCGATGCTTCGGATTTTACTTTAGGAGCCATACTTTCACAGATGAGCATTGACAATAAGCTTCATCCGGTTGCATTCTATTCGCGGAAGTTTTCTGCAACTGAGATTAACTACAAGATCTATGTTAAAGAACTCCTTGCTATAGTGGATTCTTTCCAAGAGTGGCATCACTTCTTTGAAGGAGCTGCACATCCGGTGATCGTATATACGGATGACAAGAATCTGGAATACTTCATGTCGACTTTAAAACCTTCAATCTTGTCATGACTTTCCAACTGCGGGACAATTTGGATTCAACAAGACCTTGAAACTCATTTTTAGAGATTTTTGGTGGCTCTAAATATAGAAGGATGTGAAAGATTTTATTCTCTCTTATGACATTTGTTCAAGATTCAAGAACCCTCGACATCGCCCTTAGGACTTCTACAGCCATTGCCTATTCCACACTATCCATGGTCTTCAGTTTTTATGGACTTTATTACAGACTTGTCGCCATCGAATTCATTCGACAACATGTTTGTTGTGGTGAATCGCCTTACAAAGATGGCATATTTTATCCCTTGTAAGAAGACATCGTCAAGCAAAGACACAGCAAGGCTCTTTCTTAATAATGTGTATCGATATCATGGTCTACCAGATGATATCATGTCAGATCGAGGAACCTAATTTATATCAAAGTTTTGGAGATCTCTTTTTAACATATTGAAGGTAGGCATTAAGCTTTCTTCGACATTCCATCCTCAAACTGACAGCCAAACAAAATGGGTGAATCAAGTTTTGGAACAGTATTTACGATGCAGCATCAAGTATCAACAAGATGATTGGACTGCATATCTATCGCTATCCGAATTTGTATATAACAACACCCTTCATAGGTCGACTCAAAAAATACCATTCTTTTTCAACTATGGATACCATCCAAAGCTTGATCTATTAAGTCCATCAGCGAATAACAACCTAGTAGCTAAAGGATTGGTGAAGCAACTATTAGAGCTTCAAACCACATTGAAACTTCAAATGCAAATTGTCCAAGAGTTTTACAAAGCATCCGCAAATAAATTTCGGAATCAAGCACCTAATTTTAAAATTGGAGATAAAATATGGCTGCTTTGATGGAATATCAATACCAAGCGGCCATATAATAAGTTGGACTATTAAAGATTGGGACCATTTGTTATTTAGAAGCAGATCAATCTTGTGGTGTACCACCTAGAGTTACCAGCTGCTATGAAGGTACACCCTGTCTTTCATATTTCTCTGTTAGAGCCTTATCGAGAATCGTCTTTTCCTAGAAGAGTACAATGTTGGCCACCTAGTATCGAAATTAAAAACTACAAAGAATACGAGGTGGAATAGATATTAGATTCATGGTAAGGATGGAATAAATTAGAGTACTTGGTACATTGGAGCGGCTATGATATTAATGAACAAACATGGGAACCGGCCAAAAATCTAGCCAATGCACTGCAAAAGGTATAGAAATTCCATCAACGATATCCTAATAAACAAAAAATTGGCCATTGATGAAGCGTGAAGATGAAGCCTTCTCTAAAAAAATAAATAGAAAAGGGATCCAGGTCTTATCAAAACATAACTTGTTGTATTTTGTAGTGTCAAGATATTTAATCTTAGGATGTATTTAAATATAGCTAATAAAAATGTGGATATTGTACTAGTGGTGCCATCTCAATCGAGTAGCTCAGGGCATCGATCTTGAGATGAAGAATTAGAAGAGCCAAGAAGACGTCGAATAATATCAAGTAGCAAGACTCGTGATTATCTTTGAAGCTGAACTAGCTTATGAAGGTAGTGGCGAAATAATATTTTTAGGTCGCTTCTACAATAAAGATACAGAAGTTTAGCCATGGTCTCAAGTGAAAGGTATTGGTCATTACCGATGGCTATAAAGATCCATGAATCATCTGTCTCGTGAACGACAACTGGAGTATATTGCAGAGACTATGCATCAAATCTTTGATTTTCTACGTTTGTGAGTGTATATCTCAAATGACTTTTCAAAGATCTCAAAGCTAGAGGAGGAGGTGATGTCAAGGACATACTTATCAGAACCTTCTAGAACATTCTAAAAGGTTTGTAAAACTCTCTAGAACCTTCTAGAGCCTTCTAACATCTTCCTAGTTGGTAGAAGTTACTTGAGAAGCTTCCTAATTGGTGGAACTTGCTTGAGAAGCTCCCACGTTGGTGAAAGCTGCTTAAAAAGCTTCCTAGGTTGGAGTAGTTTTTGCCAATTCTTCTTAAATTTCTTGTTTAGACTTCCAGTCTATATTCTGTGTCCGTGACAGCGCCATTTATTGAAGGAGGCTGAACATAAGACTATGGTATATATTAATTACAAAAACTTGGAATATTTTATCAGTGCCCATGTTTTGAATTGCTATCAAATATAATAGAGCATGTTATTATCTCAGTTTGATTTTGTGATTACATATTGTTCAAAAAAAATATAAGAGAAATCAGATGTCCTTTCTCAATGGTCATATCTGAAACCAAGAATAGGAGACATTATATTGGATTAACAAAAATTAGTCATATTGAAGCCCTCTAATTTACAATTAAAGACATTGATAATATTTACTTATGCAAATACAACTCTCAAGACAAAAATCCAAAGAGCAATGAAGATGGATCTATTTGTAGATAATATTTAACAACGTTTAAAAAATACACATGTGGAAGAAAATAATAATTTCAAGTTTGAGGAAAGATTGTTATATTTCAAAGATCTCTTGTATATTCTTCCAAACCTTGCAAGACTTCAAATTCTTCAAGCACAATATGACCTTCTAATAGTTGGATATTTTGGCTTCAATAAGACCTTTGAATTAATATCAAGAAATTATTGGTGGATTCAAATGTAGAAATTGATTAAAGAATTCATCCAATCATGTAAAATTTGTACCCAAGAAAAGGTTCCAAGATACCAACCATATGGACTTTTCCAACCACTTTCAATTTCTAAAGACTTGTGGCAATCATTATGCATCAATTTTATTATAGACCTCTCAATTTTTAAAAGAAAAGATCCAATTTTTGTGGTGGTAGACTGTCTTATCAAGATGGCATATTTTATCACGTATAATAAGATTATTATTGGAGAAGAAATGGCCAAGTTTTTTATTAATAATATTTATTAAATACATGGCCTTTCAAATGACATTATTTTGAATTGAGGACCATAATTTGTATCAAATTTTTAGAGAGGACTATTTCAACTTTTGAAGATTAAGATTAACCTTTCATCAATTTATTATCCTCAAACCAATGATCAAACAAAATAGGTGAATCAGATCTTGGAACAATATCTTTGTTGCAGTATAAATTAGCAATAAGATAATTAAATAGACCTCCTATTATTGATCAAGTTTGTATATAATAACATCAAATATTCTTTAATAAAACAAATTCCATTCTTTTTAAAAGTATTGATACCATTTTAGAGCAGATCAATTTCAAATTGAAGATATAAAAAATCTTACTACAAAAAATCAAATTACCTATTTAAGGGCCATCCATGAAGAATTAAAATTCTAATTACAAATGATTCAAGACCAATATCAAGATTATACAGACATTCATCAGAAGAACCAAGTAAAATTTAAGATAGGAGATTATATATGGTTACTCTAGCAAAATATACAAATGAATTGACTATCATGAAAATTACATTATCAAAGACTTGGACCATTTACAATTCTACACTAAATAAATCCAGTAAGTTTTCATCTTGAACTATCAAGTAGCATGTGCATTCATCCAATCTTTTATATCTTGTTTTTAGAAACCTATTATATATCAAATATTATTAGAAGAACTCTTCCACTATCAATTCTAGTTAAAGTCAATCAAGAGCTTGAATACAAAGTAGATGAAATATTGGATTTACATATAAGACATAGATGATTGGAATATTTCATTTATTAGAAGGGCTATGGAGTTAGCATAAGAATATGGAAACCTTCAAATAATCTTAAAAATGCACTTGAAAAAGTTAGCAAATTCTATCAATAATATCCTAGAAAACCTAGATTCAACTGTCATTAAAGATTTTGTGGACACCAATATCTCTTAGCTTTTAAATGATACTTTTCTATCAACAATAGAAGACCAATATAAAAAAGAAAGAGCTACACTAAGACCTTTACTTATATGTAGTTATTTTTTCTAAAATAGAATAGATCCTACTAAAAGTTTATTAATTACTATATCAAATCTTTACATTTCAAGGAATTTATAGGAACAAGAGTCAGAAGATTATTTTTCCATATAAGGGACTAATGAACCATTGTGACTTTGACAATTTGTTGGATTTGAAGAACATGAACAAGGCAAAGAAAGAATATTCTAATATCAAATAAGGCCATATTTGGAGTCTTTGAAAATATGGCCTTATCACAAAAAAATTGATTCAAATACATGAACTTTGATAATACTCCTTGAAGTTGGAAGGATGACTCTAGGTGGATCAAAAATTATATTTAGAGGATATTTTGAAGGTCACAACAAAAAGAAGATTCTTAGATGGGACGTTTTTATAACAAAAGTTATATTTGGAGGTCATTGATATTATTTTAAGGATCCTATTAAACTAATAACCAATTAATAAAAGATGGAATATATTGCTTTATTATTCCAATGAATTTTAGATTTCTTATGTATGTGATTTGATCATTAAATCACTTCTTCTCCTCATAAAATTCGTTGCTAGAAGGGAAGGTGATGTTACAAATATATTTCAAGTTATCACATTTTAAAGTCTTTTGTAGTCTTCTAAAACCTTTTGTAGTTGTTTAAAATCTTCTATAATTTTTTAGAATCTTCTAAAATCTTTTAGAACCTTCTTTAATCTTTTAGAATCTTTTGTAGCTATTTAAAATTTTATAGAATCTTCTTTAATCTTTTCAAACTTACCTTAGTCTTCTAAAATCTTCTTCAAATCTTTTAGAATCTTCTAAAATATTTTTAGAAGGTTCAATAGGATATATGCCTTATAATGTAAATAGGAGACAAAACTAAGGTGCACTTCAGTCTTGCCAACATAAGTCTTGGAACAATCCAAAGTATTGCCTTGTTTCTTCATATCAATCTAGTTTCTTATTCTTCTCAATCATCTGATTCTTTGTCCTTGTCCATCCAGTTCTTTGTTCTTGAAATCATTCTAGTTTTGTAATCTTTTCCTTCTCTTTTTGCTAATCCGCTATCTTACATTCATGATACCATATGACATATCTTTGATTTCTTTTGTCTTTGACTTACTTTGATTCTATCCTTCTTTATAGAACTTTGAGTTAAAAGAAGAGGTGATATCATAGATATATAATAGAAGGTTTTAAAAAATTTTGGAAGATTTTTTTTTAGTCTTGAAAGATTGTAAAAGATTTTTAATAGTTTCAAAAAGGTTTTAGTAGATCCTAGTAGGTTCCAAGAAGGTTTTAGAAGGTCGTAGAAGACTCTAGGGGATCTTAAATAATAATAGACTTACTTCACCTCAAAGTATTAAAAAAACTCCTCAAAGAGCTTCCTTACACTTAGTATATATAAGAATAAAGGATGAGGGAATCTTGAGTCTTGACAATTCAATCCTTGTGGCTCAACTTGGACCTTTTGGTCTTGTTCTTGTACCTTGTTGTGATATAAAATAAATCACTTTTGTTTTAGTTCTTTAAACTTTTAGAATCTTATTCTATTTGAATGGTGTGTATGTAATAATTTTTCAAAATAAATCTATAAAATCCTAAAAAATTCATATATTATTAATATTAAAAATAAATATTTGAAAATATTTATAAATAATTTTATTTTTTAAAATAATAAGAATTTTTCTAATTTTTTAAAAAATCATAAAATATAAAATCTAATATATATATATATATATATATATATATATATATATTATTAAATAATATAATATTCTATTAATTTAAATATAAAATGCTACATATAAAAAAATATTAAAAAATATACCATGAATTTTAATATAAATTTATAGTTTTTATTTATTTTTTTATTTAATATAATATAAAATTTTAATACATATTATATATAAATTTAAAATTTTAATATAAAATTTGATTATATTAAATATAAGATGATAATGCAAGTTGGCATGAATATAAAAATTAATAGAATATAAAAGTCAATGGAATCTAAAATTCAATAGAATGTAATAGTCAATGAAATATAAAAGTCAATAGATGTGGAAGTTTTTTTTTTAATGTTTACTTCCACATCTATTGACTTTTATATTTCATTGACTATTACATTCTATTGAATTTTAGATTCCATTGACTTTTATATTCTATTACATTGTATTATTCATGCCAACTTGCATTATCATCTTATATTTAATATAATCAAATTTTATATTAAAATTTTAAATTTATATATAATATGTATTAAAATTTTATATTAATATTAATTTTATATTTATATTAATTTTATATTTATATTAATTTTATATTAATATTAATATTATTTCACTTTTATATTCTATTACATTGACTATTACATTGACTATTACATTGACTTTTATATTTCATAAAAGTGGGATGAAAGTCAATAAATATTAAAAAAAAAAAAAAAAAAAAAAAAAAAAACTAATAGATTATAGAAATATACAATATATAAAGATTTAGAGGTTTGAAGGGTTGTGATAGATTTATTATATAAGGAAGCAAGGAATAAATATTTTATTTAGTTTTAGTCTTTATTTTGATAAATAAATGTGCTTTGTGTCATATATAGAAATTAAGTGATGTATAAGAAGAACAAAATAGCCAAAGTTATGTAGAGTGTGACATATAATAAGATGGTTATAATCTTGTATCATATAAAAATTAACATGCAAGCTTTGGCTAATATTATGTTTAAATAAATAAATAAATATAAGAGTCAAAAAAATATTATATAGATATTATAAATACATTTATATATTTATTCTTTTGATCTTCTTTGTAATTTATAATCTTACATTTTTAGTTACATTTCTTAGACAAAAGAATCTTTATGATTGATTTCAATAGATTTAAACATAGAAAAAAGAGACATATTTGAAAATGATGTTTAATGAGAGTATTATACAATTATAGATATAATATCTTAAAGGTAGAAGTGATGAAAGCTTAAAATTTATAAAGGAATATATATATATATATATATATATATATATATATAAAGAATTTGAAGAATCTCCAAGAATTAGAAGCTTTAAAGGTGAAATTTTAAATTGCATAATGTGATTGAAGCAAAGACAAGATGTTACTAATTCAAATCTTATTATACATATAAAAGTTTTTAATAACCATAATGCTGATATAAAAATAATAAAAGAATTTCTACTTTTTAAATACAAGAATTATTAGATGCTATTAAAAATTAATAAGAAGTATCAAAATGAGATAGAATTAGATGTGTTATTGATTTAACAATTGGAATTTCAAAATTCTTGAGAGAAAGTAATAATTTCTATAAAATAAGCAATATATATATAGTGATTAACAAATATTTAGTTGTTAAAATCTTAAAAAATCTATAATAATAAATAAATATATAAATAAATAAAAACTATTTTTATTTATAAATATATAAAGGTTAAAAATTTAAAAGTATTTTTGAAAGAATATAAGTAATGTTGCATTAGTACCAAAAATAAAATATTATACATGTAGCTTTTTTTTATTTTTTTAAGAAGAAATAGTATTCTAATGGTTTAATGACAACCTATATAAATAAAAATATTATAAAAAAAGATATATTTTATATTAATTTTTGAATTTAGAAGAATATTCTTATAATAAAAAGTTAATTTGTGATTTAAGTCAAATAAAATTAGATGCTTTAAAAATGATGAATACACAAATAAAACACATAAATTTTTTATCAGTATTTTTTAGATTTCTTAGAGCATGTGACTAATAATCCCATTTGTGCAATGATAAAATCTTTGGTACAAAAGCATTATATTATTGTCTTACTATTGGAACTCCAATAATAAAAATAAGCAAATAAAAAGTTCAATGATTGCTATAGAAATTGTAGAAAGTAAAAGAATAAAGTGAGGAATTTATATTAATACTTAACAAGATGAAATTTATAAATAAAATAAAGATTTGTAATAGAATAGTAAAGTCAAAAATATAAAAAATAGAAATATTGTCAAAGATATTAACAACAATAGAAACATTGATAAAAAATAAAAATTGAATAAAATTTAATTCTAATTGAATAATTAGAAATATAGATATTATTTAAAGAAGTTCTAAAAGTAAAATATTAAATAAAGATTTTTAAGTCAATAATTAAAAGTTAATAAAACAATAAAAATTAGCCTAATTAAAATAAATAAATTTTATATATATATAAAGTACTTGTATGAAAAAGATAATATAATAGTGCAAAAAAATTATATAAAGATGTGCCTATGTTATAGTCATCAATGGAAAGAAAAAGAAATGGTACATAAGGAGAAGACTTCTTAGAGGAAGTTGAAAACTTAAGATTGTTCTATCTAAGGATAAAAAAAAATTTATTCAATTTTAGAAGGTGTTGGAATAAGAAAAGCCAATATATTTATATAATAATTAATAGCTATGGTGCCAATCATAGGAAAAAAATTAAAGAAATACTTAGATAAATTTATTTACAGATAAATTTCTTTATGTTTCAAAAGTGATATAAGCTATTGCTAAATGACCAAAATATGATTTTATTATTAATGTAATTTGTAATAAATTGGTTTTTCAGAAATTAGTAATAAATAAATAAAAACTAGATTGAGTATCTTAATGGTTCCAATAATGAAGTATTTGAGATTAAAGATTAGATGATTAATATTAATTAAATAAAAAATAATAAATAAAAAAATCATCATATAATAAGAAAGTATAAGTGATATCATGATAAGTATATTAATGTTTTTAACTATAATAGATCTTTATATTTTAAATGATGAAGAAGATACTTATTTATTAATTATTAAGAGGCCATAGCTTACAAAATTATATCTAAAAAATTATTAGAAAGAAAGATATTTTAAAAAATAATATTAAAAAAATTATAATTTATATATGTAGATGAAGAATAATTCTAATTTTAACTTAGATTCATATAATTATAATAATTCAAAATTAAAACTAATTTATATGAATAAATAAAATAATATTAAAATAAAATAATATAAAATTCAAAAAATACCTAAAAATTCAACTATTGTTAATTCTATAGACATAGAAAAAATAAAAGATAAAGTTTTATACAAACAACTTTCATTATGTAATAATGAGATTGAAGAAATAATAGAAAAGATTTAATTAGATAATAACTTGATAGTTAATAAGTGTAAAAAATACAAGATTTTGTAGTATAAACAGATCCATATATTTGCATTCAATTACAAAGATTAAAACATAGTAAATTCAAAATTGTATAAAATTAAATTTCTTCTTGATTTGAAGCTAGTAAAACAAAAGTTATATTGAATAAATCTAAAGTATATAGATATAATAAAATAAGAATTGGAAGTTTTATTAAAGATTGGTTTTATAAGACTAATTGAAAAATTGAATAGATAACTTTGGTGCCAAATAAGAAAAAAAAACAAAATAACTATGTAGATTACAAGAATAAAATAATATTATGAAGAAAGGTATGTACTTCATTTTTTTGTGGTTAAAATATTGGAATAATTATTTAATTATAAAATATAAATATTTAAAAATAAATATAATAAATACCATTAAATAAGGATTACCTCAAAAGACCTACTTTAAACTAATCCTATGTAATCATAGGATATATTTTGTTACAAAATAATATATTGTAGATTAAATGATATACTATGATTTTTTGAAAGGTTAATAATCAAGTTTTTGAACCTCATTTGGATTTATTTGTGAAAATATTTATAGATGATTTTAGAATATATGGAAGTCAAGATGATTATTTAACAAATCTTTAAAAAATCTTTTGAAGACTTGATAAATTATGAATTATATTAAGAATTATGATATTTAATGACTTTATATATATATATACACTACACATGTTTTCTTCTAAATTTTTTTTTAAAGATAAGAGCATTTTATTAACTTTATTTTTAATTCCTAAAATTTCTCCATTAATTCTTTAGAATTTTTTGGTGTCTATGCATTATTCTTAAAAAACCATATTATTAATTTAGCTAGGATTGCATACATTATAGCGCTTCTTTGATAATAGTTCAAAACTCTTGGTATAGCCTTTATTTCATACTTTATTTTAAAAAACAATATTCTTGCAATTGCAGCAATTTTCTTTGGATCTCTTGTAATATAATCTTTTAAAATTATATTTTTAATTCTTTTGATTTTTTAATTTAATCTTTCTCTTTTTTAAATATCATGATTATAAATATAGAAATAATAATTAAAATATTTAAATATGCTAGATTATTTTTATAACTTGAGGTTTTTATATAGCCATAAAGCAAATAAAGATTCAAATTGCTCATAAAAATTGATCTTATAAAAATATAATATTTTATATTTTATTATAAAAGAGATAAAATTCTTTAAAGAATTTTGTATAAGGAATATATATCTAAGATCTTGTACAAATTTTATTGGAGGTTTTATAGTCAGTACTTTGTAAGATAAGTTATTGAAGATTTTTTTTCATAAAAAGATATCATCAACTAATATTTCATAAAGATACCTTTGTCCATAATAAAAGTAAAATATTTAAATAATTAAATAATTACATCTAATTCTTCTACTTGAATAATTTTAAAAGTAAAATATTAATTTAATGGAATCTTTATTTATTACTAAAGAGGATTTTTTATTTATTTTTATTACAAATAATTATCTTAAAAAAATCTCAAAGATCAGCAAATTAAAGATTTAAAAAAATAATAATTACAAGTTTACTTATTAGAAGATAATTATTTATTTTAGAATTTTATTGAAGATGGTTATTTTTATTTTTATTTATCAAGAAAAATAATTTCTTAGTCATTTGGTATACAAATAAATAATATGTTTAGATACTAAACATAAGACTACTACATCATACAATCTTAGTACCAATAGGTTGATAAAAAAGACTAATAAGACTGTATTTTATATTAGTATAAGAAATACAAATAATTGCTAATATTAATAAATAAGACTTAAAGATTTGTCATACTATATTGGTTTACAATGCTACATTTGAAATTACTACAAAGTATTTTTTCTTTAGGTTGACACACAAAATAAAAGTTGTTTTATCTATTAAATTTGTCATAATGACTCTAAAAAAAACCAAAGATTTAAAAATGAATTAGATAAATTATAAAAGAATTGAATAATTTATTTAAAGTATATTGCATAAATTACAACCATAAGCCTTACAAACTATTGAAGTAAAACAAATAAAGATAAAGAAATTATGGAATAAATGGATTAGAAGGCAAATGAAGATATTTTACAAGAAAGATTTGATATTCATTTATAATGCTTGAAATTACATATAGGCTCATAAGAAACTCTTATATAACTTTGGCCTTTATCAAATCAAATAGATATTTTAAAACAATGGAACCTAATTGTTGCATTACTACCTTTTATCTAATCAAGTTTAGTCTTTGCCTAGCCTACATATTTATTTTAGGTTTTTGTCTTAATTCATTTCAAAAATATTTAATTTAAATATTAATAATCCAATTTTACATATGATATGTATTTCCAAACTCATTTTGGACTAGATTTAGAAATTGTTGAAGAATCTTGAATTAAGACAGTCATTTTTTTAATACACTTATACTATCTTTAATTTGTATAAAGATTTTTTATTTAAAAAAATATAATTTTTAAATATATTAAATTTATAATTTTATAATTTTTTTAAAAATTATTTGTATCTGATAAATAATAATAATAATGAGTAAAAAATATATATTAAAAATAGAGTATAATAATGATAAATTCTATTCTACAAAAGATTTTTTTTGCAATGCATAAATAAATAAATAAATAAATAAATAATTTTTTTAGATTATTTTTACTAAAAGTAAATAAAATAATATTTTTATTTCTAATCATAGAATATTGAAACTATTAGGTGTTTATAAATTTTTTTTATTCACATTTGATGTTTTTGACATCATTAGTAATAGAATGCAAATAATTTAGTTTTATGCATAGTATTTTTGGCATAAAAATTTTTTACTTAAAAAAATAAAGATGAAGCAGGGTTTTTAATAATTCCAAATTAACAACTTATTATGGATATTAAATAAATTTTAAAAATAAGGAAAAAAGAAAGTACATGTGTGACTTCAATCCAACCCTCATTGTCTAAGCTATCAAACTTTTGCATACAAGTCTGAGGTGTACATTCTCAAAGTATGTCTTCTATTTTTTCACCACAGTAATGTTAAGACCTCCATGTGTACATTCACCTAAGAATAAAATTTCTTCAAGGAGGAAAAAGATAAAATTTCTCTTTCTTTTTCAAGACAATATTGATTTAACAACTACACTGCAAAGCAAAGAACCTCTCTAATGCACTCGCACTTTAAAGAAAAGAGGACTCATTCAGTATTTGAACTTTACTATAATCCCCCTTATGCTAGTAAACTATTAGCTCAGAGAAACACAGGATGGAATCGGCCATCTAACCCATAACCTTCCATAATCCTGAAACATGGATTTTCACCACAAGCATCACAAGGAATTCCACGACACACTCCAACATAGTTGTTCCGGCACAAGTCTGGGTTAATTTCGATGCCCAGCATGAAAGATACGCCATTAACGTGAACTCGGGAGTACTCAAACAAGCCCACTTATGTAAGGGCCACAAGGAGGAGAAGCTAGCAGACAATATGGGACAATGAAGGGATGGGAACAAGCCCATTCACGGGGGCAACACCAAGTCCTTGTCGGCGTTCAAGTCCTGCAGCATGCGGCTCGCAGTCGACGTCTCCAACTTTCCGCCCTCTTCGATGTTGGCAATGCGGACAATGGTGTCGCAAATCAGCAAGCTGTACCTGCGAGATCGCACTCCCATGCCTCGATCATATAAGTCCAGCTCCAGCCCGATCTTCTTCGTCCAGATCGCCGAACCGTCGCACAGAAACCTGACGTGCTTGTTCTCAGGGTACGTCTTCTCCCACTCCTTCACCACGAATGGATCGTTCACTGCGCATGCTCGCCCACCAAAACACGCACACACGCAAAGCTCGTCATCTCAGATGCAACCTCCATACGGCTGTACGTAGTTTAGTCGCTATGAACTATACTTGTAGGCGTGGAGACGTACCTGTGATGCAGACGATCTCGTTAATCCCCCTGTCTGAAATCTCTGCGGCGCGCTCGATGAATCCAGGAACGTGTTTTAAACTGCATGTTGGGGTGAATGCTCCAGGGACACCGAAGAACACCACCCTTTTCTCCCTTGCGAGGTCGTAGATGAGGTGGGTTTGCAATTTGCCGCAGCCGTCGAGGTATGTGAGCTCACCGTTGGGGATCTTGTCCCCCACTCCGATGGGCTGAAAGGGAGCTGTGATCGCCTAGAAACGCAGTCATGGACGAGCTGCAATTGCGAGAAAGGTGGGGAAAAAGCATGGCACAAGTTGGGTTTGTGAAAAGGGGAAAACATGGGAAGATAGGCTCACCTTCTTGCACAACGCGTAGATTCCAGGTGCACATGGACATGAGAGGAGCGTCGGGCCCGAACTCGATGGGGTCTTCTCCCTCCTTGAAAGCCTCCACGCATACGACAGGTTTCACGGCGTCCGCCAGCTTCTTGTTGAAGCGATCCACGGCGAAGCTTGCTCTGGTCCCCAAGGCAAATCTTCGGGAGGACTTGTCGGGACCGTAAACTTCCACATACTACAGGCAAAGACTGCTTCCTCAGGGTTGAGGCTCATCGGACAGCACGATGTTCATGTTCTTCTGGATTTAGGTTGCGGAGAGGGGTGGAGGTAAAATGTTGGCAATTTGAGAGATTGCAGAAAGACGGAGCTGACGGGATTCAATGACCAGGAACGAATGTTGAGAATGTTGAGAAGTATGTGATTCTTACGGGGAACTTTTTCTTGTCGTCATCGCAGTTGAAAGGCCTGGACTTTTGTTCCGTTTCCGGACACGACATTTCACCTTCGCTGCTGCTGTTGTTGTTCTTAAGGCTGCTCTACGCTTCACAGGCCAGAAAGGGTAGCTGTGCAAACACGCAAGCCTTGCGATTGCACCGCCTTTCACATCTACGACAGAATCTCTAACCCTGGCTGCAGTTGGAATTCGTCCGACCGCCAGCACAGGTATTGATATTCGCAATGTGGGGCACCAGTGGCGATGGATATGTGAGAAAATGAAGGACGGCAGTTGTGTGTCTATTGAAGGTGAAGAGCCATATCCAGTATTTGTAACCTTTCACCGCGTGAATGGAAGGAGGCTGAGTCAAATTTGGTCATGGCTCTTCAGTTTCAACCGACACACAAAGCATTACGATATCCAATCTAATGCCTGGAAAAATTTAATTAAAGACTAAATTATAAAATACTTTAGAAAATATAAATAAAAATAAAAAAACAAAAAAATATAAAAATAAAGAAGTAGTAAAAATATTTAATGTTAATATTATTTTTTTATAAAAAAAAACTTCTATTTATTTTGTAGGACCATAAAAAAGATAAAACAAGGTAAATTAGTTAATATACTATTATAGACATCTTATGATCAAAGCAAAGGATAGTTTTTAATAAAAATTATTTAAGAAAATCGTAGATTAATACTAGAAGAAGGCCAATTATGAACCAAAATCAAAACCAGACCCCAAGGTACAAAACCATGTATCTATAGTAGATGGGATCTTTTTTTATTAATTGGAAAGTGGGATTTGAGAGCAAACTCAATAAGACTTCTTTGAACATTGGTTTCAAGGTTTTTGAGTTTGTAATGACTTTGTGAGAGTTATGTAAAGTTAGGGTTCTATTTGGATGACTCTAAATACTGAGAAATAAAGTGGATTTGCATTTTTGAGCATATTGAGAATTTTGTAGCAGATCTACAAGTAAAAATTTGTAGATTTGTGCATATAATTGTGTTAAAAGTTTTTTGAAAATTTGAACTTAATCGAATAGTTAGATCAAATTTTATTGAAGTTTAAATTAGCAAGAGTCTCAAAAATTTGATTTTTAGGGTTTAATTTAGAATTTGATTTAAAATTTGACTAAGATTTGATTTAGGATTTTGACTTAGGATTTGACTATTTGATTTAAGATTTGACTAAGATTTGACTGAAGTTTGACTTAGAAATTGACTAAAATTTGATTTCTAATTATATTAAGATTTGATTAAGATTTAATTAGGATTTGATTAAGATTTAATTAGAATCTAATTAAAATATTATTAGAATTTATTTAAAATTTGATTAAAATTTAATTAAAATTTATTTAAGATCATATTAGGGTTGTTAGATTTTTGGTTAGTTGTAATATATAAGTGTACCTTTTACAACCAAGTACTTTGTGTATTTTCAAACAAGACAATACATAATATAATACCACTCATGTTTTAATAAATTTTACTTCATTCTTGCATATAAATGTGAAGGTGCTTTTAATTGGTACTTTTATATTTTATGGATAATTCAATATTAAACAACTAAATATTAAACTATCTTCAAAATATTAAGGTGCTTTCTAGCTAAAAAAGTGGGATAACTAAGAAAAATTAAAAAATTAAAAAAAAAATTAAAAAAATTAAAAAAGCCAAAAAAATAGGATAACTTGATATTATAATTGAAAGTCCAAAATAGCCTCTTTATAGGTTAATTTAGAAAAGAGGGTTTTATATTACAACTAGAAATAAAAAATAGCCTCTTTTCTATATGATATATTGTTGAATTTTTTGTACTTTTCTCATTTCCATCAAAGTTTTTTTTATAAGTACATTTAATAAGGTACATTTAATTAATCTACTCTATATTTATTAATCCTCCATATTTTCTTCCTTTAGTTACATTCTATGATCTTCTATTTTGTACTCATCTAATTCAACTATTGCTATTGTAATCTAGTATCTATTGTCCTAAATTTTGATAGCAATAGTTGAATGGAATTTGATATTTTACAATCTCATATTAGTCTTATTTGAGTTGCATGTATGACAATAGTAATTAATCAAGAAGTTTTGTGCTATTATTTTTTTTAAAGATTCGTGGACATTATAATACAATAGATATCATTATAATACATAATGGATGTTGTTTTGGTGCATGTAAATTTATATTATATATTAGTTTGATTTGGATACATATATAAATATCAGTGTAGGAGGATATAGTTCAATGGGTGATTGAATAGATATATTAGTTTATATGCTTAGATTAATTGAATAAATTTTTAAGCATTTTATGAAAAGAGATCATTTTGTAATATATACTTTTTGATATTTTTCAACAACAAGTACCTAAAGGGCATAATGTATTGGTATATAAGTTTCTTATAGGCATAATTGATATGAAAGGTTTTCATTTTTCTATAGAGATTATAATAGTAGAAAGTAATAGAAGTAATCTTACATTATCAAATAATTATCAATGATCACAATTTCATATCTTTCTTTTCTATTTTTTTATATTTTAAGATATTCTTGTATCTTATACAATATCAAATCTTTAATATGAACAATTATATTGAAAAACTATTCTTACATATTAATTTGTAGTAGATCAAATTATTTCTAGGTTATTTAGTATAGTTTATAAAGATTCACACATATTTGTGAAAGAATTTGTATCTTTGTGCAATCAAATTGGCGTCAGTTCAAAGTATTGGAATCTAATGTTATATAATTCTTTTGAAATTATGATACATCTAGTCTCATAGTTGTAGGTGTAGTATTTGAAGTTATTATTATTATCCACATTTATTTGATTCATATTATTAATCTATATGTAATTTAAATAATAATATGGGATTAAAAAATCTACTAAAAATTTAATATAATATATACAACGCTTACTATAGTGCCATCCAATTGAGTATCACAAAGTGATTATTAGTCTAGGGTATGAAATGTAATGATTGTTTGATAAAACTAGGCACTATAAGGATTACAAATTACAAGTGTGATATACACCATGCCACAATTAGATATTAAAAGAGTGACTAGTGAACAAATCATAGAAAGATATATAGAATATAGTATTAACAACAATTGGAATGTTAAGATTGTAGGCCATAATGATCCAAGAAACAAATTTATCTACAATAAATAATAAAAGAGAGATATTGATACAAAGTTTGATGATGGGTGTTAATAGTAGGAATGTTGTTCTTAAAAATAATACAAATATTGTATAAACCATCCCTTGTTTGTACTACTAATTATTTATGTACAATAGAATACTTGCCACTAATAATTTATAATGATTTTTGTCCTTAAATTGGAAATTAATACGATTGCCAAAGCTAAAAAAAGAATTTATAAGTAAGTTTAAAAGTATGTATATATTAAAAGATATGTTTAGTAGCAACATTTTATCATCATTAGCACAAATAAAGCAAAGATATAAAATCTAAGATATGCTTAATAGTATGAATTTATAGCAACTAATATAGTTATTTAGAAATATATTTGAATTCCTTACAAAGAACCAACCAATATTATAAGATTGGTTGAATTTAAAGTTTATAGAATATTATTGTATTATTTCTATTTTATGAATTAGATACATGTGAGACATGAATAGAAGTGATTAGCACCTTTTTTATTGAGCAACTCTAATATATGCATCAATTATATAATATAAGCAAATTTATAATATTATTATAGATAATAATAATTATTTATAAGTTGATACTAATTAGATATCTTTTTTGATTTAATTTAATAATAGGAGATATTAGGGAAGGAAAATCTAATTTTTTAACAAAATCTTAAAGAAATTAAAAGCCAATAGAAGAAAACTAATATAAAAATCACTAAAAGATGTATTTTGCTACTAAGATAAAAAGAAGATTTTCTATATTTTAAAAAAGTATTTATTAAAGGCTTAAAATATAAGTTTTAAGACAATAGATTCCATTTAAAGTTGTCATTATTTTTGTCTTTTTTTTTTTACTTTTAATAAAATAAAATTTAAATAAATAAATCAACTAATAATTGTTATATCAATTGGATGTGAAATTATTTTGTTGTAAAAGAGAAGTCTATTACAATTTAATATACCACCAATTGTCATTTTGTTCTCCCTATGACAAACTTTAGCTACTACAATATTGATTATTTTTATATTTTTATGAAAATTTGTATGTATTAGCCAATAAGACAAGCCAATGTGATTAAACTTTGTAGACACTACTATCATAGACATATAATGTAAGACAATTCTAAAAGATTTTATTTAGTCCTAAAAGATTTTAAAAAATTCTACTTGGTCCTAGAAGATTTTAGAAGATTTTATTTGATTCTAAAAGATTCTTGTTGACTTTGAAAAGATCCTAGTAGATTCTAGTAGGTTCCAAGAAAGTTTTAGAAGATTCTAGAAGCTTCTAAAAAATCATAATGGCATAGAAGGATCTTAGGCTTGCTTCACCTCTAAGCATCAAAAAAACTCCTCAAGGAGCTTCTTTATATCTAGTTTATATAGGAGTCAAGGTTGAGGGAATCCTCAATCTTGACAATGCAGTTCTTGTGGCTCAGCTTAGACCTTCTAATCTTATTCTTATGCCTTATCAAAGCTTTTTATTTGTGATATAAAGTGAACCTCTTTTGTTTCAATTTTCTAAACTTTTGAAGTCTTGTTCTACTTAAGTGGTGTATTTCTAATAATTTGTCAAAATTAATAAAGCACAATAGCAGAGCTTAGTCTTTTTGAATGAAAAGTAGATTATTTTTCTTCTTAGAAGTACTATAGCCCTCTTAAGGTTGCAGATTATCTTTTTTTAGACTTATATTATTTTTAATTTTTCATATCTATTTCTTCTTATTTTATTTCTATGATAGAAAATAAAAGATTTAATATGGAAAATTCCAAAGAAGCCAAATTAAATTCAATTATAAATACTTTTGAAGAATTAAGAGTCAAGACAAAGATCTTGTCTAAGGAAAATGAAGAACTTTATATGACCATACATAATAGCCAAAGAGCAGAATCACCTCAGCTATTATGACAAGTCACCTTAGGAACTCCACAACCAAGGGCTATTTTATTAGAAGACGTATATATTTGAAACAACAATTTAATATCAATAACAAAAGAATTAAGAATTAACATCTCAAAGAAGTTCGATGGAACTTATTTAAAGTTTTGTAGCTTTGTAAATCAAGTATAACTTATTACTTCATTCAAATTTTAGTGATATTTCACAAAAGCATTTTATGTTGGTCTAATTGGAATCTTACTCTTAAATCAAGCTTTGTCTTGGTTTGCTCCATTTTTTGAGAAAAATTCTCATATTACATAACTTTGAAATATTTTTGGCAATATTTATAGAAGTATTTAGAGAACATGATAAGATTGATTTTGTTACAATTAAAATTCAAGCCCTTTGATATAGAATGCATTCTACATTTTTTTATGCTTTAAAATTTTAATAATCAACATATGTATTGAATGACCAATGCAACCACATTACTAGATACTTTGTAAGAAAACAAAGATATCCAACTGCAATAGGAATCATGCCATTAAATTATTTTACTTTACAAACCAAAAAAAGTCATATGTTATTATCTAATACTTCTTATTGTTTTATCATACCAATATGTTTAAATGCCTAAAAACTCAAAATCCTTATTTTAATAGATTCAAGAGCCTTTTTTTGTTTTATTAACTTAAAACTATTAAAAATCTATAAAAATTTTATAATCAAGAAATTTAGATTGTTCATGTAAAGATCATAGATAGTCAATCCTTATCCTTTTGAGATGTTATTCATAAAACCAATATTGTATTACGTATTGTCTTGTTTGAGAATGTACCAAGTACTTGGCTATAGAAGATAAACTTGTACATTGCAACTAACCAAGAATGTGATAATCCTAATAAAATTCTAAATAAATTCTAATTGAATCTTTAATAATCCTAATAAAATCCTAAAAAAATAATAAAAAAATCCTAAAGAAATCATAATGAAATCATAAAGAAACCTTAAAGAAATTTTAAACAAAATTTTAAAGAAGTCATAAAGAAATATTAAAGAGATCCTAGCCAATCTTTAAAAAATCTTTAAAAAATTCTAATTGAACTTTAACCAAATTCTAAAGAAATCCTAATGAAAACTTAATCAAATTTTAATAAAATTTTAATCAAATTCTAATCAATTCTAATCAAATTTTGATGAAATCCTAAATTAAATCCTAATCAAATCTTAATACAATACTAATATTCTAAATAAATCTTAAGTCAAATCTTAGGTCAAATTTTAATAAAATCCTAATATTCTAAGTATATCTTAATTAAAAATAATGAAATTCTAAAGATATTATAAATAAATCTTAATCCAATCCAATAGTAGATTTTAAACCTCAACAATTATTAAATTAACTATTGATCTTCATTCAAAATTTGTACACTTTTCAATATACTAGTTGAAAATAAGAATACAAAATTTAAAGGAATTTGGACTTATTGATTGAGAGAAAAAGCTCCTAATCCTCTCAAGTGTTGGTTGTGCTCTTTTTCCAACCTTGATGTTGATCTTCCAGCATCAATATCTCCTTTTTATACCTGTTTATATATTCTAAAATTTAACAAAAATTCTAAAAATTAAATTAACTACTAGCTTAAAAAAAACCATTCTAATCTAACTAGCAAATTATTCAAAATCATAGAAATCCTTACTAACCTTCAAAATCTAATTTCCAAGATCTTAACTCACTTAAATTCTAATAACCTTTGATCTAACTATTGAATTAATCTTAAATTCAAAATAAACATTTAACACAACTATGTTTACAAATCCACAAATTTTCAATTATAGATCTACTACAAAACTCCCAATATGCTCTAAAATATGAATCCACTTTATTTCTCAATAACTAAAATCACCCAAATAGAACCTTGACTTTGCATAGCTTTTATAAAGTCATTACAAATTCAAAAATCTTAAAACTAATGCTTAAAAAATTCTATTAAATTAGTCTTCCAACCTTACTCTCTAATTAGCAAAAGAACTTCCTATCTGCCATAGGCACATGGTTTTATATCTTGGGGTTTGGTTTTGATCTAGGTTCACAATTGGCCCTCTTTGAATATCAATCCAAAGTTTTCTTAAGTAATTTTTATTAGAAACTATTCTTTACTTTGATCTTAAGATGTCTATATTAGTATTTTTATTAATCTATCTCATTTTATTTTATTTATGGTCCTACAAAGTAAGTAGAAGCTATTTTTTTTAAAAGGTAGCATTAATATTAAATATTTTTATTACTTTTTTTTTTTTTATCTATGTCTTTTAAAATAATTTTTTTACTTAGTCTTCAATTACATTTTTTTATAATATATATCTTCTTTTGCTCTTTTATCCTATAGTTGTATTATAATACAACACCAATCTATTAAAAATAATATCAAAGAATTATAGTAATTAAGTCATATTTAATATCATTAAATTTCTATCTAATCCCATTATTTTAAGACTTTCTTGACTTAAAAGATATAATCTCTATATAGATTAGATATCTTATAATATTAATTTTTTTAGAATATTGCAACTTATTATTATTAAACTTAATAGAAAACATCATACACCTTATAGATCTAAAATTATAAAGCTTTTTTTTTTATTAGAGCTAAATTTTTTATGAGAGTAATTAAAAAAAAACACTCTTTTTATTATTTATGCAACTCTAACATCTAAAATATCATATATTCTAACAATCTTTTTGAAAAAATATAAAGATTTTTAAGATATATTTGAAAAGAAGAATGTGGATACCTTGCCAAAACATTGTCTATATGACTATACTATTGATCTTTTAAATGGCACACAACCACCTTTTGATTTAATTTATAATTTATCACAAAATATGCTTACAACATTAAAAGAAAAAATTGATAAGAATTTAGCAAATAATTTTATTCAACATTCAAAATCTTATATTGATACATCTATATTCTTTATAAAGAAAAAAGATGGATCTTTGTAGATGTGCGTCAACTATCATGGCTTTAATAAAGTAACAATAAAAAAATCATTATCCTTTGCTATTGATATTTGGACTCCTTGATCAATTGGATTAAACTAAGATCTATATCAAAATAAATTTCTATGGAGCTTATAATCTAATATCTATAAAAAAAAAAAAAAAAAACAAAAAACAAATAAAAGACTATTTTTTGTATAAGATATGGATACTTTGATTATAATATCATATCTTTTGGCCTTATAAATATACCAACTATTTTCTAAATTTTAATAAATAATATATTTTATAAATTCCTTGATGACTTTATTATATGTTATTAAAACACTACTCTAATTTATTCTAAGATTCTAAAAAAAATAAAAATAATATGTCTATTTTTTCTTACAAAAATTACAAGATTTTAGACTATATGCCAAATTACGAAAATACATATATTTTATAAGCTTCAAGTAGAATTTTTTAGATATATCATCTCAAATAAAAGCTTAATAATAGATCCAAAGAAGATTAAGACCTTTAACAACTAGACAATTCTAAAATCATTACTTGACATCTAATATTTTCTTGAATTTATAAACTTCTGCAAGATCTTCGTCAATAATTATTCTCAGATAGTTGCTTTGCTTATATAATTAGCATTCAAGGATAAGCTTGAATAGAGATAAAAAATTAAAAAAAGCCTTTGAATGCTTAAAAATAACATTTATCACAATCTCTATCTTGATTCATTTAAACTTTTTCAATCCATTTTTTATAGAAATTAATGCTTTGGACTTTATATTAAAAGTAATTTTATTACAATATCGAAGAAAAAAAAAATTGCATCTAATTGTATTCTATTCAAAAATATTTTTGGCTGCAAAGATTAATTATAAGATCTACAATAAGAAACTTCTTGTTATTATAGATTCTTTCTAAAAATGGCACCATTTACTTGAAGGCACTTTACATCTAGTGACTATGTATACAAATCATAAGAACCTTGAGTATTTCATATCAACTAGTATTTTAAATTATCATCAAGCCTGTTGGAGCATTTTTTTATCACGTTTCAATTTTAATATCATATACTAATCCGAAAAGTAATAAGATCTATTAGATGCTTTATCAAGATGGTTATATCAAAAGAAAAAGAGGTAGCATACAGCTAATAACAAACAATACTCTTCAAACTAAAGAAATTTTATATTTAAGCAACTTTGATATCAATTCCAATGGATTTTTTGTTTCTTGATGAGGTTTGTGCAACCTTGGCTATAGACCTTCTTATTTTTTATATTAAATATTATTCTAATAATATCAATAATAATTCAAATAAATTCAAATTTAAAGACAATCTCCTTTATTTTGAAAAATATCTATATATTCCAAAAGGGCCATTCCATCTTTGTATTCTTTAAATGCGTCATGACTTTTCAACTGTAAGATATTTTGGATCCAACAAGATATTGAAATTCATTTTTAAATTTTTTTGGCGGCTTTAAATGTAAAAAGCTGTTAAAAAATTTATTCTCTCTTATAACACATGTTCTAAATTAAAGAATCTTCAACATTACTTATTTGGATTTCTTCAAGTGCTACCAATTTTAAAACAACCATGGTCTTTTATTTCTATAGACTTCAATATAAATCTCCTATAATTGATTTTTTTAAATTATATATATAATTATTGACCAATTTACCAAGATGGCTCATTTTTTTTCTTTGTAAAAAAATTATTTCTATTGAAAAAATGACCAAATTATTTATTATAGTATGTATCAATACTATGGATTGACAGATGATATAATATCAAATCAAAGACTGTAGTTTGTGTCTAAGTTTTAAAAGTTTCTTTTTGATATTTTTTGAATAGATATTAAGCTTTCTTAAATATTTTACTTATAAATTGATGGCCAAACAAAGTAAGTCAATTATATCTTAGAGCAATATTTAAGGTGTACCATCAATTATTAATAAGATGATTGGATATCATATTTGTTCTTAGTTGAATTTGCCTACAATAATATAGTTCATACATCTACTTAATAAACTTTATTTTATTCCAATCATGGTTGCCATCAAAAATTGAATATATTATTTAATGGTAGATCCAAAAATCTAATTGTAGATGACTTTACAAGCTAAATTGCTAATATCCAAACTATCTTGAATCTTCAATTGGAAGAAGCTTAAGTACATACAAAAGAAGAAACAACCTCCATTTCAAGTTGGCAATAAAGTATGGTTGCTTCGCCACAATATAAAGAGTATTTGACTATTTTACAAGTCAAATTATTAAAGATTGGGATCATTTCTTATTCAAAAATAAATTAATTTTATTGCTTATTGATTAGAATTACCAATATTGACAAAGATACATCTTATTTTTCATACATCTCTTTTAGAATCTTATAAAGAATCAAGCATATTATGAAGAATATAACCACCACCATCTTATATTGAAGTAAATAGCTATGAAGAATTTGAGATAATTTGAGATAATCCCAACTTCAAATTTAGTCAATGCACCACAAAAGATATAAGAGTTCTATCAATAACATCTTTCTAGACCTAAAATAGCAACATGTATTAGATAATACTCCAATCTGGCATACTCAAATACAGTGCATTTTAAACTTTGTAATTTTTTGTAAGAAGGGTAGAAGTAATCTCAAAAATTTCAAAACTCAATTTTTATATATATATAAACTAATAAGCTTAGAAGTAGCTCCATTCCACCTTAAATTATAATATATCTTTGATTTAGCTTATATAATGAGATATAAATAATCAAGAAGATAATATCATACGAATTAATCCATTTCAATCAAGCATTTTATGTCATCAATTTCTAAATAAAGAATTATTTGAATAAAAAAGATGCTATAGAATATCCAACAATCATTTGGTAAGAATCATCATCAAAATAGAATTTGCTCATAAAAGACCTCTTAAAGTAATTTTTGAAGGATGTTTTTGCAACAAAGATATAAAAATTTAAGCTTAATTTATGGTAAAAGATGTTGGTTACTATCATTGGTTGCAAAGATCGATGAATCTTTTGACTTATAAAAGACAGCTTAAGTATGTGGTAGATACCATGTAACACATTTTTTACTTCCTTTATATTTGATCAACTTCAATTTTATTCCTCTTTATAGAACTTGGAGCTAAAAGAAGAGGTGATGTAATAGATATATAATAGAAAAAGACTCTAAAAGATTTTATAAGATTCTACTTAGTCCCAGTAGATTTTAAAAGATTCTAGAAGATTCTTGATGATTTTAAGAAGGCCTTAGTAGATCTTAGTAGGTTTCAAGAAGGTTTTGGAAGGTCTTAGAATATTCTAGGAAATCTTAGATGGTCATAGAAAGATCTTAGGTTTGTTTTACCTCTAAGCATCAAGAAAACTCTTCAAGGAGTTTTCTTGTACTTAATATATATAGGAGTTGAGGCTAAGGGGATCCTTAGTCTTGACAATACAATTCTCATGCTTTAGCTTCAACCTTCTGGTCTTATTATTATGCCTTGTTGTAGCTCTTTGCTTGTGATAAAAAATAAACCTCTTCTATTTCAATTCTTTGAACTTTTAGAATCTTATTTTATTTGAGTGGCATATTTGTAATAGCTACAAATTCTTGGTGTAGACAATAATTTTTTATCATTGATATTATTATTAGTTTTTTACAAGCTACCAAGTTCTCATCTTGTTTTTATTTTTAGAATTGGTGCTTAGAGGAATTTTTTGTAAAATCATAAATTATATTATCTTATATGAGATATATCATCTATAGTTTATATATGCTAAAGTTGCATTTTTAGTTGCCAAATTCATAGATGTCAACTTCATATATCATTGATTATAATTAAGATTGTTGAATTTATAAATTTCAATTTTTAGTGTCATCAATTGTAATTATGGTTATCAAATTTGTAAATATTAACTTCATGTATTATCAATTGCTTTGTAAGCATGTTTATCTTCAATTTATGTGTAAAATATTATTAATGCATTGCATACAAAGCTCTTTTTTTTTTAAAATTATTAATTGATGTATAAGTATTGATGTTATTGATACATATATTAAGATTGTGTATAAAATTGTCTTCTTATATAATAGATTGATATGTGAGTGTTGATATGATTAATTGATGTATAAAGAGATGTGGATACATTGCATACAAAGTTGACTTTCTTTGTGATTAATTGGTATATGAGTATCATTGTAATCAATTCATGTATAAAGAGCCATTAGTGCATTGCATACAAAGTTCATTACAATTGTGATTGTTAACCTTAGATATTATGCCAACCAAAAGAACATTCCATTAATATATTCATTCAAGTTAAGAATGTATAAAGCAAATGAAAGACAATACAAAATCTTACTATTCACAATCTAAATTTCAAATCCTCTTTACATCCAATCTTTTGACTTATATTAGTTTGCAATATGACAATTTGGAGCTTAGTCAAACTTTGCTGCAAGTTTGATACCTTGTATCAAATGCCAATCTATAACACTAATTCTACGCCCTTGCTTTTGCCAAAGTTAATTAATCATATTAACACTCACATATCAATTAATCATATCAACACTCACATATCAATCTATTATATAGAACCTATGCCAAAAAGGATTTTATATTGATCACAATTTTGAATTTGATTGCATAGAGCATAACTTCAATCAAAATATGGAAGGCAAAAAAAAAAGAATAGAATAGAATATAAATAATATATTGCATAAGTAGCTTAGATTGGACTTTAATTCAAGAGAATAAAAATAATAATAATAAAAGATATTTATTTAATATGGTCTTGTTGTATATTTGTATTACTTCTAATTGATTATGGCAACTAGCTATCTTTGCTTAAGCGACTACTTATTGTCATACTCTAATATGATCTAATCCAAGTATTTGATTTTTAAGCAGATTAGATATTTTGTACTTGCCTTGATTTGATTGTTCTATTATTTGGATCTTAATTTGTCATAATTAGGATGTCCAATTCTTAGGTAGATCAGGTATTCCTAACATGCATTGAATATGTTGGTTTGAGTTTTTCTATTGCCCAGATTCTATTGATTCAAATCTAATACTAAGTTAATCAAGCTGGTTTACAATGATATATTGTAATATTAATTCCATTTTGATTGATTCATATATAAAAGGCCATTAGCAAATTGCATATAAAATTATCTTTTTTGATAACTAATTGGTGTATAAGTGCCGTTGAAATTGATTCATGTATAAAGAATTATAAGTGCATTATATACAAAGCTCTCTTCTTCTATTATTAATTGGTGTAGGAATATCATTGTGATTGATTCATGTGTGAAGTGTCATTGGTCCATTGTATATAAAATTCACCATATTTTTGATATATTGCTATATACGTGCCATTATGATTGATTTATATATGAAGGATAGTTAATGCATTGCATATACAAATATCTTTTTTTGTAATTAATTGCTATGTGAGTACCATTGTCCTTTATTCTTACATAAAGGCCTTATCATTAAGGCTATTGTTTGTTTTCCTACAATAATTAATGTTATCATGTCATAAGTGAATTTTGATTGTTGATTTGTATCCAATAGTTATTCTTATTTTAATTATTATATATTTATTGTGCTTGTTGTTGATGCAATTGGTAGTTTATAAGCATTTATTACTTTAACTGTCTTTTATATATCAAACTTGTTACAATGGTTGTCATTAGCTTATAGAATAGAAATGTGTAAGACCTATAAATAAGTATCAATTGTAATTTTTATTGTATGTAATATGAAAGCTAAAGCAATTTTATTCTATGAGTTTTTTTAAATATTAAATATTTTTATATGTAAAGAAATTTCTATATTTTATCTTAATACTTCTAATTTTAAATAATTAATTATATTTTTTTAACTAATGATTTATAATCAAATTTTATAAAATTAATTAATTATTCTTTTTAAGATAAAATATTAGTTTATATCTATATTTTAAAAATTAATTTATAAATTTTATAATTTATATTAATTTATAATTATAAAGTTAAATTTAATATTTTTATCCAATTTTATATATATTATTGATTTTTTTGGTTCTTAAGTACCATATTGCATTATAAGGTATGGACAATATTTTGATTAATTTGAGTATGTACTAAGTAAGTAGGCTTTGTAATATAATATATTTTATATTTTATATTTTATTCTACTATAATAAATCTTTGTGTTGTATGATGATCATTCCAATTATTATGCTCTTGTATAAAATTCTTAGACTTTGCCATTGTATACATTAGAAAACAAATTGCAAAGATATTGTAAGTCACATTATACTAAATTATGCTTTTGCAACCAAAATAAATATTTGAATATACAAAATAGGACTCTATATATATATATATATATATATATATATCACATTACATTGTTATAATTGTTAATTTGAAAATATATATATTTATATACAAGGTCCTCATCTATTGAACTTTGTGTGTATTTGTGGAATAAATAGTATAATTTATTATATTATTAAGAATTTCAATATTTGTTGAAGACATTCTCTTAAGATTTATATGATTCAAAATAATAAAGTCCTTGCTTTGGAAAATATATTTGAGAATTATTTGACTCAAAGGAATGGCTTTTCTTTTAAAAAAAAACATATTAGTTGATTGAATACAAATATATAATGGACAAAATCACATGCAAAAAATAAAAACAACAATTAAATAATAAAGAGACATTCTTTTGTTATTGAGACAAAACATGGATGACCAAAAATGCGGTAAGAGAAATGAGAATCACGTGGAATTCTTGAATTGCACACACTTACCTGACAATCCACAAAACAATGGAAATTCTGAGTTAATACTAGGTTGCTTTGATTTAGCAATCATTACACTATTTTACATGTCCTTGTCACAAGGTGTAAGGATTATGAAAGTTTGTATATTGGTTCTATCTAATGCATTGGATGTACCCCAATTCTTTCAATTTAAAAAAAAAAAAAAAAAAAAAAAAAAAACTCAATGTTTAAATCATAAATATAAAGCCCTACTCATTTGAAAGTGGGGTTTTAGGGCAAAATCTGGCAACTGGGAAATTCGTCGTCATCTGGCCGACTGCCTGTTGT
Source organism: Physcomitrellopsis africana (assembly GCA_036785485.1). Taxonomy (NCBI): domain Eukaryota; kingdom Viridiplantae; phylum Streptophyta; class Bryopsida; order Funariales; family Funariaceae; genus Physcomitrellopsis; species Physcomitrellopsis africana. Next base: position 163,109 of record JAWRVF010000213.1, on the reverse strand, counting down.
TATGAACCTCTCTGCCTGCGAGCAAATCTATTCTTTCAGACCCCAGCAATTTTGCTTCGCCCTTCCTCGCTCTGGTCAGAAGACCTACAAATTCTGTGTCTGCACATTGCTGCGGAGGATAGGGTTGTTTTTTGTAGGTGGGTGTCAACGAGGACGAATATTCCTTGGTGTCTAGGAGGCTTTGACTGGAGTTGTGGGGGTTTGGAGAGGACATGGCGACAACGTTGCGAATCGGAAGTGCAAGGAGCCATGACGCGGGGTTTGAAGCTAATCGTTTGCGTCCTTCGAAGAGAGAGTTGGAGCTTCAAAGCTTTGTTTCGATTCGTGGCAGTCGTCTGAGGAATGTGGTGTCCAATGTGTCGGTGAAAGCGGTCAAGCAGAGGGTCGGTGCTGCCAGGGCAGCAGTGATGCATGCACCGGCGATCCCCATGCGTAGTCGTAAGATGATGAAGATGAGGTATTCTTTCATGTTATCTGAAAATTTTCGTGTTGGATTGAATTAGGAAAATATCATCCGATGGCTTAAAATTGCTCTCAAAATTCTGTTTTGTTCGTTGGAATTCGCTTCTCAAGGTCTGCGGTTGTAGTGACTATCTCGTAGACATTCACTGCTCATTTGTATAGCAACCTTTGTTGACGCATGTAGCGTTAACCTTATTTTGTGGACAGACTTCTTGGAGTACTTGCTGCCTTGGTCCTGCTGAGTATTAAGACTCAGCTAGACGTGACGTTAAATTCTTCTCAGATTTTGGATAAACCGGGTTGTTCTCCCCCAATGTGCAGCACTACGGTGGAAGCGTTGAAGAATTTGAGGTTGATAACTGCTATCAAGACTCCTTACTTGCCAGATGGACGCTTCGATCTGGAAGCTTTCGATTCGCTTGTGGACTTGCAAATTGCGAACGGCGCGGAGGGTCTTATCGTTGGAGGAACAACTGGAGAAGGCCAGCTCATGACTTGGGACGAACACATTATGCTCATAGCTCACACAGTCAAGTACTTTGGTAGCGAAATTAAAGTTATAGGTAAACTCATTAATTTGTGTGTACGTACTCGCTCTCTGTGTCTCTCTCCTACACTGATCTGCTGAAGCATTGAGAAACCTGGTGTGGGTTTGTCTTAAATTTCCTTTCGCAACATTTTCCTTCATCATTCACATTGCATTTCATCGATGCATTTATTCTCTCAATACTGAGAATTGTCTTTACTGCACGTCGTGCTTTCGGGTTCCTCTATATTTTTGCTGTATTTCTCTTGTAGTCCTGGCACAGCCCTCTGTGACACTGGATTTGTATTTAGGTAACACCGGCAGCAATTCTACCAGAGAAGCCGTTCATGCCACTGAGCAGGGGTTTGCGGTGGGCATGCATGGAGCTCTTCACATCAATCCGTATTATGGCAAGACCTCGAACGAAGGCCTCGTCAGACACTTCAACAGTGTGCTGGACATGGGTCCAACCATCATCTACAACGTTCCTGGACGTACAGGTCAGGATATTTCTCCGTCTGTAATTGAAAAAATATCAGAGAACTCTAACTTTGTTGGAATCAAAGAGTGTGTCGGTAACGAGCGAGTCGGAGCCTACGTTGAAAAGGGACTTTCTGTATGGAGCGGGAACGATGACCAGTTCCACGATGCTAGGTAACAGAAATTGCTGGTTTTTTTTTTTTTTTTTTTTTTTTTCCTCTTAATCTCTTTCTCGTGAAATTTGCCGCTACTTGAGCTCTCCAACTCTTATTTCCCTTACCTGGTTCATAATAACAGCTAGTTAAAACCATGAGGTTGACTGTGCCTGATGTTTCTGAACTGATTTTCATTTCCAGGTGGGATTATGGAGCACAAGGGGTTATCTCGGTAGTGAGCAATCTGGTACCACGGCTGGCACACACATTACTCTTCGACGGCAAGGATGTAGATCTCAACAAGAAGCTCCTGCCGCTGATCAACTGGTTGTTTGTGGAACCCAACCCAATAGGATTGAACACGGCTCTAGCTCAGCTGGGCGTAATCCGTCCCGTGTTTCGCCTTCCTTACGTCCCTCTCAGCATTGAGAAACGCAGGGAATTCGTCCAAATGGTTCATGACATTGGCCGGGAGCATTTCGTAGGCGACAACGATGTGCAAGTGATGAAAGACGATGACTTCGCCCTTCTGGCTCGGTTCTGATGAAGTTAGAAGGTGAGAGTCCACTCACATGACAGGTTCGTCTGTGGAGTTGCTTTGTCTGCTATATCTTCGAAGCCAGAGCGAGAGCTCCTGGAAATTTTTGGGTAGTAGTCGGTGTAGTTTAGGATATTCGTAGGGCATTTTTATGCTGGTGTAGAATGGGCCATCCCATTTATGCTGGAAGTTGACATTCACAGATCAGTTCTCCCTGATCATGACATTCTTTTCATGATCAGAGAGAAGTTAGTGTTGTTGGGTCTTAATGCTACTTTTTGCTATCATGTATCACCATGCTGATGTAGTGGTTTAGTTTGGAATTTTATTTTTGGTTTCATTTAGGTTTGGTCCAATGTGTGCCTCAATTTGTTCCAATTAGGGCTTTGGAGGGGTGTTGTGGTGGAGTCTCACTATGTATTCCACTTTCTTGGAGACCCATATCTCATTTTTTCTACTCCCTTGGTAATTCAATTTGTTTGGGAAGTTTTTAACCTCCTATTTCAACTCCTTCACAACTTTTAATCCAATTGTAATCCTTTGATCCACTTATTTAGTAATTTTTAAGTTTTGTTGCAAGTCTCTAAGGTAGTATTGGACATCTATGTTTTTTTAAGTTAATTTTGGTTGTTGGCAATTGTTGGTTTAGGTCTCCAAGTTGTTGAGCTAGTATTGGACCCCTTGTCTCACCTTTACAACATCTTGTAAGCTTTTTTAACACTTGTATTGGCAATTGCTGGTTTAGATGTATAAGTCCCTAAGCTAGTTTCAAAACTTATACCTTTTTGTGGTGGCAATTGTTGGTTTAGACTCTAAGTTTTGTATAATGCAAAACAAGACATTGTAATGTTTATGTTATAAGATAACACTTAAAGAACATCTTCATTATAAGTAAAAATTATATTGTGGGTATATTTGAATTTTTATTCAATTGTCATTTTAATCTTTGCATATATTATAGATAGTTGTTATATTTTCTAATGTAACAAAATTACTTGTATAGTAAAAATTTATATGCCAATGTTTATCAACCAAATGGCATATAAGATATTAGATTCAAAATTAGAGTGGCATTATATGTTGCAACTATTATTGTCAAACATAGTCAAATTTATAGATTCTATTATTATTTTATTATTAGTCATATACAATCTATTTGATAAATATCCTCATTAGCATCTTGTTGCAATAGGATCTTAAATATAATATTTAACAAGATTTAAATCAACAAATATAATTGTATTTTGTAAATTAGCCTCTATTCTATACATTGGATACCATTCCAAGTCTATGCATTCAATTCAATAGGATATCTTTAAAATGTGTTTTATTTTGTTATTGATATTGGTTGAATACTTCTAATCTATTATATCAAATTTTAGTGTAACATTTATTAAATGGTCTAACTTGTTGTTTGTTACATTTTATAGTATAAAATTGCATTAAATTGATTTAATTAAATATATTATGTTATGTTGTAGTTTAGATTTTCTATCTATCATATATAGTTAGGACATAGGTATATGTATCAATACTACTTTAATGAATCTTATTGATTTGTTCAATCTAAGTAATAAATTGATTGCTATTATAAATAATAATAGGTTTTATTCAATTGTGATTGTTGAGCATGTTTTGTTTCAACAAGATGGCAACAACAATCTTATATAACATAAGGTTACTCAATATAATGCACAACACGTATATATCAATTTTATATTAAGATAGCTCTTAAATTTATCTCTATTCATCTTGGCAAGCTCTACCAATTTTTATTAGTAGTTTGCATCAACAAAATATATCAAATTGTATACCATCAATTCACTTGGAATTTCTTCCAAGTAAGCAAGCAACCACCTTGCATTGACTCTATAACTAGATGGAATTTGATTCACATAAAGTCCATAAAATGCATTGCTTGTTGATCAATTTTAGATGCAATAATTAGCCACTATCAATGTATTAATGATTTTAAAGAGCATTATTTCAACTAGCATGATTAGAAAAAAAATTTGATGAAATTTGCAATTTTATAAAGATTTTTACAAAGATCTAAGCATTTCTAAAGAACACCAATTATTTGATGTTAACATCATTGCTAACAATACAATAAAACAATATTACAAATTAACTTTTAACAAAGCCAATCACTCCAATGTTTTAAATGCAACAATATTTCTAATACTTCATTATTATGAAATCTACAATATACACCTCCAATTAAATTTAGCACCTATTTGTATTTTTTTCAATTCACAATGTACTAAGAATCACAATGGCATTAAAAACCTTTATCTTTTTACCACTAATTATTTAATAATGATACAAATAATGATGATTTGTTGAAAAAGGTTACACTTCTTTTAAGAATAAGATTTGGACATTAGATGCTTGTCTATGTTGCTTAACAAAAAAGTTGCATCAAACAACTATTATTGATGAAATAAAGGCATATTAATGTCATTATGGATAATCTATCTAATCAAAAAATTAGTATTATTATTTAGTAGTTTGATTGTCACAATAATTATCTATTATTGTTTTAAATTGTAATAGATTATATTAGCATTTATACAACACCAATTCAATTCAAGAGGACCAATAGTAATAGGAACATATATACCATGGTTGTAATATTAGTGCACTTATATTTTATACAAAGTTTTGTTATTACTCTTGGCTTAAGTTTTTTGAGAGGTTTAGAGTTTAAATTTTAGTCAATATGCACAATAATATATCTTATAAAGATTGAAAAAATATAGTTTGTTGAATTCAACAATTAGACTATACAAGACAATGTTGAAACATAGTAATTTGTAAAAAAGAATGACTATGGCCAAATTAGAAAACAAATATAATTAGTACTTAATAATATGAATTGTGACATGGATTGGCATTAAAATTGCCATCAATAATTTATATAATAGAAAATCCAAATAAAATAGTTTGATTTGATTTGAATCTTTTATTATTAATTTGATTTAGATTTATTTAAAGATTACATAAATAAATCAAATTATGCTAATATCTACAGTAATATAAAAGTTCATATTATTTGTTATATATTTTATAAAATAACTATTTATGCTACATGAAATATTTATATATTTTAATCAATAAATAACATAATATTTATTTATACTAAAAATTTATTTTAATTTAAATTTTAAATTTAATTAGATATATGAATAATTAAAATAATATAATTTAGATATAATTTAGATGTTATAACATTATAAAGTTCTATAGGATGAAAGAACAAAAGAAGATATATATATATATATATATATATATGTATTATAGAGAAGCTTAATTTAAGATTAAATTATTAAATTATTTTAAAAAATATAGATAAAAATTTAAAAATAATTAATAGAAATATTTAGTGTTAATGTTATTTTTTTATAAAAAGGGCTTCTATTTATTTTGTAAGGCCATAAATAAGGTAGATTAGAAAAAATATTAATATAGACATCTTAAAATCAAAACAAAGGATAGTTTCTAGCAACAGTTATCTAAGACAACCTTGGATTGATACCTAAGGAGGACCAGTTGTGAACCACGATCAAAATCAGATCCTAAGGCACAAAACTATGTACCTATGGCAGATAGGGAGTTCTTTTGTTGATCAAAGAGAGGGATTTCAGAGCAAACTTGATATGGTTTTTTTAAGCATTGGTTTCAAGGGTTTTGGATTTGTAATGACTTTGTGAAAGCTATGCAAAATCAAGGTTCTATTTAGGTGGCTCTGGTTATTGAGAAATAAATTGGGTTTACATTTTTGAGTATATTGAGAGTTTTGTAGTAGATCTATAGATGAAAATTTGTAGATTTGTGAATATAGTTGTGTTAAATATTTGTTATAAATTTGAGCTTAATCCAATAATTAGATCAAAGGTTATTAGAGTTTAAGTAAGCTATGCTCTTAGAAATTGGATTTTGAGGGTCAATGAGGATTTTTGTGATTTTGAGTAATCTGCTAATTAGATTGGAATGATTCTTTTTTCAATTGGTAGTTAATTTAGTTTTCAATATTTTTATAAAATTTTAGAATATATAAATGGTGCAAAAAAGAGATATTGATTCTAGAAGATTGACATCAAGATTGGAGAAGGAGGGCAGCCAACACTTGAGATGATTAGGAGCTTTTTCTTCCAATCAATTAGTTCAATTTCCTTCAGATTTTGTATACTTATTTTATACTAGTATATTAAAAAATATACAAATTTTAAATAAAGACCAATAGTTAATTTAATAATTATTGAAGTTTTAAATTTGCTATTAGGTTTTATTAAGATTTCATTAGGATTTGTCTTAAAGTTTAATTAAGATTTCATTAAGATTTCATTAGAATTTGTCTTAGGATTTTATTAAGATTTTATTAGGATTTATTTAAGATATTAAGATTTCATTAAGATTTTATTAGGATTTGACTTAGGATTTTATTAGGATTTGATTAGTGTTTCATTAGAATTTGGCTTAAGATTTGATTAAAAATGATCTAGGATTTTAATAGGATTTGATTTAAGGTTTTATTAGAATTTGATTTAGAATTTGATTATGATTTTTTAAAATATCTTTAAGGTTTTATTAAGATTTGACTAGGATTTGAATTAGGATTTGATTTAGGATTTTATTAGGATTTGAATTAAGATTTAATTTAAGATTTTATTAGGATTTGGTTAAGGATTTAAATTAGGGTTTGATTTAGGATTTGACTTAGGATTTAATTTAGAATTTTATTAGGATTTTATTAGGATTTGATTTAAAATTTGGTTAAAATTCAATTAGAGTTTATTTAGGATTTTTTTAGGATTGTTTAGGATTTGGTTATGGTTTCTTTAAGATTTTTGTATAACTTCTTTAGCATTTCTTTAGAATTTCTTTAAGATTTTTTTTTATGATTTCATTAGGATTCTTTAGAATTTCTTTATAATTCTTTTAGAATTTGATTAGAAATATTAAAGATTCAATTGGGATTCATTTAAGATTATATTAGGATTGTTAGGTTCTTGGTTAGTTGCAATATATAAGTTTACCTTCTATAGCCAAGTGCTTGGTGCATTCTCAAACAAGGTGATACGTAATATTTATAAAGAAATGAATATTTAACATTTTATTGCATTTGGAGTTGATTTGATAGAAGTTTGGGTATCAAGCTATGGAAGTTTAATACACAATATTCAACTTCCACAAAAAATCTTTCTTAAGTGGAAGTGAGTGCACACCACACATACATCTATCCATGATACAAGTACTCAATACAAATGCCCATTGTTTCAGTTAGCCATCCATGATCAACCCTCACCACGCTGCTATGCAATACCCGCCATCTCCGTGTACTTCAGAATCAATCAACATCGTACAATGTAGCAACGTAGCAAAGCAGGAATCAGCTTAAGCGCGACAACTGCGCAGTGGTGCTAAAGTACCTGATGGTGCGTTCCAAGCTTGGCCATGGCAAACGGTGGTTATACAACTTCCGGCTGCTGGTGTCAACCACATCGATAGAGAAGGCAAAGACCGCGAATACAACAATGCTGAGACCTAGCAGGACCGTGAACACGCATTGCAGCATTACAGCTTTGTAACGACCTCTCTCCGCAGCACCATACTTGCAGTCCATGGAAAAACCCTCCTCAGCATCTGCTCCCAATCACTTGCTTCCCTTTCTCATTCAACTCCTAACCACCAACATTAATCATTATCTTCGTGAGATGAGAGACGCGGGGTGTCAAATGGGGAAAGTCACAAAAAGTTTGCTTGTGAGAATCCCTCCCCAGTATATGGAAGAAGCGCAGAGTTTCTTTCAAGAGTGATTGATTCAGAATTTACCTACTCATTTGTTTATTACTAAGCGGTATACTGTCATACAAGGGCTGGAAAACTCTAGGTCAGTTGCGGATTCGGAGAGGGGGCGCAAGATCGTTGCAGCGATCCACAATGACATTTGCTCTTCCCCAGCTGAGTCAAAAATGTACCAGGATTGCTGCAGATTTGTTGACATGTCTGTCCATTTGCCAGATTTTCGGGGAGCATTTTAAAGAATTATTTGACCAACTTGCACGCAGTCATTATCTCGATGGCTTGGATTGATGGATTTCATTGATTATCTTGAATTTCACTAATTTTATCGTGTATATTTTTCAATGAATGATTTGTGCTCCAGACTCCTGACACCCTTATGTGTACCGGCCATGCCCATATGGAACCTGTGCCTGCCTAGTTACAGTAACTAGCTCTGCACAATCTTCCCACAACGCTGTGCAAGCATCATCCCAATACACTGTACGTCCTTAGAATCACTGTTTTTACAGCGTTCTGGTTGTGCAACAACCATTTTCATGAGTGGCACATCTACCTATCCGATTCAGCTCACTACTTACACGTGCTCCCGACATTAATCTTCTCATGCGACTCGAAATGGGTGAACGAAAGTGAGCCGTAGCAGAAGCGTAAGATTGCGGCATGTCGTCGACGTGAGATTACAGCACGTCTTCCAGCTGCGCCCTTAGTCAACCATGCTATGACAAATAAACATTTGAGGCATATTTAGCAACTAAAGTTTTACATCAGCAGCTGATTCCTCCATTCGGCGACATCGCTGATACAATCAACTGGAGACTGAATACATGCGGAGAGGTAAGGTATGCCAGGCTAAGTTCCCTGAATTGGTCTCTCACAAACAGTAGCAGATAGCAATAGCAGAGCCCAAGTTCTCTATCAAACCAGTTCAAGAACTACGATATAAGAAGGGAGCATGATATCTTCAAACTTTTTACCTTCTAGGCCTGAAAATTAATATTAACAACCAGTCTGAAAGTAGGCAATCTAGAACAGTGATGTTGGAAGAGAGCGATACATCCCAGAAGACTTTTAGATTCAAGACAGCATCCTGAACTACTGAGAAACCCAGATTCCATAGAGAGGAAAAATTAAGTGATAGCTTGGGGTGCAAACACTGGGTATAATTAATTTCCTAAAAATTGTGAAGTAATAAACAAATGAGTAGGTAAATTCTGAATCAATCACTCTTGAAAGAAACTCTGCGCTTCTTCCATATACTGGGGAGGGATTCTCACAAGCAAACTTTTTGTGACTTTCCCCATTTGACACCCCGCGTCTCTCATCTCACGAAGATATTCCATAGCAGCGCCAAATCGGCCAGCCCGAATGAGGCAGTCAATCAGTAGGTTGTAGGTAACATGATTTGGAGGGCAACCTTCTGCTTTCATTTCTCTAAACAAGGATATGGCAGCATCTGTTCTCCCTGCTTTTCCAAACCCTTCGATTAGGGAGGAATAAGAGACAACATTTGGAGCAACACCTCTCTCTTTCATTTCGAGAAATATCCTCGTTGCCGTGGATAAATTGCTCCATTTCCCGTAACTGCTAATCAAAGTATTGTAGGTAATAATATTGGGAGCACATCCGTTTTCTTCCATCTCCAACAGCAGAGCGCCAGCCGCATCCAGCTTCCCAGCACGACCCAAACCATTAATCAAAATATTGTAAGTGACGGTGTCTGCGTTTAAGCCCTTAAATTTCATATCCTGGAATAGCTCAAATGCAGCTTCTACCCTCCCCGCTTTGCTCAGACAATCGAGAACATTGTTTATGGTCACGATATCATACTTAATATCATTATCTACCATCTCCAAGTACAACTGCCAGACATCCTCTACGCGGCCGGCCCATCCAAGACGCTCAATTAAAATGGCATACGTAAGCTCATTAGATACCAAGCCCTTGGCTTTCATTTGCCCGAAAAGGTCCAACAGTCCCTGGATATCACCCTTCCGGCCTAAGCTGCTCAGAAGGCTGTTATATGTAACCTCATTTGTAAAGCTACGAGATTTTCCCACAAAATCAAATGCCCTCTCCAGCTGCCCAGTTTTGCCAAAGGCATCTATCAGAATGTTGTACGTCACTGCGTCAGGTTGAAGCCCCTTTTGCACCATTTGTTGGAAAATGTTGCAAGCTTCATCCACTCTCCCAGCGCTTCCAAAAGCATGCATTACACTGTGGTACGTGAACAAGTTGGGTTGACATCCGTGCGCAGTCATGCTTTCAAACAACTTCATGACAGCATCAAGCCTTCCTATGGTACCCAGACTGCGAATAAGGATTGTGTAAGTGTAAACATCGGGCGAGACATTGAGTTTGAACATGTCACCAAAGACCTTACAAGCTTCCTCAACCTGCCACAACACAGACAGAATCCGTGGATTATGATTCTATGCAAGTACAAACATAAACTTAAGATGAAAACGAGGATGACGTGTAGGGTTGGAATCAGCGTATTAATAACTTTCAACGCCACCTATGGGTACACAATCATAGTATAAATTGCAAGGAACAGTGGAGTGATTAATTAACTAGAGGCGCAGCGCAGGAAAAGCCAATATGGAACTCAAAAAGAATCACTGACCTGATCTGCCTTTGCCAAGGTGTCAATAAGAATGTTGAAGGTGGTGTGATCCGGCACAAACTTCGCCTTCAACATCTGTTTATACATCAACAAGCCGTTTTGAACATCGCCCCCTTTCATGAAAACTTGAATCATAGAACTGTAAGTATAAGCCGTCGGCCGGCCCCCTTCTTTTGTAAACGCAGCAAGTATCTGCAGTGCCTTGTCCATCATATTGGCCTCACCATAAATGTGGATGAGTGTATTGAATAGCTGCGTGTCCAGTTTTGTGCGTTCCTTTTGCATTGCTTCAACAAGCCGCTGAACATCGTCATATCTCTTCGCAGAGCCTAGAAGAGTCAGCATTTTAGCGTGAGTGCGAGAGTTGTGACTGTAATAGGGCTGTTTCCTCACATACTCGAAAAACCCCATCGCTTTGTCCACATCTTGCTGGCAGCGCAAAACTTCGTTCACTAAGGTCGGAGTAATGTAAACGCCCAGCTCTTGTAAAGCCTCCTCGGTCCCCTGACCCCATTCCGTATCCCTGAGCACTTGGCAAACCTTTCCTATCAATAGCTTCGGGGTGGAGAACCTCGGCGACTGTTGGGGTTGGCGTATTCGTTGCGCAGATTGAACTGGAGGGGCATGAAGGGAAGACGATGGCGTAGCTTGTACAAGTGCAGCACCTTGATCATCTGAATCTCTTTCACTCTCCACGAATACAACATTGCTTGCTAATCTTGCACCTAAGCACGAAGTACTGCTCTTGACAGACATTCCATTACCACTCAACGCCGAAATGCCACAAGCTCTAACCTTCAAAAGGTCATCAAAGATAGTGACCCCTTCGTTAATCGACAATGCATTGCTGGGCAATTCAAGAATGCCAGTGTCTCTGCTGCCCAAATCTCTACTCACTTGAGCGCTTGTCCCCGGATGGCATCCTCCTGATGAAAGATGAGTCGCGCCTAGCTGCAATCCCTTTCCCCAGATTACACCAGGCTCCCTAGAAGTGACCCCTTTGGAGAGTATAGAAAACGGCTGAGACTTCAAGATTTTTAGCGCAGCGTCCCGCCTCGCCATGGCGCCCACCGCGAATCACGGCTTTCACGAACAAAGCCTTCATATACTTCTCTACGAATTCACTCCTTACTCAGTAACAGGCAAAATCCTTCAAATAATACAATCATTCAACCTAAAATCCCTTTTAAAAAACAACAAAAACAACAAAAACAAAAAAGTAACCAAAACAAGAAGGAACCAATTCGCAACCAAAAGAGCTTCCGACACTCCTAATACACGGCACCCTCTCCACTGTCACTCACATTGAATCCGAAAAGCTATTCTTCATAGCCAATGCTCTAATTGCATCCCCGATTGATCGTAGCTTCCATTGTGAACATAACTAGCTTTCTGATTCTACTCTTCTCATCACGACTGAATGTCAACAACCCTAATCCACGATCCTTTCACAGAAAAACGTCCCGATTCCGAAACCCACCTTGCAGTTCAGCTGGTCGAGCATCCCGGATCGCACCACCGCATCATCCTCGACGTCTGAATGCAGCTGCGCCTCCGCATGCCCTACCAAATCAATCCACCGAGCATTCCAACAAACTACTCAACGACAACTACAACTCACAGGTTCGTAGTGCGGTGAATCTGCGAGCTATGGCGGGGACTGGACCCAAGAATTTGCGAAGGGTTTCCCAAAACCCTAAAGTCCCGCAGCAACGAAGTTAGGGGTCTTCACAAACGGATGATAAGTGATGAAGTGGAAATACTTTAGGGGATGAACATATTCATCAGTTGGTCATTCGTCAAAGGGTGCTTAAGCCAAAATGAAGGCATTCTTTTCTGAATCTCAAATATGTACGAATGCCAAGTTAATTGACAGTTTGGAGATTTTGGTATTATGTTGTGGTATCACTACTTCAGGAATTTTGGTATTATGTTGTGGTATCACTACTTCAGGAATTTTGATATGATTGTCTGAATAGGTTTTTGACTCTTAAGTATCAAAAGGAAGTAAGTAAAGTATGGTTAAAAGAGTGGGAATTTTGTATAAAAATTGGTAGAGGAATTTGAAAAAATGCCAAAAACACATATATATTTTCCATATTACTCTTCCAAAAGTATTTTAGCCCTTCTTTGTATACCTCAACTCCAAGAAAAATTATGTATATATATATATATATATATATATAGTATTTCCTTTGTTAATTAATATCATTTGTTGCAAGAAAAAATATTAATTATCATAGTTTATTTATCATTAGAGGTGGTGCGTTGAAGGTAGGATGGAAATCATCCTTGTCAAGGCCCAACAATTTAGACTGCTAGTTTCCATCTTGGCAGCCATGTGGCCTTGTTTGGCCCAATCATGTATAACCATGTGGCCTTGCCGGCCATGTGGTCTCTATTAATTACCTATGCTAATTATTAAAGTCAAAGAAAATCAATTAATTATTAGAAATCAGATGCTATAAATTATGCATCATAAAATAGAATTGGTTCCTAAAATTTTAATTAATTATTAAAAATTATGAGTTTTCAAGAGATTAATTTTTGAAAAGAATATTTCATATATATATATATATATATATACTTTATTCGACACAAATTCTAAGAAACAAATTTTACAAATTCAAATTAAAAGAGAAAAAAAAAAAGAACATCCTTACAAGAGTTCTTTATGATATAAAAAATTTATGTACAAAAACATCTTATTTTTTGTTTTGATAAAATAAAATATTCTTTAGTTTGCTAAAAAATAATATATTAAAAAAAATTATACTAAAGACCTAATGACTTTTGTTAATCAAATTAAAACAAGTTACAAGTATACATTATATATATAGAGAGAGAGGAGAATATTAAACTAACCTACCAAAATCTTAAATCAATCCACCATGTGACTTTGTGGTTTGAAATCACCCTAAGGCTCCTCTTGACCAGCCTTGATTCCTTTGCAATAGAAAGTTTTTCAACCCAAGTGACTCATTTGTTAATTTAAAGAAAAGACTTCAGACATACAAGTACTAGTGCTGGTGGGGTACTAATACTTGGTATGTACTGTTCATGGTGGCTAGGAAGAACTTTGGGTGTTGAGCCTTAAAGTGTTTGTGGTGCCATCCTGGGTCAATTTAAAATTTAGGTGGGTCGATTTAATATTCTCCTATATATATATATATATATATATATATAATCATGTCACAACAAAACTACAAATTCAAATTCAAATGGTCGAAAGTCTTAGTGCCGAGTCCATATGTTGAAGTGGCTACATTAATTGATGTCCATCAACAATTTCTATTACAACTTCAATTGGTGAAACCTCTGAACTACTTCGAAGTGAAAAGAAATCAAGGATGAAAATGTTTTCAACCATTTCAAAATCATCTCCTCTAGAAAGTTTCAAACTTCATAACAAATTAAACAGAAAGCTTTTGACCCAAAAACATGAACCTCAACCAGTTCCATGAAGTTTTTATGCGGTTTTACTTACCGTTGTGAAACATAATTTATGATAAAAATCTCACGAAAACAACCTAGATTACGTGGAGCAGAAGAGTACATTTCAGACAAGTAGAACAACTGGTGGAAAACTCTAGATTTTACTTGAGCAATCAACTCAAGGTAGGAGTCATTGATTAATTCAACTTCAAATAATTGTAGCAAACTGAAAAAAAATGGCAAAATTTCCATGTACTCTACATTTATCAACCCCTTCAAGAAGCCTTCCAAACAGCTAAACGGAAGTTCCTCACTACGAGTTCCACCAAGGAGTAATCCCCAAACCAGTGGGCAAGGATGGTTCATATGATCTACAGTTGTTGGTCCTGGCTCATTCCCTTTCAGAATCAGTTGCCCCTACACGTAGCAGGGGCATCAAAACTTCGAGCATTTCAATGTGGAGATGGAGAAGTTAGTAAAGCAGATGTTGGGAAACATTGAAGTTCTGAAGCTGCTAAACACCATTGGCTTCCACCTTCTCAAGCTTCGCTTGGTATCTTTCGTAATTGCGGCGATAAAGGGCATCAACTTGAGTGATATAAAAGGTTGAAGGGCGTAGAGTAGACTTGGAGCTGATTGGCGTAAAATCTTTCGCACCATAGCGAGTCTCCATGAGGTGCATGGTTTCCACAAACTCCTTGGGTGTGACCTAAATTATTCACCACAGCATAATCATTACGTCAATTGGAACTCACAGCTGCCTTGCCAGAAATAGCATTATATTTCTACATATATTCTTGACTACAACAATGTAACCGGAGGAGAACAGAAACACGTAGAATTTCTAGGAGGTAGGGCTACTTCTGCAATCAAGTACAGCAGTGTGTAGACTTACTGCAATGCGGGATTCCAGTTTGGCGACGATGTCCATTTTCTCTGCTATTTCTGACAACTTTTGGCCGTTGGTAAATTTACAGGAGAATAGGCTTGATGCTAAGCCACTTCCGTAAGAAAACATAAGTATTCTTTTTCCATCCTACCAATGCAAGAATTAATTCCACAAAGTTAATCACGGTTCACCTTGTACATAGGAAAGCTGATCACCACCTGTACATCAGGATTTTAAAACCCTATCAAACACATGATGTGCGGATGATAGATGCATCAACTGAAGTGGCACGCTGGTATCAATCCATTCAAGAATCGTGTTATAAAAGGAAAGTTAATTACCAAAGAAGATGACTTGTTGTGCACGAGAGTTGCAAGACCAGCATACAAAGACGCACAATACATGTTTCCAAGTTCCTTGGGCAACATTGTCGTGGGTCCAACTTTTTCATTGTACTGTTTCTTCGCAACTTCTTGTGAGACCTACATTTCCAGACACCCAGCAAATTGCCATCAGCACCAAGAGTAGATTTAAGATATCCATGCAAAAAGGAAACCATAGATAGAAAGTAAGAGTAGGAACGTACCTTTTCAAGGTCGCGGTTCACAAGACTATCCGTTGGTGACAATGTTGCAAATGGTTGGAACTTAGCAGCCGCTTCTTCACCAACAAAGCTGGAGGGAGTCGTAACAAACGTAAGTTAAAGTTTTGTACTCAGCACTTTCTGAACAATTAATCAGATAAAAACTCACCGTTAAAGCATCAAATGTCGTATTAAGATATTAGAAAGCCACATAAAGGAAGTCGTAACAATTACCTGGCATTTCTCAAGTAGTCATTGTAGACAAGACGGGCAAAACTTTTTTGCACAAGCTGCACAATGCTAACATAGAAACTCGTGAATATTTAGTTATCTCAAACGCCACTCGTACGGATTGCAAAACCAGACGTGCAATGAACTAACACTATGTACAAAATCAGTTGAAAAAGACAAAGTACCTTGTTGTAAGGTGCATGGCATACAACATACGAAGCATCTGAAAGGGTGAAAGGTTTGCCGGCAAGCTTCTCATACCTGTCAAAACATATGAAACCATTAGTTGCCAACTTCGAAAGTGACACATGGTGGCTGCAGAACGTTTCATGGAATTGTTGACAACACATGGACAGAGGAGTGTAAACAGTGTGGAAATGTACTTCAGGCAGAAGCGCCGATAACACGAGTCTAGGGCTTGCAGATAGCAAGTTTGCGATAATTTCCCATCAACGACCTGTTATTGAGCATTGCAAACGTCACAAAGGTGGACTTCGAAGCAAATTCACATCATTAAGTAGCAATATCACACAATCAAACATCAATGATAACAGATTAATCGAAACAAGATAAACTTACACACAAGCATTCTTATTGAAAGTTCACCAAAAATCAAGAATATAAATAACTAAAATATAAATATAAATAAACTTTTCACACTCGTTTGACAAGTTGGAACCGAAGTACAAAAGGATGTGAAATGAAGGACCTACCGGATATTCACTAGCCAGATTAGGCTTGTAGAAATCGTACACATTTGCCATATGAGTTCCACTAAGCCTACGCTCGAAGACTATGGGCGCATCAGGTCCGATCAGCATGGCAACAGCTCCAGCACCACCCGTTGGACGTGCAGGCCCTTCAGCATATACCTGCCACAATACTTCCGCGACTTAGTCAATTCCCTACTGTTTTTATTACTTTATCCAAAAAAGCTAACCCAAGAAAATGAGTATGCACCTTACTGACTAGAAGCAGCAGTATCTGCATGACCTATGCAATTAAGAGGAACAAAGTACAGTGAAAAAGTAGGTTTCTTCAGTACAAATGCAAAAAAATCGAAACAACTAAATCAGCATGACAACAAAAGCAACGCTCAAGGAACATACAGCGCTGTCTGCAGCAACGACAATGCCATAACGTCCATCCCAGGCACTACTCTCCACCCAGTTAAGACAATTCTGCAGAGCTGCTGTTCCCCCATAGCAGGCATTGGTGGAATCTACTCCCTCGATATCTCCGTTACCCGAGTCCTGTTTGTCAATAAATCCAATATATATATGTCAAAAAAATTTACGTTATATTAAAAAATCAAAGTTACGCGTTTTCTACAACCCACTTGGACAATAATAGAGTAAGTCAATAAAAATGTAAAATATCGGCATTGATCGAGATTTGGATTGCTACCAAAGACTTGAGCCACTGTTTATGCATTGGATCAAAGTATGATAGAGACTCCTAGAAGACTTTAAAATTGATTCACTGTAATGAAAGTCATCAAGAAACGCACCTCAAAAAGCTGCATCAGGGAGGTCTTGATAGCCTTGCTTTTGTCGATCACCGTCTCGCTGCCCACCTCTAGGCGCCCGATGCGGTCAGCTGGAATCCCATATTTCTCCAGCAAAGACTTCACCACTGTCAAGCTGATGCCCACCGAAACAAGCCGAAAATACCAAGGTTAACAAGACTGGCACCAATTCTAAAAGACTAGAGTTCTCGCCAGTTTGCTCCGTCCGATGATCTGAAATCCCAACACACACGGGAACAACAGAAACCCCCAACCCCAGGCAGCAGATTGCAGTGGGAAGGTACCTCATGGAAATAACATCCTCAAGATCGGTGCAGAAAGCGAGCCGGTCCTGGCCAAGACCAATAGTGTACTTTCCCTTGCTTACACCATCGTGCCCCTCCAACTCCTCCTGCGAACCCATAGGATGCACTTTAATTAAATACCGACTTATCTGAAAACAGTTACCACGGTCTATCTAAACAACTTGTACACGATCGGCCTTACAAGGTCAGATATCCGTGACTACACTTCGTGATCTATAGCAAATGACAATATAAGTCTTGAAAAAATACCGACTTTCATTCGAGCTCTCGATCATACATGGCCAAAAAGGAATTTAAATATCAAAACGGATATTCAACTCCAACTTGATGATCGACAACTACCCGACCAAGGCCTCCAAAAAAAAAATAAAAAATGGCTGCCTACCGATGGGATTCCACTTTAATAAGAATTATCGTTAACAATAAACCTCAACGGGACAGGGGATCTGGACCGCTTTAGCACAAATACAAAATATATAAATATATAAAAGGAAGACTACCCAAAACCCCAGCCTTACGTAAACCTCTCCACTTACACCAAAAGAACACAAACAATCACGCATCCAATCCCAACAACACCGACTCTCACAATCCAGCGCTCGATTGCATACCTGGCGCACATAGCTCGCGGGGAAGTAAACGTCCATAGCCAGAATACCCACATTCTGAGGCCGCGCTGCCATGACTGCCGCCCACTCACAGCAACCCTCGCTCCCCTCTTTCTTCACTATTCCCCTCGCCTCTCACAAACCGCTCCAAATCACTTGCTCACACTCCTTCCTACACCTCCACCTTCTTCACAACAAGAACAAAAACCTCTCCAACTCGCGCAAAAACTCGCGCAACGACAGACTCTAGATTCAAATTCAGTAGAGTAACTACAGATCCAACTACTGAATTCAAAAACAAAAGGAAAGAGTACAGACACAGACCACAGCAGTTGCGGAGTGAATACTACAAAGATAGAGCAGGAAGGCAAGAGGGGAGAAATGGAGTGGTGTGGGGCCTAGAATCAGAGCTGCAATGCAATAAACCGAGCGAGAGGATCCAAATGCAACAGGGAAGTCACGGGGCAATGGACAGGCAATGCAGTGCAGTGCAAGAGCAGCAGCCGGTTCCTCGCGCTCCGACGAAAACAACGAGGCCTCGACTGGCTAGTGTAAAAGACAGCGACCAACCTAAAAGGAAGATCGTTTTGGGTGAGGGATCGGACGGTGAGGTAGAAGCGAGACGGTAAAGAAGTTGGATTGGGAAAGATAGTGAGTATTGGTCAACGAGAATGACGGAATCGGTCGTGGGGACGACGGCATCTATTCGTCAGCGAGAAAGACGGACGTGGTCGTGCATATGACGACGCACCGTTCGCCTGACAGGAGCTGGGAACAACCTCCTCGCGAGGGTCGTGCCTGGGTCTTGTTGTGGAGAATTCATATTTTGAGAGCAAAATGTGTTGTTAAATCACATAAAAATTCATCTCGTAAAAGGATAATAATTATTAAATAATTAAAAAGTAATTTTTTCAACTATGAAATTTTTTTTCTACTAGTTGAATTATATTTTTTCATATTATGGTGCAAACAAGATGTTCATTGAAAATTTAGGTAAGTATAGATTTACAATTAGCCTTGTAACATGTAAGTGTCTATATAAAAATATACATGTTTAAGCAGGATTTTGACTTGATATTGTTTTATTAATATCTATAAAATTTCATGATGTTTAAAAATTTTAGAATCTGAATTAAATGTAATTGATGTGTAACATATATGAATGACATGCCTCTTGTTCACTGTGACTCTTTAACCTTGTCAATATAAAATAAGAAGTAAAACAACTTGTGTCTTTATATTTTGATAAAAAAAAATAAGGATTATTCTGTTTGAAGATACAATTAAGAAGCTATAAATTGTGAAACTCAACAAAATCTATAAGCAATAGGATATCTATAAGTATCAAATATTTAAAGGCATTTTTTTATATCACAATAAGATGACACAAGTTAAAACTAAATCACATATATGTAATTCAAAGATGACCATGAAGCCTGTATTTGTTCCAGTAAAGTTTACTCCAAGAAAGATATTGCCAAAAAAAAAAAAGGCACAGAAAGACCTCTAATAGAAAAGGGGTGGTTTTTAAAGAAAAAATAAAATAAAATAAATCTTCTTGGTATATTAAGACATGCAGACTTATAAAATTATTCAAAAGCATTATAAAGCAAAATTCATCTTTTTTGTCTATTTTTTGTGGTAAACCATGAAAAATTCCAAAAAATTGACTAGCACAATTCTGTACCCAAACATGTTAATAAATATCCCTATACACTTCAAGCATAATTTATAATTTTACTGCAAAATTTAATTACAAACAGAATATTTTTTTCTATTTATAAAAACTTATGTGTAATTTTAAAAAAATCTTACACTACAATGTTTTAGTTTTGTAATAATAATAATAATAACATATTTAAAATTATAATAGTAATTTTATTATTATTCAATACACATATATAGTTATTTTCAAAGTATGATGACAAATAATAAATCCAATGATGGATGGAATCACTTAGATAAATTAGTCTTATTTGATTAAAAAAATTATATTTGTTTATAGATTTGACTATTATTTTTCTTATAAATGTCTTGTAGTAGTCATTTTAAAACAATAATTAAAATTTTGATGAATTTGTTACAACTTAAAATCCTATTAAAAAAAAGGTATGAAATTTTATTATCTTTTATCACTACTTCTTTTAGTGACATATTTTTTTGATCCATATTTTCAAATTAGATGTGTTCTTCTTATTTTTTCTATTTTAAATATATTTTGATATAAGATATATTTTTTCATTATATTTTTTTTCAACATATAAAAAATTCATAGTACTATTGCAAAATTCCAATTGTTATTTTTGTATTGTCTTAATATCATTGGCAACTTTATAAGAGAGGGACATAAATTTTAAAAAAATAAAGCAAATATACAAACAAAAATTCTAGTAGTTAAATAAAATTCAAGTAAGGTTATTACAATCATTTTTTGTTTTTGCAATAAGTGAATGTATGATTTGTTACATGAAAGACTACATTGAACACATCAATACATGCTTATCAAACTAAATACAAAAGATTTGACCTCTCTATATTTATAACCAAAGATGTCCATTAAATTCTCACTTGATGGATGCAATCTTCAAAAATCTTAAATATAAATCTTATGAACTTCAATACAATGTTTAATATTTTGCTGAATATGTTTAATAAAACCTAAATGTGGTACTTCAATAACAACCTCAAAAAAGCCACATCTTTCTTTAAAAATACTATTCTATAAACTCAATCATATATATATATTGGACTATATATGGAAAACAATAAACTTGTCTTATCATTTTTGCTCATCCATACACCCTTCTTATTCTAACAATATTAGCTAATTAGATTGTTTGATTGTGTCTACCTCACATTGACCTCAACATATTATCATATGATACATATAATATACAAATTAAATTAAACGCAGCAACATTGACCATAATAGTTGTTCAAGAAAATCCTACATTTCATTAGTGCTACATCTACAAATCAAAAAAAATTAGTGACACTGGTGTCAAAACAAAACTATTAACATAAAACACAGTTTAAATGAAGGATAAGGTTGATGTATGAGACTTTTATTGCAAGATGTTTACTTGATTGGTTGTTGCTGTTTGTTATTGTATGGCCACATGATTCCTTCTACAACATATTTTAATATTGTGGCTAAGCTCATAACACATACGACAATATCATTCAATAAGTCAATTTTGAAAAATGTGGCTCTCCACCAACTCAAAGGTAGAAGAATCTTATCTTGTAGAATTTTGCAATGCTTGCATTGTCCAATGTGTTCCACAAGAATGACCTCTTGGTTGCATGACAAAGAGATTATGCACTACAAAGTCTTGCATAGCAATCTCAATAAGAGCCTATTCTAACATCTGTTGCTAATGGAGGAACAATGTTTGGTATTTTTATTGAATGCACTCAATAATCTCTACAAATATTCTTATATTGGTTGAATAGTGAATAGTTGTTGAAGCCACCATTGTTGATCAAAATTGGACATGGACAAGGACACATTGGCATTGCTTTCTATCATTTGTCTCATTTGATGCGAATAAGAAATGCCCATTGTTGATAAGAATATATTGCTATATTGATCATCCATTAACAAAGAAAATAACTTTTGATATTATTTAAGGGCTTCCTTCATTGTAAAAATTGAGATCTTTTTTATCACTTCTTTCCACAAAGACTGTTGTCTATGGAAAAGAAGAAACTAAGTATGTTGGCAATTATTGGCCTAACTGATGTTAGAGAGTTGTTGGTTGTAAGAAACTTCAAATAAGTCACAAATATCAAATAGATCTCTAGTTGATACTTGAATCCAACACTTTAGCATGGCATGTGCACCTTTGATTCGAGAAATTGATATATATCCAAAGTATAGAATATGTCAAAGCTGTATGATAGCAAATTTTTCCTTAAGACATAGTCATATTATTGCAAGATAATCAAAGACCGTATTGGAGGTATCATTAGCAAGATGTTGGACATTTTTGTAATACTCTTCTTCAATTAAAGAATTGATGATGCATTGCAACAATTACATGAAGTTAATTCAAGATCCTTAAGAGTTGAATGCTAAGTACTGATTGATAAGTATGCTCTTATTTATATGCCATACACAAAGCACATTAATCAAATTTAGAAAAACTAATGATATTGCATTCATTAATAAAAATTTGTGGTTAGTTACAAAGACAAAGTGACAATTTGTATCAATTCCAAGTTTTTTGCTAAAAATCCGCTTCAACTTTCTTATGGCTCAATTGTAATCTTCAAGAATTTTTTATTGTATGAAATAATAAAACAATGTGAATATTTGATTTTTTACTAAAATCTAAGTTTTATGCAACAAGGGCATTCAATATTGATTCATTTTATATATAGAATCCAAAAATCAAATCTTGTTTGCAAAAAAAATTTGTGTGATTGCCTCAGCAAATTTTGGGATAGTGAACAAATAGGTTAGATTTCTACTAGCATCACATTGAAGATTATGGTTAACACCATGTTCAATGAGCGCATCTAACAAGACCTCCATAATAATTTGTCTATTAAGCACTTTTCTTTTTTGAGGGTATTTCACATTCTTCTTAGGAACATACACTTTGGAGGTTTATAGAACCTTCTAGAATATTCTAGAAATTTTTGAGTTAATGAAAGTTAATTGAAAAGCTTCATAGTTGGTGAAAGTAGCTTGAGAAGCTTTGTAGTTAGTGGAAAGAGCTTGAGAATCTTCCAAGTTGGTAGAAGAAGCTCAAGAAGCTTCCCAATTGATAGAAGTTGCTCAAGAAGCTTCTAAGTTGGTAGAAGGACCTCAAGAAACTTCCCAATTGATAGAAGCTGCTCAAGAAACTTTTTAATTTAATAGAAGCCGCTCAAGAAGCATCCTAGACAAGGATATATATAGGAGTCAAAGTTGAAGAGTTCTTTAGTCTCAACAATGCATCTCTTAAAGCTCTAGCTTACCTTTTCTTGTGATGTTTGTGTACTCATTTAGTTAATTCAAGTTCATATTGGTTTTTTCTTGAAAGCTTTTCATACTTCAAGTCTCTTGCTTTATATTTTTGTGTCTCTGATAGTTTGTTGAGATTGCCCTCATCTTAAATATCACAGTTGGATTGTTCTTATTAGAGAGTGGATTACCCCTCTTCTTGAAGGTATATCAATATTTTAAAAGTTATAAATTATTCTCTTTTAAATTGATATTTTTTTCATCATAATATTGGAGCTTTATCTCTCTTATGCGAAAGTAGATCATCTCTCTACTTAAAGGTCTTAAAGCATTTTAGAAATTGCGGATTATACTCTTCTAAGCTGATATTGTCTTCTTATAGATTCATTTCTTCTTTCTCTTAAAATAGCTGGAAGTCAAGGTATTAGTATGATTAAATCTTCTGAGTCCAAGTTAAACGCTATTATAAATGCTCTTATTATGTTATTTGCTAAGACTGTGGAATTTGAAGGAGTTATTGCAAAACTTTATAATGATGCAACATATGGAATATCAAAATTTAGACTATACCTACTTCCAACTTTTGTGCTTGAGGATGCAGTGCTACTGATGCTACGCCAAGGAAATCCATCTGTTGAGTAATATATGGAGCTTCAAATTAATCTTATGGAGAAATATGATGGTATGCATTCAAAGTTCCGAGAGCTTGTCAATCAAATTCAATTGATAACGATTCTATAACTTGATACTTATTTAATAAAAGAATTACAAGTTAAATTAGTTGATACTTTCCTTACAAGATATGCATTATCATGGTTTGCTTCCTTGTTTGAAAAGAGATCACCAATTTTGAGCAGCTTTAAAGTTTTCATAGAAGTATTTGTAGAAGCATTTGTAGAAGCATTTAGAAAACATGACAAGGCTTATTGGACAATAGCTAAGATCTGAGCATTGCCTCAAAGGGTGCACTCTGCATCAGTTTATGCATCCAATTTTAGACAACTAAAATATAACATCAATTGGAATAAAAAAAATCTTAATGAATCAATTCTATTGAGAATTAAAAGATGATGTGAAAGATTTATTATTATCTCTTTTAGATCTACAATCGCTCAATAAAACCATTAGCCAAGTGATAAAATATGATAATTGATTATTTCAATATCGTCAAAATCAACATTCATGGGCTTCAATAAGACAATATGCAATCTAATACACTCCTACTACATTAGCAAGCATTTTGAATTCACATTCCAAAGTGGAAGGTATGCAGTTTGATGTAATATACTTTAAATTTTTTAGTCCACAAGAAAAAAAACATCAGATAGAAGAAGGTCTATACTTGTATTGTAGCAAGGAAGGCCACAAGCTTGGCAATTGTCCAAAAAAACAAAATTGATACATCATCAAAATCAAGAGTACAATTTTTCAAGAAAACAAAGATGTTCAGCTACAATAGGGACCATGCGGCTAAATAATTCAACATTGTAAAATTGTTTAGGTTCTTCTCTTTTTGCTCAACTTACTTATTGTTTTATAATTTTTTTATGTTTTGGCCCTCAGAAGCTTCAGATGATTGCATTGTTGAATTTGGAGGCATTTACTTGTTTTGTAGATGAGGCATTTATTAAGCTTTATAAAATTCCTCTAATACAAAAGTCCAAATCTATTCATATAGAAATAATAGATAGACAATTTTTATCCTTTGGTAGTGTTACCTATTAAACAATGCCTATAGAAGTATTATTTAAAGATCATAGTAGCCAAATTACATTTAATATTATTAAGATTCCTTCAAATCTTGTTATTTTCAGACTTTCTTGGTTGGAAAAGCATAATCCATCTATAGATTGGATGTTGCAAAGAATAACATTTTTTATATAAAAATTTTGTAAGAAAACTTCATAAAAAATCATGAATTGGTAAGCCTTTATTTGTTGGAACAAGGGTTTTTATAAAATCGGCCAAAGAAGGTATATCATTTTTTATTTATGCAACTCCAACTAAAAAAGATATGACTTCATCGGCAACTATTCTAGAGTAATACAATGAATTTTAAGATGTTTTAAAAAAAAAAAAAAAAAAATACTGATATATTGCTAAAGCATCAACCATATGATTATACCATAGATCTTCAAGAAGGAATACAACCATCTTTTGGTCCAATTTATAATCTTTCTCAAAATTAGCTTTTGGTGTTAAAATATTATATTGATAAAAATCTTATAAAGAACTTCATCAGGTATTTAAAGTGTCCAATAAGTGCACTTATACTCTTTATGAAGAAGAAAGATGGTTCCTTACATATATGCATTGATTATCAAAGATTGAATAAGATAACGATAAAAAATTGTTATCCTCTACCGTTAATTTTAAGACTTTTGGAACAATTTGGCCAAGCCAAGATCTATATTAAGATAGATCTTTATAAAGTATATAACTTTATATGGATCAAAGAATGAGACGAATGGAAGATCATATTTTGGACAAGATATGGATATTTCAAATATAATGTCATGCCTTTTAGACTAACAAATGCACCTACTATCTTTCAGCATTTAATGAATGACATCTATCAAGAGCACCTAAATAAGTTTGAGGCGATTTATACTGATGATATCTTAATCTACTCTAAAAATCTGAAGAAACACGAGGGGCATATTAAGTTGGTATTATAAAAGCTGCAAGATGTAGGTTTGTATGCCAAATTAGAAAAATATATATTTCATCAATCAAAGATGGAATTTTTGGAATACATTGTATCTACTGAAGATTTCATGGTGGATCCTAAGAAAATAGAGGTGGTTATATAATGGACCATTTCAAAGACTGTGAGAGACATATAATATTTTTTTGGATTTGTTAATTTCTATCGGATCTTCATCAAAAATTATTCTCAAGTTGCCACCCTTCTTACTCAATTGACATGCAAAAACAAGTTGAAATAGGGGCCTCAAGTAGAGAAGATATTCCAAGATCTCAACACAGTATTTACCATAGCTCCAATCTTGGTGCATTGAGACTTTATAAAAGCATTTTACATGGAAATTGATGCTTCAAATTTTATACTAAAGACCATACTTTCACAAATGAATATAAATGATAAATTCTATCTTATTGTATTTTATTTTCAAAAGTTTTATTTTGAAAAATTAATTATGAAATCCACAATAAAGAATTTCTTATTATTGTAGATTCTTTTCAAGAATGGTGTCATTTTTTTGAATGAGCAATGTATCTTGTGAATGTATACATAGATCATAAGAACTTAGAATATTTTATGTCACTTTGGATTTTTAATTACCGCCAAGTACAATAGAATATAATATTATCTTGATTTAATTTTATCATCACTTATCAACTTAGAAAGCAACAAAGATTGTCTGATGCTTTATTTAAGAGATCATATCTTATACTAAGGATAGGAGAAGCAACATTTAATTAATAATATATAACTTTGTTGAAGCCAAAGAAATTTCACCTTTGTGCCATTATTACATTGGCACCTATTGATTTGAATTTCTTCAATGAAGTACATGTTGTAGCCATTAATGATGCTTTGGCCCTTGATATTAAGCACCGCCTTAATAAAAATACTGACAAGTTTAAGCTTGAAGAAGACCTTCTATACTTTGAGAAACGTTTGTATATCCTAAAAAGACCTATACAATTACGCATTCTTCAATCTCGCCATGACTTTCTAACTACGGATTATTTTGGATTTAACAAGACCTTAAAATTTATTTTTCAAGAATTTTGGTGGCCTCAAATGTGGAATGCTATGAAGGAATTTATTCTCTCTTATAAAATGTGTTTAAGATCCAAGAATCCTCAACATTGCTCTTATGGACTCTTATAGTCCTTCCTTGTTCCAAAATAGTCATGGTCTTCTATCTCGATACATTTTATTAAAGATTTATTACCATCTAATTTATTGGACAACATCCTTGTGGTCGTTGATTGACTCACAAAGATAACTCATTTCATTTCTTGCAAGAAGACTCCTTCTAATGAAGAAATAGTAAGGCTCTTTTTTGATAATATATA
Organism: Physcomitrellopsis africana; assembly: GCA_036785485.1. Taxonomy (NCBI): domain Eukaryota; kingdom Viridiplantae; phylum Streptophyta; class Bryopsida; order Funariales; family Funariaceae; genus Physcomitrellopsis; species Physcomitrellopsis africana. Next base: position 135,937 of record JAWRVF010000213.1, on the reverse strand, counting down.
TCAATATCATGACCTATTGAATGATATCATATCTGATCAACGATCCTAGTTCATATTTAAGTTTTCGAGATGTCTTTTTAAAATATTGAAGGTAGAATTTAAACTTTCTTGAGCTTTCTATTTTCAAATTGATGGCCAAATAAAATAAGTTAATCAAATTTTGGAGTATTATTTACAATGCAACATCAACTATCAACAAGACAATTGGATCTTGTATCTATCATTAGTGGAGTTTGTATATAATAGTACTGTTCATGCCTCAATTCAAAAAACACTGTTTTACTCCAACTATAGATAGCACTCGAAGCTTGATTTATAGTATATTCCAAAGAACAACAATCAAGCAACTAAAGGGTTTGTAAAGCATTTATCGCAATACCAAACAATCTTGAAACTTTAATTACAAGCAGCTTAAGATTCCTACAAGATATCTATAAATAAATTCAAGAATCAACCAAATGTTTTTCATATTAGAAATGAAGTATGATTTCTTTGACAAAACATCAAAATTCAGCAGCTATGCGATAAGTTAGACTATTAAAGACTAGAACCATTTTCCATCCAGAAGCAAATTAATCCAATGGCATATTGCTTAGAACTACCATCTTCTATGTAGGTACATTTAATTTTCTATATCTCTCTTTTGGAGTCTTATAAAGAATGATGTATTCCGAAAAGAGTACAATAATCACCACCTAATATTGAAATAAAAAATTATAAAGAATATGAGATTAAAAAGGTGCTAGATTCAAGATGAACGTAGGAGAAATTGAAATATCTTGTTCATTGGCATAGCTATGATATTAATGAGTGCACATAGGAACCAGTTAAAAATTTCTCTAATGTACATCAAAAGATATAAAAATTTCATCGATTCTATTCTTACAAACTCAAACATGTTTGATGATAACTTCATAATAAAGATTGAATCCAAAAAATACTTATATGAGAGAAAGAATTAAACTAAAGCCTTCATGAGTATACAATTATTTGTTTTAAGATAGAATAGAATGGTAGGAGCAAGTCAATCACTATGTCCAATCTTCAAATATTGAAAGATTTAGTAAAACAAGATTTAGGAGATTCACTAGTTAGACAAGTTTTGAATAAACCAGAGTAGTTTTTATAGCCTTTAATTAAACAAAATGAGGATGATATATTTTAGCGCCAAATATAAGCACAATTGGAGCTATTAGGAACAATATCCAACCATGTAAGTCTCAATTGCAATGCTTGAGCTTTAGTAATATTGCTTGAGCTTAAAAAGATGAATCCTTCTAAACCTAAGATCTTATTTGGAAGATGTTTTAAAGGTTGTAATAAAGATCAGATCCTTAGATGGGATGTTTTAATAATAGAAGTACTAGTTTAAAGCCACAAGTGATTTTTTCAAGGACTAGTAGAACCTATTAGCCAAGAATAGAAAATAAAATATATAACTTTATTAGTGCAACATATTCTCGATTTTTTACATATATAAAAAGATTTTCAAAGGTATAAGCTTTTCTTAAAACTTGTCACTAGAGAAGAAGGTGATGTTAGGAATATACACTTTAGAAGTTTATAGAACCTTTTAGAACATTCTAGAGGTTTCTGAATTAGTGAAAGTCGGTTGAAAAGCTTCTTAGTTGGTAAAAGTAGCTTGAGAAGCTTCATAGTTAGTGGAAGGAGCTTGAGAAGCTTCTAAGTTGGTAGAAGCTGCTTAAGAAGCTTCTAAGTTGGTAGAAGCTGCTTGAGAAGCTTCTTAGTTTGATGGAAGCCGCTCAAGAACTGTCTTAGACAAAGGTATATATGGTAGTCAAGGCTAAAGAGTTCTTTAATCTTGACAACACATCTCTTGGAGTTCTAGCTTATTTTTTTTGATATTATTCATATACTCATCTGACTAATTTAAATTCTAGTTGGTTTTTTCTTGAAACCTTTTCATAGTTCAAGTCTCTTGTTTTGTATTCTCATGTCCCTAATAGTTCTAGATATCTTAGTTTGTTACTCGATAGTTTGTATTGCTTTTATTGAGAGTACGAAGAAATATGTATGATGCCATACCAACTGTACTTAATTGATGTACAATTTGCAACTCCACGGCCAATAAGACTCTTGTACTCAAATATGCAGCAATATCATTTGTTAGCTCATAGTTGTGATTTGTATTAATGACTTTTGTCATCCAAGTTCTATTTTTTTCTTTTGGAATGACCAAGTAGAAAGGATAGTTTATGTAGACACTATTGATGCCGCACATGTGGCCTTCACTAGTGTTTTTACCTGTGTGGATGCAATGCATGGTGCAGTTTTTGATTAGAGTATCTTTCTTGTTGACAATGATACATGTATGCTCAGTTTTGATTGCAAAACCTTTTAAATGGGCGTGAGACTTCAAAGTGTCGACGATTGCTTTAAAATTTGTATAGGAGTGCACAAGGGAGGTGTGCAAAGGCATGACAACAACAACAAAGTGTAACATACAAGAAGGGTGCAGATTAAAAAGACCAGTAGTAGGAGCAAACAATAAGAGCAAAAAGAGCTAAAGCAAAGTAACAATGCTGAGAGATTTTTGTTCCTATGCTATTGGCAGTCATTGAGGGGTAAGTGAGGTAGATGAGCAGAATAAGGTGAGGTAGTTTTATTGATGAGATACAATACAATATAGCTAATTAGACAATCTGATTGGCTGGTATTGTTGGGATAAGAGGGGTGAGGTGGATGAGCAGAAAAGGTGAGGTGGGTTTACCGTTTTCCACTATATATTCGTCTACAGAATTTTCTCTATTATTAGAGACATAAGAAACCATAAGCTAGTTAGATTCTTCACCTTCTGCCACCCTCGCTTTTCAAAAGGAAAGTCTTCATTCTAAAGGACGACAGTCGTCAAGCAAAAGGAGCTTTGAAAAGAGACACCTCGGTCAAGGCCTTCTGTTGATTTTGTGACCTCCAGGAGATGGTAGGTTGGGTATGTTACACACTTTCCTCTGACAATCCTCTGGACATTCAATGCATCACTATCACTTTGTGCACATCGAAAAACTGCCTCGGAGTAGTTTCAGGGCAAACAATCAATTTTCTCAAAATTGCAAGTCAAATCCCGTATCATACATTCTGCACTCGGTCTGAAGCCATTGCGGCCGACTTATGTAATAAATCTAGTGAGTGCTCTTCTGGAGGTTTCACTGTACATATGGGCCTCTCTTCAAGCCCGACTCTGCTTCCCAGGGTGTTAGTTGGGTCCGACTCCGCTGCTCTTTGTAAGTGTTGGATGGGTCCAAGGAGTTGCGAGGAGCTTTCAATCCGCCATCTTCCATGGAAAATCTACGACCTTGCTCATCGAAGGACGACCTAGAAGCTCGCCTAGTTATAGCTGGAAGTGTTAGTTCGTAATCTTCGCCCTCAGGTAGAACATGGTGGTGATGGCGATGGTTGTGGAGGTGATGATGCTCATGGCGTGTTGCAGGCTCAGGCAATGGCCCAGACAGCTCGCCGCTGTGATTCTTACCCTTTCCGTGTCGGCGGTGGCCATGCTCGTGACCATCCTGATGATTGTGTTGATGCTTGTACTTCAGTGCCCGATCCACGTCGCTCTTGCGCGTTACCTCCGTGCCAGTCTCCTCGTGCTCACTCGACATGCTCCCTTGACGACTGAATGGTCTTGAAATAACCGATTTGAGTCCGAATTTCCAGAAATGAGAGTTATCAGTGCTGCGGCGATGCTCTTCGTGCCCCGATGGAGAAGTAGGATGGACATCCTTCGAGACTGGCAGGTGCTTGGCATGGAAGCGGTGATCGTCCTGTTCTTTACCGAAAAGCTTATGGCTGTGGTCATGGCCTTGCATGTGGCCATGACTGACGTCTTTGTGATCGGACTTCGCACGGCTTTCACCACCTTTTTGATCTAGCTTCTTGTGCGAATCGTGTGGTGCAACTTGGGCATGGAATCCTTGGAATCTATTAAACAGATTGTTCGCTCCGTCAAGGTGCAGAGTGTGCAATAGATTTTTCCATTTGCTGCGATGATGATCATGAGTGCCTCTTTTCGCAGGTTTGACCTGACCCGAGCTGTCAAAGGATCGACGAGCACTTTGCCTCATATTGAATGGACTAGGCGTGTGAACAAATGAGGCGAATGGATCATCCTCTGTATTATCATGGCCATGGCCACTCTTGCGCGAATTATCATGTTTGACGTTATGAGAAAGTTGGAAGCTTACCACGTTTGTTCCCGGAACCAATGCTTGCAAAGTTCTCAGAGGACGTGTTTCGTCTACAGTATCCAGGCGACTGACAGCGTCAACGTCTCTCACACTGGGCAAGCTTCGCTGCGCATGTACGATTTCTTGGCGATGAGGCTGGGGCTGCGGACGTGGTAGCCAAGGCTTCTGCGAATACACTACCAGAGCACCAGATTCGTTTGGGACGTCATCTGCACGGCGCTGCTGCGACAACCCTGCTGGATTCGAAGCCTGGTCCAGCGTCCTCAGCAGGGAGTCAAGCTCGAATGAATCGAAAAGAGTGCTTCCAGCATCCCAGTTCGCAGCCACAGACTGCGCCACTGAGCGATGTGCAAGTTCATTCTTCATCTGTGCCTCAATCTTGAAACGCGAGGGCCTTTGGACAGCACTCCCATGTGTGGGGCACTGGTTAATCCCTCCTCCACCATGATGCTGAAACACAGCCCAAGCAGCCGCCTTCCTCGCCTCCTGGTTATCAACCTCGGCTTTTGGATGCTTCTCGAGCGGTACAGAATGAAGCTTTGTACTCTCTTTCAAACTGAAGTGGTGATTTCGTTTCTTTACTTTCTTGCCTTGCGGAGACTTGGATGGAAAACCTATTTCGGTACCCATGTCATGCAGAGGGCACGCTGATTGTGACAATCACTAGCCCATCATGTGGTCGGGACTAGCTCACCGCTCACTACAGCTACATCATCCTTCGCACAAGCCTTACCCCAAGAAAAAAAGTCCTTCGCTTCTTGATTCCATCCACCTTCATAGAAACTTACGCATACAAATCCCCGCATGTAGCAGCAAAAAACATGCAGAGGGCTAAGTATAAAACTTACAGGGCATGCAAGTTCCAGCTGAGTGGGGCCTCTGATGTCCCCCAACCAGATGCACGACAATGACGAGTAAATTAAGTAAGGGTGAAGACCGCTGTGATTCAAGACCCAAGTCCGGACTGCTGTACGCCCTCTGCGACCATCAACTACATGCCAGAGATCGCAATTACGAACACAAGCAGAATCAGAACCTCCCAATTAGACAATCATGAGTCCCTCCCAAGCTACCGATACTGGAAACCTTCGACAACGGCTCTGAATCCGGAGCGATACTCCTCCCACACTTACAACTCTCCTGAACCTCTGAGAACAAAATATCGTCAGCTCCCTGCAAGAAGAAGCTGGCAGCTGCTTCTACATCACCAACTCATTACTCTCCCACGAACGAGCAAAACACTTAAAGCGAGTCTCCAGACTGATATCCAAGCGCTGCAGCAAATCAAGACAACGGACAGGGGCTGCCAACAAATGCCAGCCCTCCAAACCAGGCAAGCCCTCGTGTACTAAAGGATTTTACCCCTGCTCGCCCTCGTCACCACCAGCGCATACCAACTGGATAGACCCGCAGCGTCGCGAACTCAACAGACCCACCAGAGAGCAGTGTACGGGCAGGAATCTGGCACCCACAAGAGGCGGGATCCTTGCAAGGCACGAGTGTGTGCCGTTGTTGATAAAAAGCTCGCCATCGCAAGGTTACCATCGCGCATCGCAGAGTAACTTTGGCTGCGATTCGAGGAGGGCCCCCGACCCTGCAAAGGCGCGCTACAAGGTCCACAGATCCCCACCTCCAATGTCTGCTTTCCACCTGCGGTGGAGCCCAATCGCATGCCTGCTGCTCGTCCCGCGATATTCGTCCCGTTTTCACCCGCGTCCGTCGACGTTATCTGGCTGTTCGTCGACGCTATCCGTCAATTTGTCGACGTGACCCGTCACTTCGTCCGCGTGCTCCGTCAGTTCAGCGACGTGCTCCGTCAAGTTGGACGATGGGGTCTCTTGCTCTCCCGCGCTGGCATTGCAAAGTCATGTTTGAAACTTTTTGGAATTTTTAGGTTAGATGCAAATAGAATCAAAAGTGTGTATATATATATACACTTTTGTAATTGTGTATGTGGCTAGTGTTTTCATTACGTTTTTTCTACGCATTCAGAAAAAAAAAATTCTCAGAAAAGCATTAGTCGGGTATGTTTATATATTTAGAATGAGTTTGTGTTAAATCGTTTTGTTGTGGAACACAAGTAGTATTATGGATATGTGATTTTGTTCACGACAACCTGAGAATTCAAAAAAATTATATGGCATTAAATTATAAATAGTAGTGAAGGATATGTGGAATTTGACTGAAAAATTTGGAGAAGTTTGATTTCTACAATTACATTCTGTAATACCAAAAGTCATCAGTTAATAGTTTTACTAAATGTAACATGAATTTTTTTCAAAAATAGAAAGGTTGGAAAGAAGCATTTTTCAAAAACACTACTTGTGTTCCACAACAAAATGTAACATTTGACATTTGAAGCTGTATTACTCAAATTTTTTAATTTGATCAGTTAATTTGGATTTAAAATAATTATCATAATTCATTAATATACAAATTATTGATTTTTATGTGTTGCATTTCTTTTGCACCTTGAACAGGCATTATTTCAAGTTTGATATTGTAGTAATACATAGTTTAGCCTTGATATTCAAGAATTGATTGTAGAATAATGTAAAACAAAGCATTTTGCAATCTAAAAATTGTTATTAGAATTTACTTAGAATATTGGAATGACTCAACTCCTTAACTCAGCAATTAAAGATGTACAAAAAAATCTTAAATTTAGTGACGAATTTGAAAAACATTCTAAGACAAGGAAATACATGTTAGAGAAATTATTATTATTATTATTATTATTCAAAAGTTGTATTAAAAAAAATTTCAATGGCAGAAGATGCAAGGTATTCTTATATGTAAAGCATTTTACAATTTTCAAAAGATATTGTAACAGAATTTGTGTTTGATTTTTGTAAGATTGTACATTCCAAAAAAAGAAAATAAGTAAATTTCATAAAAATTGATATTTAACATGAGTTTCTAAAAAAAGAAGAATGTGGCAGCTTAATTTGGATGTGAATCTTAAAGAGTTTCAAAGTACATGATCAAATCACATTACTTTCAAGAAGTTGATTTAGATGTTTATTTGACCACCTAGAGTTGACATCGTTGTACATTTGAATTTGTGCAAGTTGTTCCTAACAAAAGACAACAAAATATTTCTTGAGGTTTGGCCACCTTACAATACTGGATGTTAAAGGCACTAAAAAACAACAAAAGTCAGTAAAGGTATCTCCCACAATCAATAAAGATGAGTGTTGTGCACCTCATCTTTAAAGAACACAATGACCAAAAAAGACAAAGGGAACTTTGGAGTAATTTCTAGGAATTTAAAGCTTTGGAGATGTCATGTCAACAATTACATAACCATAAAAGTAAAGTAAACTAAAATAAAGAAATAAAGAAATAATCAAATGTGTTTAGTACTCAAGCATTTGAGAGTTGGGTGGAAGGGGACCACTGAAATTCCTTGAAGGCGCTTTGTGAAGGCCTCAAGCAAGTCACAAGCAATTGCCCTCAGGATGGTCTCAAACCAAAGTCCTGGTACGGCATGGTTGCTAAATAGTCCTACACCAATGTCTTGAATGGAATTCTTTGTTGAACTGGGAATGAAGTTTAGAATTGCACCTACTGACTCTTGCAAAGACGTCATGCTGGATTGGAAGCGCTTCCAAAGCAGCAGCTGTTTCTTGAGTCTACCGCTCATTACAGTGTCGATGGTTGCGTCTCTTGCCTCTCGTCGTCGACCCGACAGTAGTCAAGAAAGGTGGGATGTGTCTCTGGGACTAATGGCTGGTGGGTTCGGAGGCGAATCACCACAGCAGATGAGAACATGGTAGCAGCTGATGATGGTCTGGGTTATGGCATTATAAAACAAAAAGAGAGAGTGTTGGCAAGAATTCACACGTAAAACTTTGAGGATTCTGTAAACAATACGCAACGAATCGTTAGGAAGGACTTTGGTACAAATGGATAATCCAGTATGATCCCCTTCACTGTGATGTAAATGGGTATTTACTGGGGGACAGATTGTATCCATAGTATACCAGAGCCTCTTCATCAAATGTTGTGGCTCACAATGCCTACAAACCTGAGTGAATGGTTCGCAATGCCTGAAAGGTATCCCATGATTCAATCAGGGCAAGGGTAACATGGACGAATCACCTATCCTATTGGACGTAAAAACACGTGTATCCGCTACCAAACTTCGAATGCACTTGTACAACTACGGGAAACGAATTCTCACTCGTTGACTAACTTGTTGAATGTTTGCACTCCAAAAGCACCCCATGTAGAGATCATTGCCAATGATTCTTGCATGTGTGCCAAATGGATTTGACTAGCACTCGATAATTTGCTGAACATCGCATCGATGAATGGTATCACTACGTTCTTTGACCAAGGCTGCAGCTTCTCCCTCCCGCTTTTCTTCACACAATTTACATCTTTTTGCTCGGTTCCCTGCTGCCTGCATTTTGACCTCCTCTAGTTTTTCTTCGATAGATTTTTGTAATGATATGATGTGCTCGAGGTCAAGGATAACTAGAAGACGATTTGCATCACTAACTTCGCGACGATCCAGAAAATGTCCAAACGTAATGGACACAGTTAATGAAGCTCATACAAGCATGATTTAAGGATTTAAATAATAGGACTTGATCAAAATGCTCATTTTCATTTGTAGCAGCTAAAAGAGGATATTTTTTCCTGGTTTTTGGAATCCAGAAGGTACTTCAACTTGGCATTGTGAGCCATCACCTCCGCCAGTAGAGCATTCGCACTCCGTTGCTTTTGTTTAAGCATGTTCAAAATCTGAAAATGCGCTATCAGTGCACAAATATATGTTGTCCTGATTATTAATATCAAAGTTGTTAGGTACATTTTATTCGATCATTCAATTGACACAGGATAAAAGCCCGATAACCAGAGCCAGAATTGTTTGGGACAGTCTTGACCCTTTCTAATATGGTCCAAATGCCAGAATTTCACGAAATAAAATCGAACAGTTTCTCAAGTACTGGGATGGTTGACGACCACGAGGCTGCAATGTAATCACATGTCGAATAGAGCATAAAATCTGGTATCAAGAATTTATGACCTTCGCATCTCGTCAAACTACAGTTAGAAGTTTGGAATGAGGATCTAACTAGAAAGTGGACGAAATTACCTCATCAAGCTCAACCGAGCAGTCCGCTGTTGTCTTTGAGATAGTGCCGAACGTTTCATTCGGGCAGACCTGACCCATGGTATTCTCGGGTCGTAATTGGGTAAAACTTTCTTTGAACTTGTGGAGTTCTCGTTTTTCGTGCACTTCATTCGTGCAACCCATTCGATTATCTCGCAGTGGCAATTGGAAACCTTGCTTTCCGTGGGTTTTTTGGTACTCCATATTCTTGACAACTTCATGTTTATGATTCATTGCACCTGTCAAATTTTCTATGGTATTCTCGAGTTGTGAATGAGAAATAATGATTTTGGATTTCTTCTGGCTATGCCTATCGCTCTCCAGTTTATGATTCATTGCTGATGCAGATTGCGTAACAACTTCACTATTCGCTATATCAACCTTGTGGTTGCGTGGAGGGCTTCGAACACACAACAATTTTGAAATCGCAGGTATGTTCTCTGCCCTATGCATCTCGATCCTTGCTGCAGCAGGCCCAAGTCCATTTTCTTGAGTTCTGTGGTACATTCAAGGGATAAGTATCTAAAACCAACTCCTATATTCTTCAAACACAAATTAAACCAGCTGCATACATTGAATATACAAAAATTTCTCAGCAATACGGGTAAACTACCTATCAGACGTGTAATAAATGTTTACTGGTTAATATTTTGAAGCAGACCTGCAACAAAGATTCATAAACAATATTGTTACCTAGTTTTAAAATCGTTGTAAATTGTGTTTCCGATTGGTCATTGATGCATAAGGTTGAAGCTGGAGTATGGAAAAGCATACCTCGACTGAGGTCCGAGGTTGTTGATGCTTGATGGTAGGCGACTTTGACTTTGACCTGCAATTGGTGAAGCATGTTTAGACACTGAGAGTTTTTCTAAAGCAAGACTTGGCGCGCTCGTCGATTTTCCTTGTCCTGCATTTAGGGGCTTAAGCTGATGGTTTTCTACTTCGGTCCGGTGTGCTGCTTGGACCTTAGGACGTTTCGAGTAGTCCTCCTATAACGAACATCACATGTGAGCATCAGATCATACACTCTTTGCCAACTAATAGTAAGATGTTAAAATTAAACCAAACGATTTCTGGCTTACGATATCCGTGATTTGTATGTAACGCAAATGATTTAACATGGTAGTTTAATTGCCTGCATTCAAACGTCTTAGGGAGGAATGAGAACTAGCCTGCGCATCAGCTGACTGTTCTTCTGGAGGGCCTCGTTTGCTACTGAGGATTGCCCTTGTTGGAGGATGTATTGGTGTTTCTAATGAAATCTGATTGAAAAAATATCCAGAATGTCATTCTGAATTAGGATTTTACACGCCTATATTTGAAATGAAATTTAAATCAGAGCAGCTGAAAAAAAATAGACACTCAGGCGTCCAACAGAAATAGGTTAGTGTTTCCAATTGATTGTGAAGCGCAGCTATTAAAATATTCAAATAATTATTGACTACTTATTCCTCACACAAGAAAGTAATTGTTACTCATGAGTGTCCTCATGTTCTTGAAAGACGCGATATATACCGTTTTAACGTTAACTGGCGGTTTCAACTTCATGCGCAAATTCTCGCCATTCGCATTAGATGGAGGATCCTCAATCTGTTTCTCAGACCTCAATGGTGGCAAGGCGTGAGATCGTGACGTCCGCAGAGAACTAACCTACAGAGGAACAGTACTTTCACATGAGACTAGAATGATATGATGAATGATTAGGACTGCAGAAGTGGAGAAGGTTCTCTCAAAACCGACTCCAAATCACGTCACAATGTGCAATATGCACGCCAAATGTAGAAAAGAGCCATCAAGTTAAAGAAAGGAACATTCTTTTTTCTCGCAATTTTAAGGTAATACAAGAACCTGAGTAGGCTTAAGGCTCTTGAAGGCCACAGATACGTTGTCTTTTTGTTTCCGATCTGTTGTTTTAACGGTTTTTAGAGGGCCTCTTGAATCTGGCACGTCCACTTTGCTGAAGTCCTTTGTCAGAAATGAACGGGAGACCTTTGTTGGCAGTGGAGACCTGGCAGCGTGTCAAAAATCCACTTATTCAACATAATTAGCTTAAGGGTATAGTTTGCGAAAAGTAAATAACGAGCCACTACTAATCGAGTCAGTAATTGAAAAACAGCTCGCAGAGCCTTCCATTATGCAATTCCCATAAGCAGCATTCTTCGGAGAAAGGGGAAGTCCAATTATCAATCAGAACGTCTCCAGTCGCACAATTGAAAAAAATTTCACCCTCTTGTACCTCTTGACGTTATTATTGCGTTCAGTTGTAGGCTGGCTAGTTCTGTCTTCGTTTGTCTTCCTCGAAGGAGGATCAGGTGATTTTCGCTCTTCCGTTGCGGGTCTAGAGTATCTTAAGAACCACAGCAAGGAGATAGTTAAGGATGGATCTGCAAGTGACAAACGACTTGCTGTCTTGCTACTGCGAAGTGGCAGTCCCAAACATGCAGTGGCAATATGATTGTCATACAGTTAAGAATCGGCCCATAAGAATTGCAGAGAATTTATCTGAGGGTCACCTCGTTGCTTTTTGGCTGTTGCGTTGTAGTCTGCCATTCATTGAGTTTCTAGGGATCACCCTTTGCAATGGTGAATCAACGTTCTGTTCTGAGGCTGGAAATTCCTCCTCAACCTCGAAATATTTCATAGCACAACTCGCTTTTGTCTGGTCACCAACTATAGAAGGCAGCAAGTCTGTCCAGTGAGTTGTAACTTCCTGTACCTGACTGACAAGAGCAGCTTTAGACTCTCCTTCTCGAGCATGTATTACTCCAGCATTTAGATAGGTCTGAGCAGCATCATTAATTTCATAAGGCACTTTTTCGGCCTGATTGGTATGCCCGACCTGCTCATTATTGATTTGACTCTCAGTGACAGTTTCAAATGGCCCTACCACAAAGATAGATTCTCCTAATTTAATTTCACGAGGCTGCATATCTGTCGACTCTGTAGCTTCTCCAACGTTGACGACAAGACCATTCGACTGTAACTCTACCCCATTTTCCTCTATTTTCCCTTGTAGCGATCCTTCAGTGCTCCTCTGTTGAAGGCTTGCATCGTGGTTGTCAAAAAAAATTTTGACAATTGAACCGTTCTCGTTTGATAGGGCTTGCACAGGTGGCAGATTTTGCTTTTGTTGTTCCTTTGATTGAAAAGTAGATGCAGTAACTCCCTCCCCTGAAGATTGTTCAGTTGTTTCTGGAGCACTTTCAGTTTGTTCGTCAACTTTATGCCATCCTTGTAATACAGCTTCTTCAAGGGATTTAGGAGACGAGCCATCATGCGCAGTTACTTTGATCATATCATTACTGATTTCTTTAATCGTTCTTTTATCAGTGGAATCCAGATATGCCCTAGTCATCTTAGATTGGCTCCCCCATGAAAATGCCTCAGCCGAGTCAGCAGTCTTGGATGATCTTTTTGGTTCAATCTGGTTTTGGCATTTCATAGTCGCTTTTCCCTCAACAACCTGAGTCTTTGAGACAGGATCTTGCTGCTCTTGACCGGAAAGAAGAGAAGCATCATTTTTGGGATTGTATTCGAGTGAATCTTTAGAATTCTCAGAACATGTCGTCTGTGGTTCCCTTCGATTTTCTTGAGCTAAGTCGCTATGTTTTGGACTTTTCAAGAAGTCGAAATCGATATCGAAGGATGACAGTTTGCTGCTTAAGCCAGACTGAGTGCCAAAGTCTATTTCCATGTCACTGACAAGAGAGTTCTAGGATGATTAGCCTTTGAGGAATATAAATGTCGGGCACAAGCGATTCTCCTCTTTTTTTAAATTTGAGTGCTAGTCAGTATTACATCAATTTGCAACTAGATTTGCGACCTTCGTTATTATTAATCTAAGTCAAACGAAAAAAGTCACGTCACCACAACCGCTGAGAACACATAGCTGGTGATATAGAAACTAATGTGCATGTAAAAGCATCATAAGGACCAGATAATTATCTGTTATGCACAGCTAAGGTTTACTCACAAATTGTTTGGTATCTTGAAAGCTTTTCCAGAAACACTCCGTTGAGAGCACTCGAAGTCAAGATTCGGAACAGAGCTCATATTGCCCGGCTTCCAGGCACTGAGGAAGTCGATTCCGATGTCATCTACTTTGGACCGTAAATATTCCACCGTTAGCAATTCCACTACGACTTAATTCAAATTAAGCCGAAGGGAACACATTACAAAACAAAATTATCCTCAGACATCCACTATTTCTCAGTGCTCTAACTCGCTGAGTTTCACTCACAACAAAGCAATAAATCGACTCACCGAAGCAACTCATTGGATTTTTATTCTCCTTCATCCTGAAGCTAGGATCACACCGAGACAAATATTCCACCACGATAAGTTCACCCTGCAACAATCTTCCACTCAAATCCACAGAGGCAGAGACGCTCAGTTGGATTTGAACTTCCGAAAAGGCAAAGACGCTCAGTTGGATTGAACTTCCGAAGAGGCAAAGACGCTCAGTTGTCAGCCCTAAACCAAAACTCGCAGCAAATGCACGCCTCGTTTATGCGCGTCGCAGCTCCGACCACGGTTCCAATCTGTCAACTGCCTGTTGCATGGTGCGACGATTGCGCGGGTTTAAATTTCATTTCAGAAGCGGCGCGCAAGCAGCGACTCTGACAACAACAGAGACCTGCTTCTTCCCATAGGCGCAAAGAGACTACCGCAAACGTATTCACACCATTGAATGTACAAGAGAGCCAAATTTGTTCCCATCCAGTGTTAACCGCGCATACAAAACTCAAACATGCTACAGTCGACCTCAACTGATTGGTCATGCACACTTCTTTCGCACGGTTAAAAGCTCCCCTTCACCCGGTATTAGGGCACATGCCCAACTAACTTGGGTAGGAAGTCACCTGGGACTGGAGGAAAAAAGATCATTCAAATGCGATCGGTTATGAAGACTCAGAATGCTATTACAGAAGAGTTTAAAACAATATTGTCACATTATTCTCTATCTGTGTCTCTGGGAGGCTAACAAGTCACCGAATCATGGTATTCATCGCAAGCACCGCAAGCACCGCAAGCACCGCAAGCAATGTGCCCGTGAAGCGATGTTGCTAAATCTTCAACAATCGAAATTAGTGCGTCGGGGGAGATGGAGAAAGAAGACGCGCTCTACCACCCGATGATTTACCACACAGGCGTGTGTGTTGCTACCGCTGACTACAAGAAATCTTTATTGTGGTACTGAACTAAGGAGTTGGCTTCACTGGTGCTTTGCGTCCGAAGGAACGGGTGCGGACTGCATCACAAAACAGACGGCATACGATCATTAGAGGATGAGCGATTAGGGAGTACACAAAAAGCACAAGAAAAAATGAAGATCGCAGGAAACAATTCGGATTATTCGCATGAAATATTCATACCTGAACATTCCAGATGTCCTTGGCGTACTCTGCAATTGTGCGGTCACTGCTGAAAACGCCCATCATGGAGGTGCTCGTCTGCAGATATGAAACATGGAGTTGTCAGAAAAAAAATAATATCCAGGATTTTACACAAGGAACGAAGGGGTTGGTGCGGGTATAAACCATGCAAAGATGCACTACAAAGAAACGAAAAATAGCTTTGATTGGGCTTGAAGCTTGTAAAGTGGCACTTACAATACACCGCCGTGTCCATTCGGACTCGTCCACAAAGACTTGGTCAACCATTTCCTGTAACCAAAAATAGTGTCGGGTTACTACACAGTTACAAGGTAACATTAATTCTATTTCCAAAGATTATGGCAATAACTCTTAGAGAAAGCATTCTGACCTGGGCATCGAGGTATGAGGGCCAGTCATGGGCGAGCAAGTAGTAGTCTCTCCCCTCGCGCAAGGAGTACAAGATAGGCTCAAACTCTTCGTATGGTCCAAAGTCACCAGCCTCGATAGAATGATAAACCTATACATTTCAATCTTTGTGAGCCAAGTTACTGGATCATAGCAATTCAAATAAACTAACGCAAGCTTTTCCCACCAGATTTGTTTGTGGTGAAGGTGGTAATTTACCTGCAGGAGGCGCTCATCGATTAAGTCCTCGCCCTTGTGCTTCAACGCATGTCGAAGTCCTCCCACCTCTTCAGCAGTAGCTCCAAAAACAAACATGTTTTCCCGTCCACATGCATTAGCGATCTCAATGTTAGCTCCGTCCATGGTGCCGACAATCAATCCTCCGTTCATTACGAACTTCATGTTGGACGTGCCACTAGCCTCCATTCCAGCAGTTGAAATGTGTTGAGAGATGTCATTGGCAGGGATGATCACCTACATAGATTGGAAGTACGCGAAGTCATGAGATAGCCCATCCATGTCTCCCATGCGCACTCAAATCCTCGTGATCATTTCCTTCCGTTTTAGGATTCTTACCTCGGCGAGTGAAACGCTGTAGTTGGGAATGAACACCACCTTCAAGATGTCTCCGACATCAGGGTCATTGTTCACTTTAGCACCAACCCTGAGAACAAAACTTCAAGCTATTAAAAAAGTGCGTACTAAATACCATAATTGAGTGTTAAACTACCCGAGAAACACATGAAAGCAAAGTGTAAAATGAAACCATTCAGGATATGATGATGATGATGAGATGTTTGTGTTCAGTGTATTCAAAGCTACACAACTAACGCTTCAAAAGTGTGAGTTAAAAGAAAGATTAAGGACTATGTCAACACAATGCCGAGGAAATACTCACGCGTTGATGAGTTGAATGATGCGCTTAGCCAGGTAATAGCCAGGAGCAGCTTTGCCAGCAAAAATAGCCACACGTTTCACAAACTTGGCACGGTCTGCTGGTGAGGCCCTCTGATTCATGCAGCAAAGAGTCAAACATCAATTAAAAGATTTCAGTGACTGATTTAAAAGGTAGCTTCGAAGCAGGAAATCATGGAACAGAGTCGTGAAGTTATTGGACTCTGAGAGTGAAGAATTTCGAAACTAAACTCTTTAGATATATTCAGAAAAGAACGGTGACCATTACCTTAATGCAGTGGTAACGGTAGATAAGACTCAAGATATTCAAAAGCTGTCGCTTGTACTCGTGAATGCGCTTGATTTGCACATCGAAAAGCGCCTTCTCAGACACCTAAAACAGGAGCAGACGGTTTCTTCAACTGACGAACATATTCAATCGACTCATGAATGATTAACCCAACTGAAAACATATATCTCAACAATCGAAGTTACCCTTTTCAATTCAATTTCAAAAATTTCACACTGTTTACTTACTTCCACACCACACCGACTCTTGATGAGTGCTGCAAGCTTTGCCTTGTTAGCACTCTTTGCAGCTTGGAAATCGCGCTGCAAGGTTTTGTTACCTGCCAAGTGCTTCATCCTCTGAAGGAGGATATATCAAAAGACAGAAAAAGTGAATACAAAGATCTTGTACAATCATGAAGTAGATTAGATAGGAAATTAGAGATTTCAAAATATGCAGAAAAACAGAGTCAAGAAAACCAAACCATTCGCATATTCATTATAAATCTATTGACAGAAGGATGTGCTATTCAAAAACAAAGACTACCTAAAGTTGCCCAAGCAAACAACAGCTAAGATATAAAACTCAACAAATACCAATGGATAGAAATTTTATATTTCCAGTTGCAATTAGGGGAGATAAGAGTGGTGATAACAAACCTGGAGTAAATCAAGGTCCAGCACCCAGTCATCGGTTTCCACAGCTTTACTAATGATCTGTAGGTAAACAACTTTGTCAGATCTCTAAAGCGTCGTTTACAATAACTGCAACAAAACTTTGAAGTTCCAGTTAACACAAACGTAACCAACTAACGAACTCAGGAAATGATGGCAACCTTGCTGAGGCCCGGGTTAGCTTGCAAGATCCACCGCCTGGGAGTGACACCGTTTGTCTTGTTTTGGAACTTCTGAGGTGAAAGCTCCACAAATTCTGGGAAAAGCGAGGTTTTAACCAAGCCTGAATGAATCTCAGCGACACCGTTGATGGCATGAGACCCAACAGTGGCCAAGATAGCCATGCGCACCGCCTTCGTATTACCCTCTTCGATGATGCTCATCTTGATCAGCTTTTCGGTATCATTCTTCCACTTCCCTTCAACAACCTGAAATATAGCTCAATCTCTCCAATTCAGATGTTGACCATCATTCTACGTCCCAAACAAAGAAACTGTTTCTTAAACATAGAAACTGTGGGACAAAGTGATCTGAGCTTGAGATACAAACCGACCGCCTCGTGTTCAGCAGCTGTTTGTAATCGAAGGATCTAACGCAAAGACTCTTTCGAATCCATAAGACTGCTTAAGAGTGAGAGTTGACTAGAAGGCATTACCTGAAGATGACGATGGTTGATCTCATAAATGATTTCAAGATGACGGGGAAGCAGCTTCTGCATCAATGGAACAGACCATTTCTCGAGCGCCTCTGGAAGTATAGTGTGGTTGGTGTACCCGAATACCCGAGTGGTGATATCCCAGGCAGCATCCCAACTCATTCCCTGCAATCACAACAGGAAGTAAATGAATGCGCACAATTGAACAAGATTGTAGATTGCAATGCAGAGATGACGCAGGAACAAGTTAGAATCAATCATAGATTCTAGATCTAATTACAAAAGTTGATGTGATTAATCGGATCCTAACCTCCTCATCCAGGAAGAGGCGCATCAACTCGGGAATGGCGATTGTAGGATGTGTATCATTGAGCTGCACAGCGACTTTGGTGTCGAACTTCGAGATGGCGTCTCCAGATGCCTTGTAACGCTTCATGATGTCCTGAACACCCACGATAAATCTGATGAGTTATAGTAACAAACCCTTGCATAAAAACTAGGCTAGCAAGTGTTGTCAGCATGGAATCCAAGTCCATTAGTAGCATGTCGACATACCCATCCTCAGAAAGCGCAACACCTGCTGCTAAAAGATTACCTGAAGTGTGGCAGATACGAAGAAGTATTGCTGCTTGAGCCGCAACTCCTTTCCTGCATCGTGGTTGTCATTGGGATACAGGACAGAACTGATAGCCTCCGCTCTGACCCTGGCCTCTACTGCCTGGGCGTAATGACCTTCATTGAATTCTCCCAGACCGAATTCTTCCGAGGGCCGCCTTCATCAGCAAATGGAAATTAAAGACTAATGAACAAGAACCGACAGGGACCCAATGTACTGATAAGCGGTATACCATACCATGACATTCCCGAACGACATTTCACCACGTAACTATGAATGAAACGAAATGGGCGCAGACACTCAAAGTTGAAGGGAAAGAGTGCATACGCGCTCCATAGACGCATGGTGTTGGTATTGGTTGTGCCGAAGCCGGGAATGGGGGTATCATACGCCACAGCTTGCACGACCTCTCCACCTTCCCACTTGAACAAAGTCTTACCATCTTCATGGTATGTGACTACGTGTCCGTAGAAACGAACTGGAAAAACAACATCCAAGCGCTCAATTTCCCATGGATTTCCCTTGGACAACCAGTAGTCTGGACGTTCGATTTGCTTGTTATCCTGAATGAGCTGCTCGAAAATCCCATACTTGTATCTAATTCCATATCTGAAGCAGACCCAGATGATAGAACACATATTAGTATTTTCTCATCAACGAAGAACGGACGGTTGCATAAAAGGAGGAAAACACTGAAACTGAAAGAATTTAAAATGGCAATACCCGATGGAAGGGATGCTGAGAGTGGCCATAGAATCGAGAAAACAAGAAGCCAGACGTCCCAGGCCTCCATTACCAAGACCTGCATCTCTTTCCTCCTCGACCTGAAATTGTGGGTAATTAGTGCTTCAAATCGAAGTTATTTTGCAGAATAAAATCAAATAAAATAAATTAGCACTTTTTCCAAATGGAAACGTGTAGATGCCTAGTGGTGGCAAGGTCATTAAAAAAAAGCAGAAAGATTTGCAGCTAGAGGTCAAGGTTTACCGTTTCTTCCAGGTGGTAGCCCAAAGCTTCCAATGCCTCGGAATATTCACCCTGCATCACAAATTTCCTGGCGTATTAATAAAAATTGAAACAGGTATAAGCGACAATAAAATGGCATGAGACTGAGACTGGCTCCGAAAGTGTTGAGACTTTCGGACTCTATAAGATAGTCCAGATAGAATTTACACACCTTGAGCCTCAAATTCAAGATTGCGTTCAGCAGTGAACGACCCACCAAGTACTCCAAAGACAGGTAATATATCCTCTTGGCATTCTGAAACAAGCAGGCGCGTAGAACACTGTCAGTCACCACCGAAATTGGAAACAAAATGGCATGGAAAAGGAAATCCTGGAGTAACCTCGAGTTGAGTAGATCAAATCGACGAAGACTCAACTAGCTATTGTTAGAAGGTGATGCCACCAACCGTCTTGGTGTAGTGTTCCTCCGTCTTAAGCCAGCGCTCGACCAAGCGATCCCGGACGGTCTGTGCCGTCGCCTCGTACATCACTGAGTTGTTGAACGACGGTTGGGGATGCGCGTAGGTGACTTGAGCATGGTGGAGAAGCTCCCTTTGGAGGTGCTCAACCTCTTCGGGCGCCTGTTTGGCGTTCCCATTGCCAAACAAATGCATCTTGAAAAACGATTCGCACAAGCGCTAGACTTAGCGATCGAAGTCCAAGTGAATAGGACGGAAGAACTTGGACCGCGGCACAACCAAGTGATCAATGGATGTATCAACCGGGCGGTGACTGCAAATCCACAGAAAAACAAAACCAAAAGTGCATTACTCCTTTGTCCCCGACATATGATTCTATAGTCACGGAAGGATACCACCATGCACTTCCGTTGAAGTGACTTGTCTAGCAGAATATGTATTTTAAAATATCGTCAGTACTAGGATTAGTTTCTAGTAACACGCTAACGACATCAAGAACAACATTTTTTTCAGCACTCGAATCCTTCAGCACGCAAAAGAATGCGGCGATAAATTATCTTAAATCCTCAAGGCAATCCGCAGCATTTCTGGTATCGAGGTTTTAGAAATATAAACAAAGT
The DNA here is from genome assembly GCA_036785485.1 of Physcomitrellopsis africana. Taxonomy (NCBI): domain Eukaryota; kingdom Viridiplantae; phylum Streptophyta; class Bryopsida; order Funariales; family Funariaceae; genus Physcomitrellopsis; species Physcomitrellopsis africana. Next base: position 115,652 of record JAWRVF010000213.1, on the reverse strand, counting down.
GAAACAGAGGTAATGCGTTCAAGAATCCTCCCCAATACATTCACAAGATTGAAGAGTAGGCCCAAACCGCCGAGGTCTTGTCAAACTCAACTTAACAAACGCACGGACAGACAAACGCAACAACCACTAGATACGAAAACTGAAAAACAGGTACACATAAACAATAAAGAATCGCACCAACCAACTGCAGAAAGGCACACAACGACTTCAACGCGATGCAGGGCGAGACCCGCAAATGCAAATCTCCAATCAACAGTCGTCTACAGAGACACCACTCACACAGAAAACCACCAAAGCTAACAGGGCAACCCACTCTAAAAACCCACAAACTAAACACCTCTGCAGTTCCCAGATCGAGCTTCCAGCAAAAATAAATAAATACATAAAAGAGTGAAACTTAGGAGACGGCACGAGATCAACGAGGGGGTCGGAGCTGCGCCTTGTGGGAAGAAATAATCACAACTGCAACGATATCAACATCAAGACAGGTGACGCCCTCTCAGAGGGAGTCGAGTCCCAGAGACACACTGTGGAGTCGGAAAAGGCAAAACAGCCCCACTTCATCATCGTTCATCCCACGAACATCCCCCCCGCATCGAGCTTCGCTGCACGAAACGCCGATCCATCCATCCACTCACACACGGCCAACAATGGGAAGCTGAATCGGGGGGAAAGGAAGGAAGTGGGGGACCTGATCGAAAAGATCCTCTAGTTCTATCTACCGAAAAGATGCTGCAAACATCTTCAAAAGAGGCTTCTCGCTAATTCTATATTCAGCCTTTTTGACGAACCGGGGGCAGATCATTCCTTTTACACAGGGATGATGATGGCAATCGGGTGTGATAATTGTGACGAGAAGGTGGTGGTGCTCAATCAGGTGAGAATGTGCGACAAATTACTCATGCGTGGGCCTAATTATAGCCTCGTGGCGCATCCGCTTGCAGCTGTGGGTTCCATCCCTCGCGAGCCAAAAAAAATTCGAGTGCCCTAGTCGTGCAAGCTCCGATCCGACGCGCTGACCGTCGCTTTGTTTGCCATGCCCTCCCACTGAATGGAATTTGAGCTGTCCCCAAGTTGTGTGCCTGTGCGCCGTTCGAGATACTTTGCGCTCTGCCAGTGGGCCACATGTGCTCCGAGGAGACGACCGTATCACCCTCCCTCTCACGCCCCCTGTGCACGGTATAATCGTGACCTCCATTCCCCCACCTCCCCAGTAAATAATCACAAATTCTACGAGGTGGGTTGTTGTAGGAATCGCTCGTCGCCTGCCCGCTGCAGCGACTCGGCACGCCCTGTGACGACGGGGACTCGGAGGACAAAGCTCAAAGGAATTAGGGTTTTGTGCGACGACTACGAAAACGACGACCACGATGACGATGCTTCTTCGTCGACAAGAGGAATCGCAAATCCTAACTTATTGAAGTCAAATGTGAGTTTTTAAAATTGGTGCTTTTCGACTTTATTTTTTGGGTTACTTTTCTTTTTACTTAGTATAAATGAATGTTTATTTATGGCTTGATCATTTTGTAGGTGATGATTGATTTTGTTATAAAATTAGAATTAAAAAAACACTTCTAAGTTTTGTGGGGGCGGAGGGGTTGGATGTTATTTTATAGTTTTTTGTGGTTTTAGATGTTTGAGAATCTGTTTTGTTTCATGTTCTAAAATATAAAATCGTAACTGAATTGTCGGTTGTTGAATTTGATTAACTTTGTATGTTGTGTTGAAATTTCTACACAGATATCCATGCATATCATGATTTTTACATTTTAAAATAAGTTTTAATGTAATAAGATGTGCATTTACTAAATTGTTTTGTATACATGTGTGTATGGCATGAAAAAATGTATTCTATGTTGAATTCAATGTTGTGAAAAGATTAACATACAATATTTTAGATCTTAAAAAACACTTTATAAAATACTCTTTTAAAGTCTAATAAAACATCTTTGTTACTTTTTGGATTAAAATCTTACATATTAAACTATAAGTAAGTGAATAGACAAAATATGTATATATTACACTTACAAACAACTTGATTTAAATGAATTATATAAACAACATATTTCTAAAAATAAACTTTTAAATCTTCATACAATACTTATCATCCAAAAAATAGATGTTTTATATTTTTCAAGCTTTTAACAAATTTATCATAAATCTTAAAAAATCCTAAATAATAATTTTTTTCTGAAAAAATAAACAAAAAACTAAAAAGAATTTAGTAAATATTTATATCATTAATAATGCAAATCACATAATATATGAATTATCTTAAGCATTTTTTTTCAAAATAAGCTATCTGTAAAAGTAAAAAAACAAAAACCCCCATTAAAAAATTCTTGTAATAACTTTTTAAACCTAAAAAATATTTTCAATTATATATTAATAATTTCTATTAAACTTTTATGATCTTTATAAAAAGATGATGGCTTTGAGTTTAATTACAATTTTAAAATATTGAAATTAAAAAAAGTATATTACTAGTGTAAAAAACATATTATTCTAAATTTAATGTTACATACATTGATTTGATAAAACTTTTGTTAAAGAAATATAATATTTGATTGTTTGTTTTATTAAATATATATTATTACATACATTATATAATATTTAATACTAAATTATAAAACAGTTTACATAATAGTAAATTTTGTTTAGTATATAATTTTACATTAATATGTTAAATAATTTTAATATCAATATCTATTAAAATTATATTGTATTGTTTTACATAAAATTTTATTGTAGATAGTTATGATGTTAAATCCATGATGTACAATTTTTTTTTTTAATAACAATTTTGTCTTAAAATTTTTTAAAAATTTGTTGATATTTTAAATAATAAATTAAAAAAATGCAAAATTTTCACGTTGATTTTTTGTTGTGATTAATTTACAATTTTAATAACCATGACATTTTTTTGTAAGCATATAGTTGAAAATTACTTTAATTTTAAAAATAATGTTATTAAGACATACTAAAGATTATATTACCAAATAATACTAAGTAGTATAACAAATAAATATTTTAAACCTTATAGAGATGTTTTTAAAATTCTTTAGAAATTTATGATTATTTTTTGCACCATCCAAATTCTTTTTCAAATATTTAAATTATTATTTTTTATATTATATATATATAGTGAACAATTATAAAGTAATACCACTATCAAGTGGAGTTATATCATAAAATAAAGTTGTGTCATTTGAAGACTTTGGGCATATATAATACCTAAGATCTAACTTTAAGCAAACTAATGTGTGATGCTAAAAAAAAATAGAATTATGGATTATTGAGTGTAATGTATTCCAAATAAAATATTATTGTGTTTTGATGTTTTGTTATGGCATGCATAGAACTATTAGTATACAAGAATTGCTAAAAATTAAGTTACTAATTTAAGAATAATATATATTTTATATGGAAAAAATTAACAAAACAAGTTGTTGTAAAACTTTTAGTTAAATATTTGATTGTAACATTGACTATTGGTTTTAAATTTCTAGTTTATATTTAAAATATATAACTAGAATCAATGTATTTAATTATTTAATTTAAAAATACGTAGAATTTTATTGTAGGTATTTCCAAAAAAACTAATTATAATATTTTTTGCAATTAATGTTTTTACAGGCATAAAAAAATAAGGATTAAAACATATTTTTTTCCCACATTCGGCAGAAAAAGGACTTTGTTTGCAAAAATATTTACATGGCTCTTATTTGTAAATTAAGTCTATGGTAGCTTATATTTTGAAATTACTATGTATGTATATATACATACACGTACATGTGTATATATTTGTCTGTAAATGTTGAATCCTATTAAAATACTTAAAATAATACATTATTTTGAAAAGCAGAAAAAATATCTAAAACAATTATGCATAGTTCATTTCTCTTCTGATACTTTGGATTTATGACATTGTGAATTTGACAAAATATTTTTTGATAAATAAAAAAATAAAAGACCATCATATTATTACTTCTTTCCATGTAACAATGTTTATTTTATTTAAATTTCTTCCAAAAAATATTTTTGCACAAAACAACAATTAGTTTAAAATTTAAGAATTAATATGTTTGTAATAAGAAAAACACTAAAATATAAAGAATGAAACTAAAATTATTTAATCATGTTAAAAAGTTTAACTGGTTTTGTATGCTTCTGCATACATTTTCCAAAAAAATCGAATGTTATGTTTTTAATCCATTTGAATATATGTAACAACAGAAAAAACTTCATTGTTAGATAATTTTTTGAAATTGAAAATAATCAATTGTAATAAAATGATGTGACAGCTAGTAAATCAAATATCACATAGGTCCATAAGGCGATTCAGATGTGGGTTGAATTAATATGTGTTTTCTGCAAAATAAAAAATATCATTTTGATGTTAATTATTTTTTTCCGTGATTTTAATAAATTATAATACTTTAAAAATAAGCAATTTCAAATGAAATTTACATCAAATACTATTAGAATCAATATTCTTAACTAAATATTTTTTAATTTAAACTATTTTTTAAATATCAGATAAATAAACATTTGTATTCTGACAACCGAATATCATAATTCACCATGGCTTAAAACGTAAACATTCATAAAACATCTAAAGTTTTTATAATAAATTTGTACAGTAATCATTCACTGAACATTTAATAGTGAATGGCATCATTCTTTAAATACATCAATAATTGCCAAAAGATGCTTATTATGCATTTTATAATGTCTGGAGGGAATAAAATATTTTTGTTGGAAGAAATTCAACAAGATTGAATAAATAATCAATGCAAGATCATGATAGCATAGAATCAAGACCAAATTCAAGTTATATAAAAAAAATGGAATTAATTTCCCTGACAAGCACAATATTATGATTAAACGTAATGATCCATTTTACCGTTTAATTTTGTTTTGAGGTATTTTTATTCTGCAAATTTTTATTTGATTAATTATGTTTAGTATGAAGTACAGTCACATGCAAAGTAAAATTATAATATAAAAAATATTTTCTAATAAAACCTTTGGAATATATCAACCTGGGCTGAATTTGTTTTGTAGTAATAGAATTTTTTTTTGACAGAATGGTGACCAATTTAGATAACTCTAATTATGGATCCAAAAATGTTTTTTTTTATTTTTTCATAAAATCAACTGACACATAATTTTTGATAACTACGCACACAAAGTGTCTTCATTTCTTCTTCATTTTTTTAAGGGAGCTGTTTCATACATTGCAACAGGCTGTTAATTAGTAACTTTGACAAGTGTAGAATGGTTTGTTTTTTGAACTTGCATAACTTACTTAAATGCAAAATAACTATATATTGTAAAAAGGGTACTGTGTCCAAAATTCAATGGTTATAGCAGCATTGTTATGTGATATATATATATATATATATATATATTTATTGATTGGTGCAGTACTTTAAATAACTGACATGAAATTATGCAGGTTTAGATCTATAATATAATCATGAAATTTTTGCAAATATAAGCAATTGTAGTTTGAAATTTAAGTGTGAATTGATTTTCATTCTTTATATTATTTGACCAAAATAATAATTTCTTATATATGATTTCTTAGAATATTATTTTTTTTTCAAACTCTTGATTGAATCAATTATGAAGAAATGTTTCTATTGTTAATTTTTAAAGGGCACAGATATTTTGGTACCCTTGTGATTATATATATACATATATATTTACATATACAAACAAACACGCACATTCTTAAGTTTAGGCTTGAATTAGAAATACCAAAATATCCATAAATATATATATATATATATATATATTAGAAATCATTTTAAAGTTGATTCATACTAATCCCATATCAATAATGTATACACAACACTTTGTATTTGTATATAATTTCAAGCAAAAAAAGAAGCAAAATTTATAAAGATTCATGTTTAAATAGATATTGTTCATAATCCAAGCATGTACATAACAATGTGTGTATGTTTGTGTTCTTATACATAAGGTGTTATTAATGCCACCACAAGTTTTGCTACTGCCACCACAAGTTTTCCTACTACTACCACAACTTGCTATTCACTCAACATATTTTTTAGATTTTTTTTATTCTAATAAAAAAAATTGTTAATATTTCTAATATGCTTTCTTTTTTTTAAAAATTATATAGAAAATAAATTTAGTTCTAATATAAATAATTAAAAATTTAATAAGAATAAGTTGTGGTGGTAGTAGCAAAGTTGTGATGACATGTGGTGAATGGTAGATTGTAGTGGCAATAGCAAAAATATGGTGGCATTAGCAAAACCCTACAAGTATATATATATATATATATATATTTATATTTAAGGAGTACCAAAATATCTAAGAGAGGTTACCAAAATATTCATGCCCTTTTTAGAATGTACATTCCATGGTCTATTCTAAAATATTGTAAAGGTTGGATTGATTACATCTCAATAAAATATTTATTTAAAAAACTTTAAAATTATCTTTTGATTGTCACATATATTGTATCCCATTCCTTTTTCACTTTTTGACAACCACTATCATCCAAGGTTGCCATTTAATTTTAAAAAATACTTCTATATTATATTATGGTTTCTTTAATATATATATATATATATATATATAAGTATTTTTATAGACTAATAATTAAATTTTGATTTTGTTGAATGTAGATAAGTAATACAAAGAATAAATGCATAGGAAGAATTATTATTTAATTTTTATTGTAAAAATTATAAAAGATTATCTTATTTAATCAAATCTAGATCTTTGGTAATTATTAATATGTTTTGTATATTTTATGAAACACTTTTTTAATTTTATTATATTTTCAATCTATACTTTTGTGATTTTTTTCATATAACTTTTTTGTTGTAATACATTGAGTTCAAAAAACATGGTATTTTACAATAAATAAATAAATTATTGTAAGAAAATTCTAAGTTTTATTTATAATTATACATATATTTCTAAATCATTTTTGATTATCCATTTTTTGTAAAGAGCTCAAATCACAAAATATATTTAGTTATATTTAACTATTGCATACATGACTAAGTTATCTGTAAACAAAATTCTAACAAACGTGTATATATACAGATATGTACATACATCTTAACGTTATGAAGATACAAAAATCAATTAAAATTTTAATAAAAATATGTAAAAAGGGTTTTCAACCACAGTTGAAAACGGTTTTTAAAAAGTGATGTGACCAAAACTAATGTTAGTTTTTCTTCATTTTATTCTTGATCTCTGATATATTCAACATTGATATCAATTTTATTTGATATGTGTTGAATTAAATATTTATTCTTATGAATAAAAAAAAATAACATTACAACTATTGAAATTAGGCAAGCTGTATGAAATACCTCTTACCAATTAAACTGAACTTCAGTACACACATCTTCTAGTCTAATTTAATAAAGTTCAATCATCTTTATGATCCTCACAACAAATATATTGGAGACCACACCCTCTAATATCTTTAGCCAACTCGTTTCATCTTGAGGTTAAAAAATACATCACAACAAGAATAATGTAATATTTCAGGTTAGGCATATCTTAATTTATTTTTATTTAGGTTGCTACAATAGAAATTGATAATATTTTTATAACTATGTTTCTAATATCTATCCAAAATATAAAATCAAAAAATTCATCAAGTAAACCATATATATAAATAATCATTATTATATTCTTACTTCCATTCTTTCCACATATCTTTGCAAGCAAAACTATGGAAATAATAGACTTAGTAAATTATTCTAATACTATTCATTAAAATCACACACATACATATATATATATATATATATATATTATTTGTAACAACATATACATTTTGAGAATTTCCCAAGTACTATTCAAAACCACAAATAATTTATAGATTTTATTAATTTACAATAAATTCAATATTTTTTTAATTACTTTTGAACTCAAACAAAACTTTACAAAAAATATTAAAATATTCATTAATTTTATAATAATATATTATATTATAGTTATTATAAAAATATTTATAATAATATAATTTTTAAATTTATAATTATATTTAAAGTCTTATTTATTAATTCATTCATGCTTAGTTAGTTTAAGAAAAAATATTATAGACTTTATAAATAGTTATAATTATATTTTATTATATTACCTATTTATATAATAATTATAAAGAAAATTTTAAAAGACATTGCAAAAATATTTTGCTATTGTTCAACATCTAAACCAAGTAATTATTTTATAAACATTATACAAAATACAACCAAGTTGATTGTAGTTAATTAAATTGCTTTTAAGAACTAATAATATGCATGTACGAAAAAATATACTTTTACTTTGAATACATGTGTAGAAGTAGGTGTATTCTTAGTTTATTTTGATTTTATAATAAACTTCAAAGAAATTCTAAAGACCAACCAATTTGGTCTAATCTCAAACATTTTTGAGAAAATCTGTTTAATTTGTGGCATATTTATGTCTTTAATTTTTAAGTTCCTGTTGCGAGTTATTTTATACATTTCTTATTGACTAGTTTTATATTGAAATACAAATCAATTAAAAATTAAAAAATTATACATCTGTGAATTGCTAATAGATTCTATCAAGTTAAACTTGTTAAATATAATTGAGAAAATAAAGTAGATTACTATCCAATTCAATATATTATTAGCTACACATTTAAATTTCAATTAAAATTACAAATTTTTTTAAATTAATAAAGGAGGGTTTTTACAACAATAGTTTAATAACCAATATATCAATACATAATTATCCAAAAGTGGAAATTCAAATAGTGCTTTAATCGTTTTAAAATGTTTTGATCTAATAAGATGTACTGATCTTTATTATCTTTTTTACAAAACTCATAGAAGAAGTTAAAATTTTAATATTAATTTTTACAATAAAAAAATACTTTTAATTTTTTTTACAATCAACATTTATCTAATAAAAAATATTTTGTTTGAATGATTATAAAAAATTTGACATATAACAAGTAAACTTATCAATAGAAGGAAATAAATAATTGTAGAATAATATTTATTTAAAAATTAAAAATTTATAGGTATTAAATAACACATTAAACTACATGAATATAATTTTTTTAATCAATAAATCTATTTCTGAACCTTATAATAAAAGTATGGACACATATGTTAACACATCAAACTATACTCTTAATAAATAAGCATAATATATCATACACATACACTTATATATATATATATATATATATATATCTATTTTTAAAATGCAAGATATATACCATAAAAATTCACAAATACAAACCAACTGTAATGAAAAAAATGGGACGCAAGTTCACACGATGGGAACCACGGACGAGAACAAGCAACAGAGAGGGAACGGCGCCACGTTTCACGAAAGCGTCACGCCACCGATGCCACCTGGCGGGCCCGGCAATGGCCAAGTGTGAGGCGGGGTAGCGCGGGGGGGAGGCCCCGCCCCGCCGCACCGCATCGCTCTCGTACTGCCACCTGATCTGTCTCTTGCTCGCCTTCTTCGGCCAATTTCCTAATTCCGTGTCGCCTTTTCTTTCCTCCCCAGCGTCACCGTCTTTTCATTCCACTTCAGGAGGCTGTGAACCCAACCAACCGACGAAGAATTCGTTTTGTAGGACATCAGCACTTGGGCTGTATCGGAGTAGTGTATTCGGGGTTTAATTGTCGGAGTTGTGAAGGAGGGTTGGAGAAATTGTGGGTGTTGAGCCACCAGAATGGCGGTGTGTAAGATGGACGTTTTGGCCATCGGGCAGGTTGGGACGGTGAGAGTCAGTTTGGAGAGTGTTTGTGGAAGGCGAGAAGCAGTGGCAGCCTGTGCGAAGCCGCAGCGTGTGATCGTGAGCGCGAAACTGAAGAAGAAGTGGCCGTCTATGCGTGTGGGTGCGTCGTCACCGGGAAGCCTTGGAGTGAGGTGCAGCGCCACCTCTGGGGGCGATGACGAGCCCAAGAAGGTGCGTGTTCGCTTTGGGTCATGTGTACCTTGAGGTTTTCAAAGGACGCATGATGATTATTATGAATATTAATATTAATGTTATTCTTTGAGTTCTTCCGGTGTTGGTGCGTTGACGACATTGTTGAGTCATACGAGGTTGGACATCGCAGACAGCCATGCGTTTGTAGGGCATGAAATAGTCTGTTCTTTCTCTACTCAAAGGAAAGAAATGAGTAACATAAGCCGATTGTGGAATGCAGAGTTATGATCTTAACGAAGTGATCGAAAGAGTAACACACGAAGAAGAGAACCAACTACCAGAAGAGGAAAAGGACACTCCAGAGCCGTTACCTGAAGGTGAACCCAGCCCATTCTCTCCAGCAATTGACACAGACGACCAAGCATTTCAAGGAGGAGGGGTTTCGAAGGACAGTTTGGTGATGCCACCAAGAGCTGATACGACGCAAGAGGGTGCAGCTTCTTCATCAATTGGAGAAGGCCTTGGAGTGAATGATATATCAGCAATTCCATCGACTCCAGTGGGCGGCAATGCAAAGAGCCGGGATTGGAGAGTTTACATGTCATATGGCGGAGAACCTGACATGGATACGAGTCCAAGTGTGGAAAAGGCAAGCGACATTAGCACACACTCAGAGCATCAGAAAGACATGTTTGGATCCAGTGAAGCGTCTTGCGATGAAGGGAGCTCGTTCATGGCAGAAGCAGGTATTCTGGAACACGATGGAGGCAATTCAGTGGACGATTACAAGTTTCGGGCTCACATTTTTGCGGAAAGCGCCGTTTTCTTCTCTGCTTTGAAGGATCAAGGTACTCACAGTGTACTGTAATGCGGCAAATTGCTTCACTACTTTCGGGTTAGTTGATCAGGCAAAGTTTTAGGATTTTTCTTCCTGCCATTGCGCATAGAAAGCACGTGGTCTGAGATTAGGGTTTCCTTGTACAGCTAACAATGAAGTTGATAGTTGATCTTTGTAGTGATCATTTACTCTTCTTTCAAGAGGCTTCACGTTATTTTATTTTATTTTCTGAGTCTTATTCGTGTATTATTGTTTTCCCCCTCCTATTTGTTGTGAATTTTGCTTTTCGTTGAAATTACTCACAAGCTGATATCAATGAGCCCAAGGGAAGGTTAATGTTTCAGTTTGTGATTGGACCACTAGAACTCAATAAGTTTATTTTTGGAGAATACAACCTTGTGAAAAAAGATAAGTTTACATTTTGATTTTGATTTTGATTTTTTTTTGAAATGTGGCCAGTGATAAAGCTACATTAGACATAAAAGGTATCATGCAATGAATAAGTCACATCCTTTTATGTTTTTTGTGTCTTTTTTCTCTTAAAGTTGTCAATTGGTATTTGCTAGATTTAAATTAGCAACTTAAAGAAGAAGAAGTAGCAGACAGCATTAATTTATTTGTCATTATGTAGTAATTGTATTTGGTAAGAAATATTGAGCACAAGGTTGTAGAAATAGTTTTTTTTAACATAAGTGACAGATCATAGCTCAAGATGTTGAGCAAAATGAAGTTTTGCAATTGCAAGATATAAGTGTAAAATCACATGATTAAAACAAAATGATATATGAATGTTCTTAGAACTTAGTTGCTCCACAAAACAACATTGTCAAACATCCACATTATCCTAACAAAACAATTTTGTACTTGAATAAAAATTTATAAAATACATCACATATCTTTACAAAACTAATATATCTCATCAAATCTAGTCCCACTATCTTACAAAAGCAAGTTAATCTCAAAAAAAAACATCTTGAAACACTTTAAAAAAGAATCTCTTGAATATATTTCAACAAGTTCCAATATAATTAGTGTATCTTACATTTCTAAAATAGAAAAAAGATCCACATTTTCTCTAAGAAACGATCCTCTAATCGATCTGCGTTCGGTCAACTGCATTGGATATTGAGTTTTAGAAGTTGGTTTTTTGATAATCGTGCTACTTAACTTCCAAATTGACTGGTTGATGTTTTTAAGTGAAGAAAGAAGAAAGATTTGTGCACATGATTATTCACAGCCCCTTCTAGAGCATCTGCAAAGTTCTCCCTTAATTGTAGAATGCTTTTGCTCTTGATATCTGGCCTTGTGTGCATATCTTGCTTTCAGTCGTTGCGTTGCTTTTTGTACAAATCTGAGTTAAATTTACATACTTGTGCATGGTAATCTTGCATTTTGGAACACACAACAGGAGAACTTGAGCTCATAGGAAACCATTTGCAAGGGTCAACAGCTCTTCTTTCCTTTTCTACCAAGTTCAACTTGCACTCACATCTAGTAGTTTTAGTGTATGGAGGATTACAATGAGGTTTCATGTGTACAAAGTTATTGGAATTAATCTCTGGCTTACTTGTCTTCCAAGTTGTGCAGGAGGAATTTGTTTTAAATCCATGTTACAAGAATTTAATAAGAAAGATTTTTACTTATTTTAATTTTTCAAATATAGAATCATTTATAAATATTTAGACTTTTGAGATTAATAATTTTAGCATTGTTGCTGATGGTCATTTAGTAAGCAATAATGTTGTCAAAGTGCTTTAAGTGGACTTACCCAATTAATTGAAAAATATTCTTTAGATACAATACTAAATGAGAATTTTAAAAATTAACCTATGTTTTACAAGTTTTCAAAGAATTTAATTTTTCATATTAGGATTTAAAAACAGATTATTAAAAGTCATTAAGAAAAATCATTAAAAATATTTATAACAATATTAAATCATCATCAAAAATATCACAATAAATTATTAACAATTGAAGGAGTTTAGCATATCTATTGGTTATTTAATTTGACATCATCTTTTCTATATAACTTACATCTATAGCATTAACTATATAAATTTTTTTAATTCTAATTTTTAATTCTAAAAAATTAATTAAAAAGCTTATATTAAAATATATTTTTAATATAAAAATAATATAAAATAATATAAAAAGTAAATTGGTAACTTAATACTAAAAATTTGCATGCTAAAACTTCCAATTTTGTTCACAAATTTTGTAATGTATATTTTTGTTTAGTTTAAAGATTTCCATTAATGTACATATAACCACAAGCATTAAAAATCTTTTAACAAAAAATCTCTATAATATTTTCTTATAATTTAATCTTGATACTACAACACATATGTGCTAAATTTTTTAATAAATTTTTATATAGTAAAGATAGTTATTATAAGTATAATTTTAATTTAAAAATTAGTATTTAAATTTTATTTTGATTAAAATCAATAGTTGTTTTAAAATAAATCATGATTTTTTATGATTTAAAAAAAAATCTAAACTTTAAAAGAACATAATGAATACTAATTATTTTATAATCAATACATTGGAAAATAATAATTTTTTTTTTCTTTTTATTGAGACCAATTCTAAATTTTAAAATTCCTTATAACTTGATTATATCTAGGTTAGAAAAATGAAAAGATTCAATATACAACATTATAATGTAAAAATATGTAAATAGATAATTTATTAAATCTTTTCTTAAGATATTTTGTTATTAAAATATAAATTAATTAGATCATTTTGTTAAAAAAATGTTATGATAACATAAAAATTTAAAGTTTCTAATTATTTATCAAAGAATAACAAAATAATAAGCCTACTTTATTGTTTACAATGACTAGTATGTTTTTCTACTACATAATTATAACTTAAATATTTTTAATCACATCTGTGGTCACTTTAACTTTAAATAGATATTTTTTTGCATACAAATTACAACAAAAGTATTAGTTCTTTGCGTAGATAACCTCCACTTATGACTTTTGTAATAATTTTTAAGTTGAAAAGAAAATTTAATAAAATATTTGTTGTTATTTAATATCTAAGCATATGACATTAGATGGATATGCCATATAGTCTTGGATGACCAATTACTCTATCTTTTGGTAAACAATTTCAATAGTTACCATGGCTAGGGTGATTATAATTCTAATTAATAAAACATACAAAAAATAAATAAAATAAAATCCTAAAAATCCTAATTTTTTTTTTTTTTTTTTTTTTTTTTTTTGATAGTTCTAACTTCTATAAATTCATTTGGTAGATAAAGAGTGGCTTCTTCAAAACTTACAAAACTATTCAAGACCATATTTACCTACTAATTAACCATTTTTTTACTTACATGCTTAAAAATAAAAATAAAAATAAAAACACAATTTACTAATTAGACTATCAATAATACTCACAATATTTAAATTTCTATTTTATTTATCAAAAAATGATAGAATAATTTAATATAATAATATGATATTTTTATATTCATGCACATGCACACACACACACACACACATATATATATATATATATACACTTTGATTTTTGAATGTTAGAAATTAATTAATTAATTAATTTTTTCTTATTTTGTGTCCATTTATTAATATATAAATTAGTAAAGCTTAAATCAAATGTCTATAATAAGTAATTCGTTGAATTTTAATAATAGTCACAAAATAACAATAAGGATCAATGTTACGTTGAAAAATGAAAAGGCAGCTAAATATGTTTTGAAAATTAGGTCTATAGCAAAAGTATGAAGGTTCATAATTCAATAAAATTTAAAATCACCTTAAAAAAATAAAAAATAAAAAGTCTTGCAACAAAAAATATATCTTTAAGCCATTTTTCTTGGACTTGAGTTTTTGGTATGGACCCATTAACACAACATTATAGGATGCATAGTTCTCTTTTCATCACCATCGTGAATCAAATCAAAGTTCAACAAAAGTATGTAACAATTCTTTTGCCCATGCAACACTTTCAAGAGAGATTTTTAATTTCAGAGTTTTGAAATATATATTTTACACCTTCTAAAAGGAATTTTCGAAATACATTTATGAAAAATGATATGCAAGCACAGCCTTGGAAACTCTTCATAGATATCTCTGCCTAAAACACGAACTTACACGAAACAAAAACAACATGCACATTTACAGGAATCAATAAGGGAGGCATTCAGCATTGATCTCAAAAAAGAGTTGAAAAGAGTGTAAGTTTACAGTTCACATTCAAAGGAACAGATCACACATCTTTAGGCATTCAACTCAGTTTGTGGAAGAATAATGTTGAACCATTCAACTAATGCATTGGTGAAGAGATCAAATATTAGACTTGCACAGAATTGATACAAATCAACACCTTCACCGTGAGACATATCTCAAACCCATGTCAATATTACTCAGAGACTTACAATTTGTAGTCAGAATGCAAACGCTCAAACTAAGCATCTTCAAGTGGTTGATTCGACGATGCAATGGTTCAGCAACTCAACAATGAGAAGACAAACTTCCAGTAAAACAGCTTGAAAAGAGCAAACAAGCACGACGAAAATGAGCCAGCACGAAGAGTCGTTGCATCAATATCTTAAACAAAGCTAATGTGACTCTGATGAACTGGGTAGAGACTCAACACATGGCGAGTAAAATCACTGTTCCGAACAGCTCCATGCAGTTTCAATTTGATATTATCTGGAAAAAAAAACAACTGTTCTGAATCAGAAAAAAGCTAACGCCACGGCCCATCTGCGAGTGTGGGTATCCTTCCCCATCTCATCAGTCCAAGTCGCAAGAGCTTCATCGAATGCTCTCACCTGCAACTTCTCTCGTTTCTATTCTAAAGGATGTTTACACCCCTTGCACTTCCAGACGTTTCTATGTTTACATCATCCCCAACCTGTACCGGCGTTTGCATGCCCCACCAATTTGGTGTTAAGTTCATCTCTGACGAATCAAGGTGAGTAATCCGGAGTCGAAATCCCCTATTCGGCTACACACCTACAGTACCTATAACTACTGTGCCCAGTATCAAGATCTGATGATAGTAAATGGCAACATTTCAATGAGGAGGAGGCAGTTTACGAAGCGGATACTCTCCGCCTGTTAACCACTGTGTGATCCTGGCGTTATTGGTGCAGTGATGCACCCAATTCTAGCAACGCGAGGTGAAGAGACCAGAGCTGCGCTCCCAAGGCTGATACAAACAAGATGGACATCACGGGCAGCACTGCCATGAGCACCGAAGCAATGCCTACCACAGTTCCAGGCCTCAACGTGAGAAGCTGGCTTTGCATAGTACTTAACAAGAGGTAAACGTCTGCGCGGTAGCTGGGGTAAGCGGATCGCTCCCATTCTGCCCAATCCGTAGGAATATCGTTGACGCCCTCGTGGATGCGAATGCTCTGGATACGCTTCCTCAACACCATCATGTTGGAGTCAACTAGGCTTGAGCCACCTGCATGATCGAATATTTTGTGTTAAACAGAGGGCTAAGGACGAACTCAAGAATCTCAAGAAATTGCAGAATGCTGTTTGATTTGCATCAAGGAAGAGCAGTAGGATTCAAGCATTGACGCAAGAGCAAGAGTTTACCTGTTCCAGCCGACTCGGGCTCAGCCGTGCCTGAAGCTCTTGCAATACCCACCCTCTGTCTTCTGCACTTCAACGGCCTCCTCAGATCGCCCAGTTGATATTTCGTAGATCGGATTCCGGCCGGAGTCGATGGCAAAGAGAGCGAAGCAGCCACCGCTATCTGCGACGCCTGCACTTTGAGAGCCATGGCGAAAAAGAGATCGTGACTGACACCAACCTCAAGAAGATGCTGGTGCTACGCGAGGCACTCGCACGACCTTAATTTCAACAATAACAGTGGCCGCAGTCCAGCTGCTTAACAAAGTGCAGACTCGCTTCTCAGCGGAAACGTCGCAATTATCGACCACTTCTACAAAACCCCCGCGTACTCATAAAAGCACTTCTAATTACTCCACAGGAATTTCTCGCTTCTTGATAAGTGACGGAAATAGAAGCAATAAGCAATATCAAGACGATCGATCATGCAATGGTCGACTCCCTCTTTGAATTGAACAACACCATACTCTGCGCACTCCACGATTCGAACTCGACCCGATGTGGGATCGTCGATCGCAAAGCAGAATCAACTCTGAATCCGCAGGGATGATTGAATCATCCCACACAATCAAAGCGAATTGTGGTGGGTTTACTACAAAGCTGGCCCCATGAGTCTATTTGAGGGAGACGACCATTGCTTCCTAAATCTACAAATCCAAATCTAATCCACCAAACTCCTCAAAATGTACCAGGGATGTGCATCTCGCAAACCGACAGCAAATGTGGTGACGAGAATCCTGGGGCACATCAAAAAAATTCTCCATCCCCATTGATGTCAGCAATTCAACCAAAAACTGTGTCCATCGCAGCTACCAATCCGATTGACGGATGGGTGGGCAGGGAGCATGGATGATGAATTGATGGATAATGCTTCTGCGGGAGAAACAAGTGGATCTTTTCGCTCGTGGATAGTACTTGATTCTATCCTACTCACCCCTACGACACAAATTGCTGTTTCGTCCAGCTGAAGGTAGAGTTGTTCATAATAATGATAACGCTTTTCCTCTTGCCTTCCTTATACGTACACTCAACGCTTTTTCGCATGCGCTTCTGCTGGAGCCCACTCACGGTTATCCGCTGCGCTCTGATTTGGTTTGCGTTATTCCAACCCAGGATGCATTTTGTCGTCAATCTTGCTCCTCCGGTTGCCGCTGCGCGCTTCACTTGTGTCAAGTGGGATAGTGGCTCGGTTTCCATCTGCCGACAACGGCGTTATCTCCGTAACAGTTCTTAGATTCTAGCACACTCTCGATCAAAATCACCATCTGCAACTGCAAATCTGACAAGCTCGACAAGACCGACAATGGACCAAACGGGATTCCACTCGCAAAATTAGGGTTTCGGTGTTGTTGTCGAAATCTGAATGAATGAATGAGGGGTCTAAATAAATGAATGAGGGGTCTAAATGAATGAATGAGAGTTAGTTGTACGTACGCATTCATCTCTCGGTAATAGGGACTGGATCCCTGTTAACGTGCTCATGGGCTCCAAGTCGTGACCATAGGTGAGGAATCGCAGCTAAAAGGAAAAAAATCTGGAGCCTCAGGATGATTGAGAGCCCCATAGCCACAACTTTAAGGGGCCCTGGCAAGTAAAGTATTTGTGGGTGGGACCAACAACTTGCTATGATCCATATTTGTTATAAATGCCTATTTTTAAGGAAGTGTAAAGGGAGAGGAGTGTAAATATCAGCCCTATCTTGCTTTTAAGGTTGAGAGAATCAACATAGGGACAAATTTTATTATGGAAGAATGCTCACTGAGGTTCCCAATTGATGCATAAAAATGAAGCTCTTATGATTGGATATATCATATCCTATCACTTTTCAAATTAATACTTTATTTATTTATTTATTTATTTAAATGTAAGAAATGAGAGGTAACAAAAAATTGAACAAATGAAGATAAAACCAGATATAGGAAATAAAAGAATTTGAGCACCAATTGTTATGGATCCTGAAGGGTTGTCTAATTATTGTATGAATCTGGTTATTTAGAATCATTATCACATGGGTGGAAGTACTCTTGTGTAGTAAATTATTTTTCAACATCTTATTGTTGCCTCAAATGATCAAACCACTAGTTGTATAAATTGAATTGTTATTATTTTTTTAATTTTTGAAATATTTAGCTTTGAAAAATCTTACATTGCAAATCTTCAACTTTCATGCAGTAATCCTAATTGTTGTAGTTTCAAGATTTAAATAAGTCACTAATGTTCTAAATCCATTACATTGTCCTTTACTTCTGGATAAGCAATTTCTTTTTCAATTAGGCTTTTTAAAAAGCTGTAACATTATAGTACATCATAAGTTTAATTCAAAAAGATTTTAAACATTATGTTTTTATATAAATCTTTGATTCAATTGAAAGTTATGTTAAAATTTGATTACCTATCTAATCAACTACATTGAGTTTGGAGTCAATTGATTCCACAAATATATTTAATATATACAATTTACTTTCAACATAGGAGTTACATCAGTAAGAAAACACATTTAGGTAATGGATTTACTAAAAACTCCACTCATAATATACTAATTGTATTGTAGATTGAACAAAATAAAGCTTACAACTATACTTTCTTATTTGGCTGGAAAATTCATCAAATTCCTAGAGAGCCAAATCTTAGATTACACCAAAGAGTCCTAAAATACCAAGACATTACCAAAAAATATTTATTAATTGTTTGTTTGTCGTGCTTCTCACTTCTTGCCTTAGAACCTCTACAAGTTAGATAATTATAACATACAAGACACACATATAAAAAATTGGTAACATAAATTAAAAGAATTTGTTGGTTTACTATTGTGTGTGTATATATATATATATATATATATATAAATTATTTGATAAATTATTTCATAAAATCTTAATGATATTTCTAAATTAAAATATTTTTTATTAAAATTAAAATATTTTTTTAAATTTATACTTTGTCTACTATTCAAATTATATATACATATATATATATATATATATATATATATATATATAATTTCTCTTTACAAAGAATTTTTAATGTACTTGTATGGAAGTATTAGTTTTATAATTCTTCTTTTTATACAAAAACTTCTTTTATATCTTTAGTCACAAGAATTGTTTTGTAGTATTTATTTGACTAATAAAATAAATTTTATTTTAATATAGTTTTTTTTTTTTTTTTTTTTTTTTTTTTTTTTTGCAATGATATATAGTTTATTATTTAAAATTTATTAGCTTTGTGTATTTTTTAGTCTTTTTATCCTTTATAAATAAATTTTTTATTTTATCTTAGAAACCAATAATATTTTTTAAAAAATTTAATTAACTTGGTATATTTAATTAGGATATTTTGCATAATAATTTGTATTTTAAGGTATAGTTAAAATTATAACTTAACATAATCATTACTAAGTAAGAAACATTCATGTGATAGTTTTTTAAAACTTTGAATCACTTGCTTTAATTAAATATAATCATCTTCTACCTTCTTACTATATCTTTGTTTCAAATTCCTAAGTATAATATGATTCTTAAAATTATTTATTATAGTGGTAAATTTTTTATTAAAAACTATTATATTATTTAAGTAGTTATACTAACCAATTGATAATTATTTTAATAATGAAAAGTTATTTTCTTCAAAGTAAAGTTAAATATAATTAAATCATCTTCTTTAATATCAAAATATTTAATTGGTAGTATACTTGTAATAACTGACATTTGAATTTTTTTGTCTCTTATATTTTCTTAATAATTGTAATGTCTCAAAATTAGTTATTTTCTTGGATTCTAATTGAATTAGTTTATAGTAACCAATATTCTTCCAAACTCTCTATTAATTGGTTAGTTAAGCTTTGCATCTCACTTGTAATTATATCCAAATTATATCTAACTTTTATATTAGATAATATGGATGTTTTGAATTTGCCTTCTTTGAGTTTTTATACTCTAATAACTTATCTTTATTTGTTGGTTATATGTTATAAAATTAGATTAATAAGTAATATTTTCTAATATCTTGGTATTTTATAAAATTACAACAAAATTACCAAAATAAGTATTTTGTATAATATCTTTATAATAAAGTTTAAGTTTTTATTTTATTTTTATTTATTTATATTGATCTTTCTAAAGTAGAAGTTATGCCAATATATTAGTTTATATCACTTGTAATTATACTACTTTCTCTTTGATTTTCTAAGTTGAACCTATTTAGATCTCAATCCATGTACTTTTTGATACTATGTCTTTTTCTTTTTTTTCTTTTTTTTTCTTTGATTTAGTATAATAAAAGTCTTGATTGGTTGTTATATTGTAAACTCATGTAGTTATGATAGACCATGTAGTTGATTGTATAATAATAAATATTCTCAAATTAATATATATATATATATATATATATATAGGTTAAAACTATTTTTTTATAAATAATATATATATTTTTGCATCAAATTTTTATAATAGTATTTATATATGTATCTACTTTTGTTTTTAGTTTTTTTTAAAATTATTTTTCCATATTTTTTAATTACTTATAATAATACATTGTGAATCACTTTATATGATAATGTTTAATTTGAGATTTTTTTTGTAATTTTTTATATTAAATTGGTAAATATATTGGTAGTTAGGTTTACTTAAGGGTACTTTATACTTAAGAGACAAGAAAAGAGGCCTTAACTTCAAAAATATTTTGATTGGTTGAAATTGTAAAAGTGCTCTTAAGTTGGTTTTATACTTAGAAAAATAAGTCTAAAGATCCTAAGAGGAAAAGATGAGATAGAATGGACTTTCTTCCTACATGTCATGAATAGTATTGTCATCTAGAATTCTCTTTAGGTTTATCTCAAAGAGATGGTTCTTAGAAAAATTTGAGAAGTTGTGCTAGAAAATGCTAAAAATAATAAATTAAGTTCTTCATACTTCTAATAATTATTTAAATCAAGGTATGGGTTGACATATTTAGATTTATAATAAAAGAATAATTGAGTCTATTTCATAGCCTCTTCTTACTTTATATCATATTCAAAGGCCAAGGATTCTAAAGGAGGGCTTTTCTTTATCAAGCAAGGGACCTCAATAAGGCTTTTGAACTATGGCCTTTCAAAGTGGTCTTCTAGATATAAAGTGCTTCTTAGTAGCTAAGTTCATTGTAATTTTCAATAGTAATTTTGTCTATCTATTTGTAATCTTTTTTAGTGGAGCAATTAATTTAATTTAATTTATTTTTTATTATAGATTTTTTAATAATTTTTTCTATAATTAAAGATATATTTTTTAAAATTATTTGATAATAATTCAATAATTCAATTCTTTCTTTTAGATTAAATAGATGCAATATTAATCAAATTCACTTTAAATTTTAAAGTTAAATCTAAAATATGATTACCAAATGTAAATAGAGAATATACAAATAATGATAAAAATAAAAATAAACTATTGATTAAGATTAATAATAGAAATTAATTTTTTATAAGAATCTTCTATAAATATAAATAAATAGTCTAATTATATACTATATATTATTATTTAAAATTATTAATAAAAATTAATAATGTGACTTTTATTCCAAAATTTGATATTTGTTTTGATTAAGGATATATTTTAATAAATTTTAAAGAATTATTTTGATGTTTTTTAAAATATGAAGGACATAGAGCTCCTAAAGCTAAGATAGAGGAACTTCAATAGCTCAAAGTTTATAAAATGTTTTCTTTTCTTCTAAAAGAAACCAACTTGTTTTTATTTTTTTAAATTAATAATATTATTTTAAATTACAAAACTAATATGTAATGTATTTTCATGACTAAATCAAGATATAATACTTTATACAAGTATTAGTACCTAATGCAGCCCAAAAAAACAAAGCCTCAATTTCCTTAGATTCTTAAATTATTTTAAATAAGAATTTTCCAATCACCTTAACACAAATTAATTCAAAACATTTTGTTTGTTTCCAACACCTTTAACTATTATCTGTTTCTACTTTTAATGATCAACAAGTTTTGCTATCATTAAAATACATTGTTATGTACTTTTTACAAAAGATTTTTAAAATAAATTTTTGTAATAACAAGCATATGCAAAATATTTTCTAAGTAGCTATATATCAAGCATCTAAGATATAATCATCTAAGTTTGAGAATGTTTTAAAAGTATTGCACACATTTTGTACGGCTCCCAAATCTAGGTATCACGTTGAATCTGAATTATTAAGGTGTAATGTGAACTACAATAACATCTTTAATCTTAACACCAACTGCTGTGAATCTACTCAAAGTTTGTTAATGCTAGAAGTAATATCCTTTTGGACATGTAAATTCAAAGAAAACAATAAATAATTTATTTTTACATGATAAAAACAAAAGTTACTAGCATTAGGTAGACACCGATAGTAACTTGAAGAGTGCTCAACTATGATCACAAACCACATTTACATATTTCAGATAAGACAGATGGATAGATTTACTTAATTGGATGTCGTACTTATACAAGATTGAATCTCATTGCTTTGACCCACTGTGTCATAACTACAATGAACAAATGCCATTGATCAAGAACCTGAGGGGGCACCCACTTTCGTCAACATACAGTATTAGAGGATTTGGGTATTACAACAGAAAATAGATCGCAGACACTGTTCTAAATACACCTCGAGGATGCAAAGAAAGTGGTGCCGTCAACAATCTCCACATCCCTACCTTTGTGTTGACTTAAAAGAAATTTGAAAACAAAGTTGAGTAAATTGATATCAAACCTATGACAATGTCGAGAGCATACTAAACGACAACAATATACAAATATGTGGATTGATAAGGCTGTGCTCAGGACACCAATTTCTGAACATGATCCACCAATTCTCATAAACACGGGCAGATTTTAGCAGGACAACCAAAACGTACACTTAGCAGTAAATCAATGAAAAAACGATAATACAAGGAACCCCATTCTCGCTGATCATTGCAAATTTTAGGCAGATTGAGCTCCTAGACTATCCTTCACGTTTTTAGTGGTAAGTGTTGACCTGCACTATGCCGCTACACGATTTCGAGGGCGCCAAGCATACTCCATTAACTCCATTACAGGCTAAATGTGAGAAATTTATAGTCTTGATACTCGACCAATGCGTGGCACCTAGAAGTTTTACAGTGCATTGTCCACTGTGATTATACACCCACAGTATGTCGAGAATTACTTCAGCAAATACTGAACGCAATACACGTCGTTGGTCCGATCAGACTGAGAAAGCACCAATTCTTTGAGACATCCTAATGTGTAACAATCTATAAGGGCAAGGCTGTAAGAAAACTCGAAGAGTGGCTTCGAAAAAAGTGAGGCACACTTAAGCTACAACCACCATTATTGGTAAAGCTTACAGCATGTTTCCTTTAAATATCTTCCACATCCTCGTCAACATCTCCAAAATTTTCAGCAATCTCATCTACGTCTTCATCTGCATCAGCATCTAGAAGTTCATCCATGTTCGTGTCTTCTACATCAGTGATCACAGCTGGGGCGTCGGGTTCCGCCAGCTTTCGTTTAGCTTCCTCTTCTTCGTATTGCTCCGCAAGTTTCTTCATATTCTCTAAACTTTGATCGTTGAATAAAGCATGGAAAGGCTTTGTCACCTGCAAAAGAGGCATATGTCCGATGATAAGGAAAAGAGTTTGAACACCACATTGATGCTTTATAACCCTCGTCACAAAAGCTTTAAAAAATATGCAACCACCAGCAGAATCTACAGAGAAGTACGCAGCACATACTGAACACTTCCAAAAGTCCAGAACAGGCAGAGCAGCACTAGGTTCACGGTACAGCATCTGCAAACCTTGTAAAGACGATGCCGCTTATTTGAACTCGTTACAAGATTTCTCCAGTGCTTATCAATCTTTAAAGCTTTTGCACATCCTACAACCTGCAAAGTAATTTAGATAACGAGAAGTCAAACAAATATACTCGAAAGTATTCTTAAGAAAAAGACAACAAGTTTCCTGCTATTTCATATCAGCTTAGTACTACCGTAAGACTTAGCCAAAGTAACGTAGTGATATCATAAAATGTGACGATGCTTACCATTGTAACACACCTTTGCACTCAAAGAAAAAGATGATGTCGACGGTAGTCCACAATACACTTATACATCAACAACAAAATCCATAGCCCTTTTCGCATAGTACAGAAAACAGAAACAACCACACACATGCCACGTATGGCTGTTACTGTTTTTGATCCTTTAACAACACAGTTCGCAAACAAAAGCAGTGAGATTGAGAACTCTTACCAGCATAGATGCCCTAGCTCGAGTTAATCCCACGTTCATACGTCTAAAATCAGAAACAAATCCTATGCTTTTTCCTTCTGTAGCTCGAACACAAGAAAAGATAGCGATATCTTTCTCTCTTCCCTGAACGTACAGCAAGGACACAATGAGTCCAGAATCACAGCAAGCTACACAGTAATCAATAAGACCTCATTAACGATGAATCTAGGAAAGAAGAAAATTAATGAATAACAGCAAGTTAAATCAAGTGCGAACTCCCCAAATCAGATCCAAGAATGAAACCCAGAAGAATGTCAATTGATAAGTTAAGTCTCAAATAATACATTAAGTGGAAGAAATAAACGCACAGACTTCTTACATTGAAAGGGAAAGAAAATTAAAAATTGGGCAACATCTAGACTTCGGTAGTATACCTGAAACCCATCAACAGTGTTGATATCAACAAGACGAGCAGTTTCTTTTCCAAGGACCTCAGTAAAGCGTTGGCGAAGTAATTTGACTTGGAGCTTGTATGGAGATATCACAGCAACAGTAGGAGAACCTTTCAATTCTGGATATAAGGCAACCAGATGCCTATACAATACTAGAACAAACTCAACTTCATCTTTGTTGACCCAGGACCCACTTCCTGGAGGTTGACTCTCTTCACCATCTATGTCGAAAAATGAGTAAGGCCCAAAACATCGGTGTTCGTGCCACGGACGATTTGTCACTCTTTCCACGTCATCACCATCCTCTAATGCCCCTTCATAAAATTCTTTCGATGGAAAAGCGCGGATCTGACACAAGAAACATTCATGAGCATGTAGAAGCTCAAGTAGCATCACAGTAATATAAACAAGGTCCAAGTAACAATGAGCTATACCCAGCGTACCAAAAATCTACCTCTCAATAAAAAAAAAAACACCTAGAAATGACATAAATAAGCTCAAGAGCCAACTGTCGACAAGAACCTTGAAAACAAGAGAACTGCATCTGCAAGCAGATCTTAAATTTTAAACTAAGTTCTGAAAGCAGTGAATTATAATTTTCTTTTGAACTTAAAATGTTACATGGAGTAATTCAAGTCAATCGATGTTGGGTCAGCCACGTAAAATACCTGGGGATGCATACGATACTGAGTTTTCAGCATTTTTACAGGATATCCAGCCTTCTGAAATCGCTTGAACATGCTCATCCCATACCTTCAGAAACAAAACATTGTTCCATATATTTTTTGTAACAGAAGATAAGCTTGTAGTTGTAGAATATAAATTCAAACACACACATACATACACACATAGATGGATAGATAGATAGATAGATATGAACGAATGCCACGTAATAAACAAGTGTTTACCCATGAGAAACTGCTTTTGTGGATAGAACAGTGGCTGGCAGTTGTAGTGGATCTCCAACCTGCATTATCATATGAAATTCTAATGAGGCGAAACTGAGTCCAGCTACCCGAAAAAGAAAAAGAAAAAAGTGAAGTCCAGATTCTGATGTTCATCATGTTCAACCTTGATTCTTATTAGCATAATAAAAAGTTCTGTCCCTTTATGTTTGAAGTTGTAAAGGTGCGTTCTCAAGGTCATGGCTCGAACAATTTGATTCTTTCATGTACCAAGTACTATCAAGCCATATTCTGCAATCTTCAGTCGTGTTCAGTGCTCTAAGGCCCTCACAGTATTAACATAACCAACCCTACTAGCCAAAACCTACACAAACCACGTACATACCAGAAACACTTGCCGACAACCATGAACAAGCGGTACAAGTGTTGATGGCTCCACCTGCACATGCTTCCACGATTTTACTTACCATGCAACTACTTTTCCAAATTATAAGTCTGGGATCAGCACAGAACAGAGAAACTTTCACGCTCCAAGTTGAAATAATTCAACAAAAACTTCCAGAAAAGGATGTGCTTCTCACCGCCTGGGCTGCCTCATCAATGATAACAACATCAAAGCCACGATTCATTCGCAAGAAAACGCCTGCGCCACTGAAGCTCAATGTAGAACATACCTGCAAGAATCCGTATCAGATGTCTTAAAATTAATATCACTTCAGGCCACTTCACGAATATCCATCAACTAAGAAAATCATCCACATGCACTCAAAACATGGACGAGAACTAGTTCCTTTAAGCTAATGTAACATGATGGATTTATTGCAAACTCACAATGGCCGCTTCGTCTAATATGGAAATTCGACAACGGTCACGTTCCATCCCAGCACTAGCCTTGGGACCAGCTGATACAACTGACTTTTGCACACCGCTCAAACGTTGATTGACCTGCATATTTCATTTAGATGGTTATAAAATGCAGCTAAGAAATGACACTATATTTTCGTGTCCCTACAGCCAAAAGACTCATGCGAAAGGATAACACATTCAGAATACTAAAATCCTGGAATAGACTCTTAAGACATCTGAAAAATTCGAGCTTTGGTGAATTTGGTACTTTAAGAAGACTCATTCTAATGCATCACTTGTTACTTTGCATGCGACAACGAAAAGGAGATAGGATTGCGGAACTCACTAGAGTGTCCATGGTAACAGCAGACACTGAATGATGTGCATTAAGGCCCACTCTGACTACGTTAGGTGTGTAAGCTTGTCCATTTTCATCCCGAAGTCCTGCAAGTTTTGGTCGCCAGTTTAAGTCGCAGCTTCAGTGTACAACATTGATTGAAATCATAGCAACAACTTCAATGTAGCATGCTCAATTAGTTCAAAACAAATACAAAGACGTCTTCAGATAAGCCACACAATTCCAAATAAGAGAAAACCAAATCTAGTAATTTGGAGCAACCTGTGTTCAATAGACGCAACACTATTTCATCCAAAGCTGAATTCGACGGGGCACACACTAACACGTGTTTACGATGCTTCCGCTTAGCTGAAATACTCTCTGGCCGCTGCACTCAACCAATAAAAGAGATTAGATGATCAGAATCTTCAATTGCAATACTAAGTTGCTTAAAAAATATCTCCAGGAAAATGCCTATTTTTTGGCTGCGAAGTTAAAGAAGAAACTCATGACAAGGTCATAGGCTTAAAGAGAATCGTCAATGCTTGGATGTCAAAAAATAAGTTTCTAAAAAGAAAACCGGTGAAAGTATACAATACTTAGCCTAACTATACGATCTCTGACCTTGGTGAAAGAAGGCAAGAACGATCTAACACATGATCTAAACATATATTGTACGATGCTCCTTAGACAGTGAACAGTACACGATGTTGCTAAACAAAGGCACCTTTGACAAGAGTTCTATTAATCTGACATAAACACAGACTTACAAACTGATTGGTAGAGGTGGGAAAGAACCCATCATCACCGTCCATGGGCATAATGAGATCTCGAGGGTTCACACTTTCATTTAGCCACGGTGAAGCCTTTATCCAGTGATCCACCCTGCAAGTGAATGCCAGGAAGCACAAGAAGCATATCAAACGAGAGAACAATAAGAAGCCTAAACCAATTACAGAGTGAAGTTACAAATTCCCAATCGATTAAAAGAGTAAACCACTCAACAGAATTTCATTCACATAATTTCCATCATCTCGTATTTAAATAAAAACATGTCTACAGTCCACACGATGTTTAGTGAAATTGTCCACATATCAAGCAAAAGAAAATGCAAAAAATAACCATAAGTCAGGAAGAAGAACCTCTCCGTAGATGCAAGTTCCGGCTTGTGTTGGATAGATACATCACCATTCCTGCAAATTAATGATTCATTATAAGTGAAACCCGGGATATATGGTATTGCAAAAGAAACAACAAAATGAGCATTTCAAAAAGTAAAACTTAAAAGTATATACCATTAATCAGTTTTGCTGATTTACAAAATCGATTGCTAAAGCATTAACACGAAAGCACACGCTGGTTAAAACTGAAAACCTAGGTAAGTAAAAGCAATTGTATCAACCGAGAGAAAACGAAGCGACAGCACTACTTGAAAGGCTGTCTAACCGGTGTGGAGTGCAAAACAACGCTGAGAAGGCCCAGGATAGTTTGTGTCTTGCCTGTTCCAGGTGGCCCCTGCATCATAATAGAAAATTTAGAGGGAAGAATATCCAACCTTTCATGTAAAGTGAACTAGGCATAAGTGACTCACTCAAAAAGAGTGAATATCGCACGTACCCAAATTCGAAAGCTGGGGAAGGATTAAAGCAGCTAGAACCTACAACAGCGAACAGCTAAAAACAGGAAGCATCTACTGATGATTGTTTATAACGCTTAACCATAACCAGAAAACTCTCCTACCTACAATAGATGCACCATCAATCAGGTGAATCTATAATTCTAATACGTTTTTAAATTCGGGAGTCAGATACACTAGACTGAGAATTCAGGCTTACGGTTTGTATAAGCCACAGAAAGTGACAAGCCTACTCTCATTGACACAAAACACAAATGGTCCATAAAGAGAACAAGGAAAGAACCTGGATAAGGACCAAAGGATCACGTGAACAACCAGCCTGCATCAGTCCAACTGAGACTCAGAACATACAAATTTTGCAGATGAAGCACAAGTACAAGTGAAACAACCTTCATCTACCTACGCTAATCTTGAAAAGAGTATGACTCAATGTGAACGTTCCGGAAGTTGGACAGTATACCCTTCAGATATCGTCGCTGCAATTTAATAGCTGAAGAGGATAGTATAAGTCAAGTTACTATTCACGAGAAATTATGAAGAGATGGGAATACCTGGATAGCCTGAAGCTGGGATACATTATGAGTATGACTTAAGTGATCCGACAACGAAGAAGGAATGGTCCATCGACCTGAATCTTTTGCTGATTCGGGATCATCTGATTCAACGAGACTAGCAGAAAGAATGGTCTTTACGAATGGTAGCGTGCCTACTGATCGAAGCGAGGTGTACTCTCGTGATATAGTTGACATGTTGCATAGCTGTATGACAGAAGAGTGCATAAGTTACTAAACAAGAGAAGAGTCTACAGTAAACAAGACTATACAAGATGTAAGTGATGAAATAATAACTCACTCGGAGTTATAAACGAGTAAACATGAACAAAGATATTCCAAAGATATTCTTGTTGTTCAGCCTTATACTGAAAATACTCTTGATTGCAAGCACGTGACTACCTTAAGAATCCACCAGGCAGTTTTCGGGCCTGAAAGAGATGCGAGCACTTTTGTCGAAGCGTCCTTCTCAATTGTGATCCCCGTCTCAGCTTCCTTATCTAGATACATGCGTATCCGTAAAGCTTGTTGGCCCTCCCGACTTTCCACATTTGCAAGAGCATACGTACTCGGCAACTTCCCTTGCCCTAGCTGAAATTCTCAAAATCATTCGTTCTCAGTAGAAAGTGGTAAAAGTGACAAGCATATATGCCTTTCGAACACCTTTGTGTTCGTCGGAAAAACCTCAGCTGCATCTAAAGAATACAGATGATGAGACCTATCAGTGAAAAACAGCCCATGCAAACAAGCCTAAAACCATGAGTATATTTCACACGCTCGAAGACGTTGAATGAATGTTTGAAAAGACTTAACGTTCAATATCATCACCTATACCTGTTCTTTGCTTAGAAGCACCAGATCGTTCTCAAAGTACTCTTGACACTCCCCAGAATCAATGGCGAGTTTTACGAAGTGGAATTCGTTGACTCTCTCGCATTGTATCACTGCCACCATATGGCATTGTCTTGCACCTGCGCCACACCACAAAAGAGGGCGTATTCCTATCTGGTTACACACGTCGTGATCATTAAACGAGTGACACAACAGTTTTCATTACAAAAAGCTCTTACACTCTACCTAAAGATGAAAAGTGAATGAAATAACGTTTATATCTGGCTGTGTGTGAATACTGCAGGTGATGATTCAAATAGCGTCGATTATTGCATGAACCACCTATTATTGTTTTGAAATTAGGTGTTGCCCGAGCAATTAATTTGTTCATAGGCCACATGAAATAAACATTCATATATTTAGGAACTGCAATAAGATAGGTGCATCAAAATGAATATTAGGCAAACCTTCTTCTTCATCCCCACGCAGAATTTGCGCACGACACTCCTCGAGAAGGAGAGACTCAAAAACCTCTAGATATTCATCTAGGTCCTTAAATTTATCTGGAACATTACGCAGTGCAGACCCTTTAGCTAAATCTGATGCCTTCCTCTTCTTCTGGTTGGCCTGCCATGAATGCAGTGCATTGCAATTAGAAGGCAGCCCCTACACCAAGCGCAAAACATTATACAACTATGCTCTATTTCTAAGATCTGAAAATCAGAAAGAACTGGAATCAGTCCACAATAAAAAATAAAAAAAAAGTCCGCACTTCTCATTAAAACACAGGTTCCACCTTGAAATAAAACGTATCTTAATGAAAACGAAAATCCCGTAACGTCAACACATTCAACAAAATCTTCAGAATGCTCTCAAATCACGCACTGATAACTGATTAAGCGATACCACATTTTTGATGTGCATCGAGAACAACACACAAAAGAATTACCACAGCACCCGACAGAATTCCCGATCATAAAAATTGGTTAAGGAACTATATCCAAGTGAATTGAAAACAAAACCATGACTTCGGGGAGAAGCATCACTCTAGGGTTCAAGACTGAGATGTTCTAAATTCCAATTTCTCACCAAAACAACACAAACTCACACTCAATCAACTCGATTTTCTCGTGTATTTCAATAAAATCCCTCATCCATGCTAAATTAAATCATGACGACCTTACTGTTACAGATGAAAGACCCCACACAATCTAGAGGACGAATCGATGCCGCGCTACACAAAATCGAGCTGAGGCCGATCAGTGCAAAATTCGTACCTTATCTTCTGTGACGATGCGAATGTAATCCCAAGCGAGGACGGATTTCTGAAGACGAGTCTGGTGCGATGCGACCTGCGCAGCGCGGTCCTGACGTGCCGCGCCCATGGCGTTGGTCCCCATAGCCAAGTCGGAAGCTCAACAACAGAGCTCCTCCGATCCCCCAAAACCCAGAACCCTA
Source organism: Physcomitrellopsis africana (assembly GCA_036785485.1). Lineage (NCBI taxonomy): Eukaryota > Viridiplantae > Streptophyta > Bryopsida > Funariales > Funariaceae > Physcomitrellopsis > Physcomitrellopsis africana. The sequence continues at coordinate 84,005 of JAWRVF010000213.1, read as the reverse complement.
CCAATTTCAGATAATCAAAGCGCATAGGGAACGACTTGGGAACTCGGTGCCCAGTGGGTTGGAACCTTCATTGACCATTCTCTGAAATGTTCCACCCCATCATAAATGTCATATTGGCTCATATTTAATTTAGCTTTAGTCTGAACGACAACGACAACATCTGAAAATCACTGACAATATGAAATGCGGATGTGGGATGAGGAATGAGATGCCAAAAAAGATAGCAAAGTGTTTTTTTAAGAAAATGTGACCTCTCTGTTTTATAGAAGTTCTTTTAATGCTCATTCATAAATTTCAAAATTCCTTGATACGAAACTTTGAAGATTGTTACTTGGATTTAAAGTATAAGTTGATTCTGAAGTAGATAATTATTTTTTATAATACAGTGGATGTGAATTTGAATGGATATAGTTATTGGGTTACATGATATGCAATAATTTTCATAAAATTCTTTAGGAGATTTTTAGAAGTGTTTACAGTTTACCACAAGAATATGCCTCAATTTTCTTGGCTTAATGAGGAGAGCTACTTGGCTAGAAGTCCTCTGAAGGTTTCGCTTATGTGAGTGTGTCTCTAAGACACTGTCACATTCCATTGGTCGAAGTAAAATGTTTGTCTTCCTGTTTATTCCACAAATGTGTATGACATAGCTTCTCCATCCCTGTGCACAATCTGTTCCCCATGTGCAGATACAAGAGGCACAGCTTCTTCAGCAGGAAGAAAAGGAGAAGATTGACTCGAACAAGAACGGAGACTGTGTGTTTAAAGAGCTAAAACTAAAATTCCAGCAATGTCGAGTACATGACAGCTGTAGACTCGATCAGCGTTCTCTGTAGACATGCAGACTCGGATTGATATGCGAGCTGAACCATTTCAGTTCACAATTCTGACGTAATCCATGCTAACAATCTACATGCTAGTTCGGAATATTTCCTGTTCATCAACATTTGGACAAATTCTTTCCATATGGGACCCTCGCACTTGGAAGCTCAAAATCTTTGGTGCAACAGTATCATGAGCATCCATTGTTTGTGTATTCCTGTCGTTTCTGTTGGTTGGATAAACATCTGCGAACCAGGAAGCTTCAAGATGACATGGATCCGGTGACATGGATCCGGTGCATGAGATCGTTTTAGAAGGTGTCCCATGTGAACAATGTGTAGGTCGATGACATGATCAAGGACGAAGTGAAAAACGAAAGGGTTGAAGAGAGATCTATGGGCACTACGGTACTCATGGATGCTCGGAGGAAGCGCATCCGCCCACTGAGAATCCTCGATTGTGATAGCTGCATCGTGGTGTCTCCAAGCCGTGAAGTGAAAAGCACTCATGTCAAAGCTTTCACCTTTTGGAAGTAGAGGAAAAAGATAGTTTTCAGAGTTCTCAATTGCGAGTCGCCACGAAACCTAAGCACCCACTGAGCATAACGGAATTCGTACTTCGGCATGGACTAGGGATGTTGTTAAGGTTAGATTTTATCATTGGGCTTCAAATATCCAAACCAGTCCTGAACTAAATCCACATTTGAAAAGTTGCCAAAACCCACAGTATCACACGGTGTTTCATGCCACATACAAGACGCAAAAGAACAGAATTTCAAGGTGCCCAATACCGGTCAGCAATTGAATGGCCATAAACGTCTTGATGTCTTCAATAGAAAGTCTGAAGGTGTAAAATTTACTTCAATAAACTTGAATACAAAAACAACAAGTTTAAAAGAGCGCTACCGTAATTTAATCTTCCTCTTCTGCCTCGTTGTCAGCAATGTTGAAGTACCGCAACTCATAGACATTCCTGTCTTTGTTCGACGCAATCACCCGCAACCAATCTCTCACATTATGCTTCTTCAGGTACTTCTTGGTCAAATACTTCAAGTATCTGTAGAGTCAACAATTCATAATTGCAGGTCAACGGAGGCAAATTTGAGGAGACAATTCTATAAGTACAACCTAAAAATCCACAGAAAATAGGTTGGATTGAATCCAGTGAAAAGTTTGAGCGAACTTCGCTCAGAAACTCAAAATATTCGTCAAATAACAGACTAGCCCGCTAAGAAGAATCCTACAGGGAGATTGACGAGATAGGCCAATGAAAAGTGCACACACTAATTCACTGATTCGAGCTTACGCCAAAGAAACATACTTTAAATACAATAATAAATCCATTCAATTCATCCCAACGCATCCACGAAAAGGAAATATCGCAAAATTTCACTTGCACTAAAATGCACTTTCACGAAGTTATAATAGCAGGAGACAACTCTATCCCGACAAGAAGGATGTAACAAAAACGCACCTCTTAGAAAAAGAACTCTCAGAAGTGACGCTGATTTTGTTCTTCTCACGAGAGATGGTAACAGCGCTACCGAGAACTCCGGCCTTTCCGTCGACTTTGATACGATCGTTGAGGAACTTCTCAAAAGACGCAATGTCCATGATCTTATCTTCAACGGGCTTGCCGCAGTCGATGGTGAAGGTCTGAGCCTTCTTCTTGCCCTTGGGCCCTGCTTGAACTTTCTTGGCCGCAACTGCGGGCGCCATTGCTGCAGCGGATGCTGCGCTTGGTCCTGCGATTCACTACCTGTTCTGCTTCGAAGGAAGAACGCTACGTCAGGCTGCGAAAACAAAAGGAAGCCATCCGTGCAGGCTCTCGGAGTAAAAGGCCAACCTCGTGTGCGAACCCGCGACACAGCATCAAGCCCTAATGGATGGATGTCATCCTTGCCGTTTTAGCATCCAAAGTCGTGGGGACTTCATCTGATTCATGAGCTGCTGACCAGTATGAGACTCACCAAGCTCCATTTAATTTTGAAATATATCTCACCCCAAGACACATGAATTGCAGGTAATCTTGGATGCAAGTCAAAAATTCAAAAGAAGAAACTTGAAATTTGTCTAACTAAATAAGATATAAAATTGTGGGTTAAATTATATAAGAAAAGTAGAAACAACACATTTATTTGGTTTTGCAAGTTTTATCCTTAAAATATTCATGATTTACAAGTAATGAAGAGTAAATATAATTAAAGCGGACCAATTTAAAAATTAAGGATTTACACTTTATTTAGAACATAGGATTTAGGATTTGAGATTTGATTAAAGTTTAAAATTATAATATAGAGTTTGCTTAGGATCTAAGATTTAAGATTTGCTTAGGATTTAAGGTGTATTAGAGTTTGCTAGTAGAAGGATTAGGATTTAGAGTTTTCTTAGAATCTAAGGTAAGAATTTTAGATTTGGAATCTAGGGCTTGTTTAGCATTTAGGATTTACTTAAAGTTTGTTTTGATTGGATTTAAGTGGACCTTAGGCTTAAATTGATTAGATAGAATGTCAAAAGTAAAAATAAATTAAATTTTAAGGATTAATATGTATGTTAAATTCTAATTGTATGCAATTATATAATTAAAGAGCACTATAAGAGCTTGTTTTGAATGCACATTAATACATAATAAGAGTCAAGTTATTAAAGATATATATATATATATATATATATATATTATAATATTTAAAAATAAAAAATAAAAATTCACCTAATATATTTTAATTAATAAAAATTTAATCTAATTTCATAAGATAAATTTTTAATGGGAATCGCTAGGTGGACACCTTTCTTTTATTGCATAGACATTCCTTGTGCTACTCACCTCTACATACACATCCTTGCAAAAAAAAAAACTAGTTTTGATTTTTTAATTTTTTATTAGACATTGATGAATAATAATTATAATAAAATATAATTTTTTATTTTTTTATTATTCAAAAATTAATTTGATAAAGGTTTGCAAGGACAAAAGAATTGAAGGTTAAGATAATATGGAGCCATAGAATACATATAGATGAGGATATATCTAATTTTGATATTGAAATAATAAATATAACAAGAATCATGATTTAAAATCAAAACTAGTAATTTTTTGTGGGGGTATGTATGGAGAGGAGGTGTATGACACAGAGGATGTCCATGCAATAAAAAGGAGTGTCCACCTAGCTGTCTTCTTTTTAACTTATACAACACTTTTAACAATAACTTATTCTTATCAAAATATTTAATAAATAAATGGTCTTAGAAGTATATAATTAAACTTTAATATATAAAATCTAAATATACAACTTAAACTTAGAAATAATATTTTTTTAATTATACATCCACAACATTGTTTTTAAAATCTTTGTAATAAATTTTATTATGTGCTAGTTCAAAATGATCATAATAAACTAGATCAAATCTTACCAAAGCTATAATAAAAAGTTAGAAATTTGCATCTTTTAAATCTTCATACTTATTTTATCACATATTAAAAATAAAATAAGTGATATTGATTGCAACTAATATGTCATTAACCAATGTCATTCACCAACACCTCTAACATGTATTTAATTAATTACAAACTATATTTCTATTAAAAAAAAATCCTTCTACACTATAAATTATAGAAAATACAACACTATAAAATAAAAATCACTAAACTCAAGCAGTCGGAGGCATGGCAAGCTTCCTATGCTTGTCTTGGTGTAACAGTTCCCTGAGGAGCAGGAGGATGCCAGGTTTAGATGGATACCCTAAAACTTGATGTGTCTGTTTCTCTATGTAGCCTTTTGCAATTGCAATACTGCAATTGATTGTTTCCAGTCTCAGTTAGTTGGTCTTTGGATCTACCCGCAGCTCACCGTGAGGTCGCTGCAGATTTGTGAGATGCTCTGTTTCGTGCACCTACAAACTCTGTTGGTGCTCTTTGGTGCACCAGCATGCATCACTGCAAATCCACTAGACGAGAGCTTGTTTGTATGCAGTGAGACACCTCAAATCTGGTATCAACACCGGGAAACACACGCATGAACCTGCAGACTATTCCGAAGATGCCTGGGATAACATTTTTTTACTACAAATGCGACAAGGAACTGATCAATTGATATTGCAGTGATCGCATGGGGTCTGGCGGCGGAGGTATGCATCGGCGGGGTTACCGAGGCTGTGACATTCCGCAAGGAAGCTTCGAGGAGGAGATTCGGTATCCTCATCTGCGATAATTATAGAAATTGTACAAATTTGGGCTAGAATTCGATCGGCTGTTGGTGTTCGGGGCCCGCTTGTGCTGGCAGCAATAGTTGGTTTCTGGTCCTCATACTGCATCCATAGTTTTGCAGCAAAAGGAACTTCTTTTTGTATGCTGAGAACTAAAGAAACGACACTTGATTACCCTTTCAATGTTTAAGACCGCTGGGAATGATGGTTTCAATCGAACCCGCTGGAGCAGGTTCTTCATACACTGCCATAATCGTTTGCACGTCGCAAGGGATGCCAAATAAACTGCAAGATCTATCTCATTTTCAACGTGGATTTCATTTCCTGTAGAAACGCGGCGTCTTTGGATAGTGGTATTCATTTGTTTTGATTGTGCAGCCACACAAATCTTTCACGAGCTTTATCATGCGACTTCAGGCATTATATTCCTGCACAATCCGAGGAGTTGAGAGAAAAGCAAAACACCTAAATCTTTGGTCTATATATGAGGCCAACTGTCTGTCGTGCTCCAGAAAACTTCAGAAAATATCGTCGAGTTCTGGAAATTGTGAACATTATTTGTGAGAGGCTTTCACTGGCATGAATCCTGAATGATTCCCAACGAATAATTTTTTGGGATGCATATGCACAAACATTCCAGCAATCAAAAAATGCTGTAAATCTAAAACATTCGAGCTCACTGGAAGCATCGGAATACTGGCACATGCAAGAGGAGGCAGAAGAAGAGGAAGCACTAGTCAACTCACTTGCAAACTTCGCAGCAGCAATGGCTGTCAATTTGACCTCTGCAGGCGCCAAAAGACGCTGGATCGGGAACACGTCGGAACATTTGGTCTTCGTGAGGTTGCTTTTGTCAATAAATAAATGCGATAAGCTTTACGAAGTTTTTTTATACAAGTGTTGTGCGTTGATGTGAGAATATGTGAACAGTACGAATTATTCTTACGCGTATTATGGGGTCTGCCTTGCTGTCATTGGACACATGCTCCAGTTAATGTCTATCCTGAGCATTTGTTGGGGGCAGTCGGAGCAATCACGGACACATGTTTTTTTCCGAACTTGCAAGCTTTTCTTGACCTCTTTGCAGGTCTTCGTTTTCCCTGATGTGGACATGCAACAGTACTATTGTTAGGTGCCGTGTTGTGTTATAATTTGCTTGATAGGATGAAAAGAACATTTGTGGGCTCTGGTGACATTTGTGCATTCGGCGGACTCGGAGCATTACTGCATCGGATTGTAGCACTCTAACAATTTTGATTATTATCTTTGAATTTAAGAGAGAGAGAGAGAGAGAGAGCGTGCCAGAGAGATTCGCACAGTCGGTGACGTATGTTTCAGAAACAATGTGAATGTACCGTTAGGGAGCGGTAAAGAGGAGGGATATTGTGGGGCGGGGGGTTCTTTTTAGTGTCTTTGGCGGAGTAGGATACAGAGGCGACATCATGAAGGTAGATGGCGAAGGATTTGAGGTGATGGGGGAAGAAAAATCAATAGATTGTGCCGTGGAGGTTATTAATGTCTGGTCTGGCCCTCGATCGCTCAGTACCAGCCTCATGTACTCATTTGCGCAGGTAGTTTCTCATCTTCCTTTGCATAATTTTGCTAGTGTTCGTTTTGGTCGATCCTGATTGTTGGGTGAACGGGATTTCTGCTCAATCCCATATATTGAATAGTATTCCTCCTGATAAATTTCGTCACATCGGAGCAATCCCCAGTCTTGACTGTTGATTCACCACTTAACTGGTCGTCAGTCAAGAGAGGTCTACATATGCCTTGATTGGTGAGTATAAAAGTGGATCATCCTGAAGCTTGTCTTCCGCATATTTGAGAAGATTCTTTCTTCCTTGGTCATCTTTGATTGTCCTTTCAGTGTTCCTTACGGAACTAAGATAAACCTGAGTATCGTTGTAAAGTTCGGCTAAGGGGTCATGCACTCTTCTACAAACTACAAATCAACTTTGAGGTGGCAGCTTTAATTCGACCACGAATTTTGTTACCCTGTTCCACTATTGTATTGTGTATGATCAGTAATCCTAGTAATTTAAGTTATTATTAGTAATCACTGGCTCCTCATGTCTGTGCGTAGCTTTCATTTGTATCATTGGACTATCAATTGTCTGATAATCTTCTTGCCTTCACTGCAAATGTGCAGCGCGATGATACAGAGGTCCTGGACGAACCGCTTTATGCTCACTATTTGCGCCTTAAACCTAATGTGTGTCACCCTTCACAACAGGAGGTGCTCGATCAAATGGTGAGTGAAAAGACGCCCCAGCCTGCAGTAACGTAAGGAATGATTGAATTTCTAGGAATCATCATTCCGCAGGAGATTACGGTCTCTGCTGTACCTTGGCTTAATAGACCTTTTATTAGATGGGTGTCTCGAGTGTTAACAAACCATGTCCGCTCATATTTGCACTGTTCACTTACCAAATGTTTGTGTGGTTTGAAGGAGAATGATGGTAACAAGGTTGTACGAGAAATAATCCATGGGCCTTGTAAAAAGAAGTATCGCTATGCTAAGGTAGCTGTACATTTACCTCCTGAGTTGTTAATATGGCATTGGAGCCTCTACCCTCTATCTGCATAGTCAGTGACATAGTATATTGACATTGATCGATTTCGTTATCCGATTTGTGGCAAGGAAATAAAATACCCTAGAACGCATATCGCAACTTGTAACTGTGGAATTGATTCTGTTACATCTCTTTTTTACTTTTCCCTTTTTAAAATTTTCCATGTCTGGTGTGCTTTATTTAAATATCAATGGCAGCACATGGCAAAGCAACGAACTCCTTGCCTGACAAAAGAAGTACTCCGTGGACGCCACGTTCTTCTTATACGAAACCCTCTAGAATTTTTGGTAAGTTATTTCTTACAGCTACAAGATCTGAAAATTTGCGGAGTATTAGTGCTTAGCAATCATGTTCCAAAGGAGTCACGATAGGATAAGAGAACCATTTATTACTCACTCTATTTACTCCTGTTTCGAACAGCCCTCTTTTGACAAGGTGCTTCAAGAAGAGATTCCTGAGTTGGAAATGGTTCATCTAGCATCACTGTATATGGAACTCCGTTCCATGCATCAAACACCACCTATAATTGATGCTACGGATCTAAGACGCGACCCAGAGGTACTACATTCTCCAACTATTCTTTTGATGAATTCTTTCAATTAATATATTTCCCTGGATTTCTACCGCAAATTCGATTTGTTGCAAGGTTGATGTCAAGTTCAGCCCATGTGACGAACAATATTCCATACTGCTAGTGAATTATTTTTTTATTTTTTTATTTAATTTTTTTTTTTAATACAAAGATGGAACATATATATAGTTCTCATTTTACGTGTTTGAGTGTGTTTTGACAAAAAAAAAAATCTTAATCTCTTTGTGATCATCTTTACTTAGAGCTGTGAGTTTCATTTTGATATTCAATTGACACTGCCTTTGATTGCAAAAGGGTCTAACTATTCAGCAATCTGCTAATGATCAGGGTATGCTTCGAAGTCTATGTTCAGCAATTGATATTCCATTTCAGTCATCAATGCTGAGGTATGCACCTCTATTTGAACTTTGAGTTGCGAGCATACTCGCGTAGGCTAACACTCACATGCATTTTCACTGCTTCGCAATTAATTTATGCTGCTTCCAGCGTCTCTGATATCCAATCTCTTCAGCGCTAGCATATTACAACCAGTCATAACTGAACTTGTATCTACAATTTCTTTTGGATATTCATATGCATGTATGGCACGTGAGTGGGAGTCGCTTGTCTTCGGGCGTGGGCTTCGGATTGGAATAATCATTGGACAGATCTTAAATGGTGACAGTTGAGAAGTCATTATATAGACAAACTGACTGAAAAAGCTGAATTGGGAAGTATTATACTGGTATATGGTCAGATGAGGTGAATAGAGCACTCTGCACATGCCAACTAGTTTATCTTCTTTGTTGTAAATGTTAAGGTGGAGCTTAGATCACTATTGTACATCAGCTTAAGTTTCAAAAACCTCAAGCTGATCATGACCTTGGCAGGTGGAAAGCGGGTCCGAGACCAGAAGATGGTGTGTGGGCACCCTGGTGGTATTCAAGTGTTCATAAGTCAACAGAGTTCACTTCGCCTCCACCATTTGCAAACAAGGTATCATGCTAGTTAAATTTGAATGAGTGAAAATCCTAATGATTACAATAGTTAGATATTCCATTAACATAGAAGAGGGTATAGATTGAGGAGGATAGACGTGTCTCAAGGTTCTGCAAACTGTGAATATTCTTCCTTTACGTTGCACGGCTCGACTGTTGGTTTCTGAATATCACTAACTGCTGATCACAATACCCTCTCCAACAGCCCTTCCCTAAGAGACTTTACAAATTACTGGAACAAAATCAACCCTTCTATGACTTTCTGAAGCGAGAGGCTATACTTCCCATTCCAGCTCCTGTTGCCCCCCCACTACTGCCTTGTTTGGATAATAAGGAGCTATTTGTTTGGGTTAACGGACAGATTCTTCCCCGTAATTCTGCCAAGGTTAGTGATGACAATTCAATTGCTCCCTTTCGAAATAACTCAGGAACTTCAGTAAGATACTCTATTTCATACTCAGGTGTAAGTATGTTTAAGCACTTAGTTGAGAAGATTTGAATGACGAGTTGATTTTAGTAGTGCTTATCAGACTTCATTTTCTTGGATCAGGTTTCTGTATTTGATTCGATTGTGCAAGGAGGAGATGGAGTGTGGGAAGGACTTCGAATTTATAAGGGGAAAGTGTTCAAGCTAGAGGAGCATCTAGACAGGTACATTCGCGCGATCAAAATATTTCACTTGTTACCTGCATCTAAGATCACTTTCAGTAAAATCTGATTTGGTATTTGTGCAAATTGCAGGCTTTTTGACTCAGCCAAAGCAATGGCTTTTGCCAATGTTCCCAGTCGTAAGGAGGTGTGTCTAACAGCTCTAGTTTTATCCAAGGGTTGCGTGTTTGATGGGCTGTGAATAAGCACAAACCCGTTTTTACTCTATTATTCAAAAGTGGCATTTTGTTTTTTTTTTGTTTTTTTGTTTTTTTCCTTGCTGTGGCTGATTTCTTTCTATAGTAGCTGGCTCAATTTGTGCAAATGTATGTCTTCAGGTGAAGCGGGCTGTGTTTGCCACCCTCATAGCAAACGACATGCGTGACAATGCACATGTCCGGCTAACACTTACTCGCGGAGAAAAGGTGGGAATTTATACCAGTTACCTGCGGCAAAGCACATTGTTGTCTTATTTCTTTTTCATCTTTATGTGTTTAAAGTTCTAGGCATTATATGTGCAACGTAGTGTATAGAGCGAAGTTTTTAGATATGTTTCTGTGTTATTCTGAGGCCCAGAGTCTTTGTCATTGACAGTATTGGTGATGTCCTTGCAGACTACCTCAGGAATGAGCCCGGCCTTTAATGTATACGGATGCACTTTAATTGGTTGGCTTCTCGCCTTATCAAATATTGCTCCTCTCGGCTTTCACTGTCTGTACTGTAACAAGAGAGTACTAAGATTCATGCTCTTTGATTTGTAACGCTACTGCAGTACTATCGGAGTGGAAGCCACCTGTCTACAACAACACAGATGGCATACGCCTTATCACAGCATCAACTCGTCGCAACTCTCCCAATGTAATTCTCTACTCGAAGTAATGACTTCTTCACATAGACACGAAGCAGGGTCCTGTTCTTTTCCAAAAATCCAACCGGAATTGTGTTAGCTTACTTCACATTAAAATTAATATGCGCTAAGTTTTTATCTGCTTGCAGAGCTTGGACTCGAAGATCCACCACAACAATCTCATCAACAATATATTAGCCAAGGTTAGTTCGCTCTAGCACAGAATGAGCATTCGACCTAGATGTCTCGATTTTTTCAGTGCCTCAAAAGATTCTGTAATGTCTGAAATAACTTTGGATTGTTTCTGTTCTGAAAATACTGTCTTACAAGCGTGTGGGTGTAAACTCACATTTACTCACCGGCGAACTTTCTGTCTGGGCACGTACAGCAATACTGGTATGTCAAACAACATAGTTTAGGATGTGTTACATTGGTCATATGTGTTGTTCTGATGCTTTCGATCCAGGTGGAAGGCAATGTAGCTGATGCAGGAGACGCTTTAATGCTGGATTGTGACGGATTTGTTTCTGAAACGAATGCCACCAATATTGTGAGCGTTTGTCTATGCGCCCTGCAGCTTTCCGATGCTTTTGACTGGACGTGTTATTTATCTAACCTTTGATACAATATCAATCTAGTAAAGGGTATTTTCATCAAGTGCAAACATTTTACTCAGGATCTTATTTCTGGTGCCTTGTTCAGATAATTGATTTGGCAGTGGTTAGTGACAATCTGACATGTCTGAGTTGTAGTTTATGGTGAAGAAAGGACGAGTTTTTACACCGCATGCTGACTACTGTCTACCAGGCATCACACGCGCTACAGTGAGTAATTTTCTCAGAGACAATTGCCCACTGAAGTTTGTGGACACTTTCGACTCAGAGCGCTTGTTATTATAGAGCATTTCATGACTAAGGATTTCTCTCAAACTTCAGTTGCACCTTCTTGCTGGTCAATAGTCGGCAGTACATGTTCATATTTCATATGTCTTGTACAGGTGATTGATCTTGCTCGCCGAGAAGGGTTTCCTATGGAGGAGCGCAGAATTAGCCTTACGGAGTTTCACACAGCCGATGAGGTATGATGACAAATTACACTGCATTACGTGCTGTATCTACTGCTTGAGTTTAGCTTAATGTTTGAAGTTTGATGAACGTTTATAATTGATAATCTTTTGGTATCATGATGGTGCAGTAGCACTGAAGTCTTATAACAAAAACATTCATATCATGATTCTCTTCTTAGAAACTTGAGCAATCTGGTGCTAATGACTTCAAACAATTATGCTAATCAATGTATCATGAGTTTTCCGTACTGTTTGATTACATTCTTATATATTTACATGGCTGGGAAAAATTTCAGGTGTGGACAACTGGTACGATGGGAGAGCTGACACCTGTAAGTGAGGCGAATTCCAAATGAACTATTTGAGACTTTTCAAGGATACTGCCTTGAGAGCTCGAAATTCTTTTACGTGTTCCTGAACCAAATTTTGAGTCCTTTAACTTGAGTTCTTACTGTTGATTGAATTTCGTATGCTCATCAGGTAACAGAGATCGATGGTCGGCAAATTGGAGATGGCAAAGTGGGCCCTGTAACAAAATATCTTCAAGCTGCTTACTCTAAGCTGGCAGAATCTGAAGGTGAAATCATCCCTTTTCGATGAGAGCCAGCCTTCTTAAGTTCATCTGCAACGTACTTGGGGTCATTTTAGTCAGATTTATGTTTGAACTAGTCATGCTAGGTCAAATTTAACTTCTTAACACAGTGAATACAAGTTGAAGAAGGCCTTGTATGGAGTGAAATGCATGCATTCTTGGGATCAGTAATTGTATAGTTGTAGCGCGGCATTTTCGCGTTGCTAGAATCCGTACTAGTTCAAAATCTGGATGCATGGTTTGTGGTTTCTGCAAGGTATAGCTGTGACTGCGTTATTCAATTAGATTCAACAGCACTCTCAAGCCGTTTTGGGTGAATATTGATCAACATTTGAAAGGACGTCCACTTGGTTTTCATCTTGAAAACCTTGGGTTTTCGTTTTGCTGGTTGAAAGATGTAATTACAGCTGTGATTTGGGAAAGTGTGCAGCCACAAACGTCTTCAATATTCATGCAAATCAGAACTCATAAGTTGCTTCGCAGTTTATGATCCCCCATATGGTCTCATTGGTGCAATAATTCCTAACCACGACATGGATGTGAGTTGTTTGGGCCCGGATTAGTAATGCGGCATCCTAGTATGCTGAATGTACTTTTGGTAATGTAACTTTCGGTCGATTATGTCTAGACTTTAAGAATCAATCATAAGAGCAGAGAAGTTAACGGAGGGTAATATAAAGACAACCAGTAAATCTGCCCCAAAACTCTCATGGAAATAAGCACCCAAGATTCTTCTTGACATGTATCAAGCCTGGATTACAGGAGAAGCATATATACCATTCAATCGTTTCAAGGAATCGCAGTCAAATCACGATTCTAAACATGATATTTGAATCTAATTACAGAAATTTTTCCCAAACCTTTTCATGACAGCAAAACGAAATTTTGAAACACCCCGACAAACTTATTTTAGTTTTGGAAGCAACAAACAATTAAAGATTCATTACAGTGCAGTAGATTGCACAATGTCGTGCAGGGTATTTTGGTAACATTATGAATAATGCCAAGAATCTTGAGATTGGTGAAAAAAATGTAAGAGATTATAATGTTAAAACTTAAAATTTAAGAATACTATATATATATATATATATATATATATAATACCAAAATTTTTAATATTTCACTTTTTGTAATATTATGCAATTATCATTTTAGATTTGATACTCAATGAGACAAAATTGTTAATAAAAAAATAAAAAAATAAAAAAACCTTTTTAGATAAAGAAAATATTCTCTTTTTAAAACAAATTTGTGGAGAAAAAGTTATTTATCCAGCATATGATGTTATTTCTAAGAAGAGACAGTTCTTTACACAATATTAATATACCAAAGAAGAAAAAAAATATTTTAAGAAACACATTTATTTGATTTTGAATTTAACTCTAAACTTGGATGTAGAGCTAAGCTTGGTCTTTAAGTTAGATCTTAATCTCGTCTTAAACAAAAATCCTATTTCAGACCTAAACTTTATGTTGGATCTTATTTTTAGTTGTGGTATTGGCCTTAGCAGCAAACCTCTTCTGGATTTATCTAACTAATAATAGCACAAATATTAGTCAAGGTTTTTGTTAAAACTATCTTTGTGAAACCAATAATTATTTTTACCAATTTAAGATAAGATAATATTAATATAATCAAATAGATACATGATAAGAACAATATGAGTTTTAAAAAATAATCATTTCCTAAATAAGGTGAGCATGACATTTACAAATCAACCAAATTATATTTGCTATTTATATATATTTATATATATATATATATAGAGAGAGAGAGAGAGAGAGAGAGAGAGAGAATCTTAAAATATGAATTAGGTGAAGTTAAAAAAATCTTTAGAATGTCTGTTGGAACCAACCAATGCAAAAGTTGTAATTTTTTTCACTTTTGAATTTCGAATATCTTCAAAACATTAAAAAAAGACACAAACGTATGGCCATTGTACATGTAGGATTGGACCAAGGACAACTTCCAAAAGAGTGTTTTTTCCAACCCATTCTCCCAACTTTCACACCTACAAACAAAGACAAAACATCACAAATATGGGCAAAAAGATACATTTCTAAACATCTACAAATAAAATAGCAATTAGTTAACACACAAACTCAACATGGACACATTAATGCAACTAATTCTACAGACCACAGAATTCTCTAAAAAAACGGTTATATTTAACCACCATGAGAGAAAGAAGAAACGAAAGATGAGAGGATCAATGACCGCTTCTACCCTAATCAAATCCCACCCAATTAATGTCCTGATAGACACCCCCCACTTTTCAGTCCCAAATTCTTCAACCCAACTGTCCTCACAATCCAATCCCCAAAAGACAACCCACAACAAGCCGAGTGAAAAATCCCCAAAAACTGCAGAAATATAAGATTCTAGAAAGGATCCAACTGGAAGAAGAAGACGAAGCAGAATGGGGGGCAAAAATCGGAAGTAGTAAGAAAGGCGGAGGGCGAGTCACTGTGTAATAAAGGGGGGATTGACTAGTCAACGTCTGTCCCCATCGGTAGCGTGGACTTCACATCGTCGAATTTCAACCGCAGGATCGAGCCCCCACGACTACGCAATTACTTAGTCGGTTGGGGGCAAGTGGGTGCCGAAGTCAACCGGGGGAGGCCGTAGTCACTGTGTAATAAAGGGCTAGGCCAGAATGGGTGGGGGATTGCGCAGCTGGGATCGGACTCGTGCCGTTCTCGGACACATGTAACGGAGCCCAATGGGATTAAGGGGTCCACCAGATAGGATTTGCAGGGGGCTTGCCAGGTATTCTACCGCCGCTACCGATGCCAGGGAAGGGCACAAGCGCGCATTTAGAGACTTGGGTCCGGCAGTGATGGTATTCCGGGGTGGTGGATTGGCTATGGTGTTGGTGATGAAGACGTTGGGTAGTGGGAGAAGGCAGCAGCGGTAGTAGAAGTGGGCTTAGTTGTAGCGAGAGCTTGGATCTCGTGGTTTCGTTTTTTTAAAGGGTTGTAAGTTTGTTGTGTTTGGTGCTTTGTTTCGGAGATTGCCTATTGTGTCGGTAATCGAGTAATTTTGTTGGATGCGTGTCGGAAGGGGCGGTTTTTGCACGGCGTGTGGTTTATTTTTGAGGGGCTTTGCTGGCTTTTGCGGAGTGCTCGTTGCCACTGCTTCGAAGTTCTGGTGAGCTTTTCCTGGACTGTATTCTTAATGTTTGTAATTTTGTTTCTGTGAAATTGTTTCCGTCTCACCGGTCGGAGGTTTGATAGATTCATGTGCGTACTACGGAAACTGGCTTTCTCGGACTTTCAATCTCTGCTTAAGTTGTTTGCTTTGAGAATGCATTACAGGGAGTTGTTATGATCTAATCTGCTGCTGAGGTCTTTATGGTAGAGTTGCGACACTTGCTACCTTAATTCTTTATCTAGTTGTCGGTGCCCAGTTTTAGTTGGCCCAGCTTTTAGTTAGGATGTGTAATTCTCATTGTAGCAATTAATTCGTTCCTCTCTCTCTCTCTCTCTCTCTCTCTCTCTCTCTCTCTGCGAAGAAACTTCTCACCACATTGAGAGGGACTAAGGATTGGTCAACGATGGCAGATGCTACTCTACGCGATCTAGTGTTGCTCCCTCCTTCGCACACTTGAAGGTTATCCGACGACAGTCAGTAACCATCTCGTGTCGCAGTCTGTTTCGCAGTAAATAAACTTCGCATTTCCTACCTAGGCCTAACCACATCACTAACGGCCTCTGCTACAAATGACAATGCTCTGATCAATTCGTGAATTTTAACTTGTTTGTTCAGGTCGACTGACTCCAGAGATCGGAGCTCAATTGGTTGAAGAGGACTAGGTTGTGACCTTGTCAGGTAGTAGAAGGAACTAATTGTGATTGAGGAGGTTTCTAATGAGCAAATAAATCCGCTGACTGCGAGAATTTATTTAACACGATGGGGAAGAAGAACAAGGCACCTGGACCGTCGCCAGCTGAAGCGCTATACCCTCCGCCACATTTCCAACTTAATGGTAACATACCGATTGGAAATAATCAAGCTACCTCTCAACCAGATCTTATGGATAAAATGCCATATGCACCCGGGGGTGCCATGCCGGGACTTCAACCTTCTCAAGCTCTATATACGCCACAGATGCCACCGCAGGGAGCTGGTGTAGGGCAATATCAGCTAGGGGGTGAAGTACCTCAGTATTATGGAATTGGTAATCAGTTACCTCCACCTTCTGCTCAGAATGGTGCTAGTGTGAATTATCACAATGCGGGTGGTGCTCCTACTTCATGTAACGTCACCCAGCCTGTGAAGAATCCTACTCCAGCCAATGCAAAACTTGGCAACGGGTATCAAACAACAGGGCAGCAGCAAGCGTACACCCCGCAGCATCAAAGCGTGAGTGGCGCTCCTGTGAAGAATGCGAAGTATCAAGTTCCAGCCGCTGAAGCTCCAGCGAGATCTGGAAAGACGGGGCAGGCTAAGAATCTAGCTCCGGCGCGTCATCAATCTGCCTCATCTCCTGCACCAATACCTTCTGCACCCACTCCGAGCTCAACCTGTGCATCAAAACCTCCTACAAGAGCAGTCCCTCAGAGACCAACTCCTGCACCACAACCTCCTGCAAGCGTAACCTCTCAGAGAACAACTCCTGCCCGCACGCAACAAACTGAGGATTACGCTCCTACAACTCAGCGTCGGTCTAATGCAGCAGGAGGAGGAGGCCGAGGAGGTCGAGGCCAAGGGGCAGCTCGAGGCCAAGGGGCAGCTCGAGGCCAAGGTGCAGGGCGAGGTGGAGGAAGAGGTGGAGGAAGGGGAGCAGGGCGAGGCAGGGGTGGCCGCGGCGGCCGAAACCAAGGAAACCAAGCACAAAATCAGCAAAACGGGCCCAACGATCAGAACGACGAGGATAACTACGATGACGACGATTACTATAACGACGATTATTATGAAGACGACGATGATGAGCTGAATCGTAACATGGGCAGCCTGAGTCTTCAAAATTCTGGTGGAAACCAAAACTCCTCTTCTGGCAATGCAGATTACCAATTTGAGGCCACTCAAAACTCGACGTCCTCTTACAATGTGGATTACGAGTCAAACACACAAGTTGATGTAAGACAGAACACCTCGGTTGAGTATGAGTATGAGCATGATGAACAGTATTCGACTTCAGCTGACTACAATGCACAGTTTTCGACTTCGGCTGACTACAATGCACAGTATTCGGCGGAGGCAGGATATGCAGAGGTAAATGAAGAGGGTGATGGGTACTACTACGACGAAAATGGATACCAGTATGCTTTTGACGAGAATGGAGATGCATACTACACAAACATGGCGTACGATGAGAATGGAAACGAGTATACCTGGGACGAAAACGGGAATGCTTACTACACTAGCCAAGAAGCTACTGGCGGTGAAGCAGGTAACGCCGAGGGTGATGGACATTACTACGACGAAAACGGATATGAGTATGCGTTTGATGAGAACGGTGAGTCGTATTACATCAATTCGTATGATGAGAATGGGAATGAATACGCATATGACGAAAATGGAGAAACTTACTACACAGACCCACAGTATGATGGAACGGAAGCTGATCGTGGAGCGGGTAATGGTGAGGGTGGCGATTATTATGCAAATGCTGAAGGTGGTGATTACTATGCGAATGCTGAAGGTGGCGATTATTATGCGAATGCTGAAGGTGGCGATTACTATGCGAATGCTGAAGGTGGCGATTACTATGCGAATGCTGAAGGTGGCGATTACTATGCAAATGCTGAAGGTGGTGAGTATTACGACGCTGGTGAAGGCGGCGATTACTATGCAAACGCCGACGGTGGCGACTATTATGCAGGTGGTGAGTATTACGATGGTGGTGAAGGTGGCGATTATTATGCAAATGCTGAGGGTTGTGAGCATTACGGCGGTGCTGAAGGTGGAGAATACTATGGGGGTGCCGATGGTGAGAATTATTATGAAGGCGGTGGAGACACTCAGGTTGATGTTGGTGGCGGTGAATCATTCTTTGGTGGAGGCGATGCTGTAGGAGAATCGTTGTTCGACGTTGGAAGCTGGTTTGAATGATCCCAGAAGAATGTGTGTAGCATTTCATCAGGACCATGTTTCCAGTTCTGCACTGACCAGGTAGGATCAACTCTTGTAGTTGATCATGCTTGACGTTTGTGCTGACCCACCTCACCATCTTTGCCGGCAAGCTCAGTTTTTAGGCACAATGAAAGCTTGGTAGGCCATAATGTTGGTGCATTTTTGGTGAGAATCAGTAGACGTGGCCATGTTTGTTTTTTTAGTGATGAGGTGCTGGACCCTCACCATGGCATATCAGAGCTGCTCTTTCATCCATTGTGCTGTTTTCCAAAGGAATGCTCATTCCTCATGAAAATCTTCTGTTGATATAGCTTGTAGGAGTTCATGATTCCATGTATTCATGTAAACTAGGAGAAAACCTTTTAGCTTTGAAAGAAAGTTTAAGAGACGGTGCCTTCAATACTATTGTTTATAAATATTTGAAGGGAGAAAAAAAATGATGTGGGTGTAGTGAGTTAGAAAATATCTGAGGTGTGTGGTGGCATGCCATTGAGAAAACAGGAATTTTGGAAGATGTGAATGAGATAAGACAAATTCCATTACATTTTTGAGTTTTAACCTTAGAAGTTTCTTATGGATATTGTGTTCCTTAGCAAGTGATTACAATTTTTTCTGATAAAATGTAGTACTATATTTGTTCTTAGTTATTTGAAAAGATCTTCAGTGTTGGAAATTAAAGAGTCTGCAGTTTGCACGGAAACCAGTGATATTATAATATTATAACTCGTTATTATTATTGTTATTACAGTAGTTCATACGTGGAACGATCGAAAAAGAAACATGATTTCTAAACTTTGTTGATCATTAAAATACACTAAAAGACTATCTGAAGATTCATCTCTGAAAAGATTTTGTACATGCAATAGATTCTGCTGTAAATGTGTCTATTTCTTCGACAAGATCTGTTATATCAAGCTTTGATATATGACATGACAATTATGACTAGAGTATTTTACATAAAATAGGAAAAAGATGCCTACTCAACAGAATGTCGAATTACCAAAGCTTTGCCTGTTGCACTAATTACTGTAAAACAAACAGAAAAAAGCTTTTCATGCAAAAATCTTTTCGTTTAATTTTTTTTTTAAAAAAAAAAAAATTTTTGTCTTCTATTCAGAAGTCATTTTTAAAATATCATAGTGGATAGATCTGGATTGAATAGAAAAGCCACAAAAACATCAAAACAATTGGTAGATGACTGTGATTTGTTGATGGCCTTATTTATAAAAATAAATATATAAATTCATTTGTTATAAAATTAATTCCTTTTAAAAATTGTATTAAACCTTTAATTTCTTAATTAAAAAATTAATTGTATATTTTACTAAAATTATGACGTTGAAAAATAATTTAACATTTATATGCGATTTATATATTATAGTTATATATTTCAAAATAAAAGTCAAATGATTCAAATGGACATGAGGGAGCTTAAAAACACTGGCTTAATTACACTGGCTTAAAAACTCAGGAAACACCACATTTAAGGTTGATTAAGGAGATGTATAATACAGAATAATATCATTGTTTCAATCATACTATAACTAATGAATATGTGTGTATCATACATGACTGTGTGAGTCAGTGAGGGAGTGAGTATGTGTATATATATATATACTCTCAGACGTGAGTCAGTGAGTCAGTGTATGTGTGTGTATTGATTTTTGTATATATATATATATATATATATATATATAATCTCAAATTGATGTGATATTTTTGAGCTGTAAAAGTACGGCATTACGACAGTGAACCAGTCAAAGTTTGGTGTCCTTTTTGAGAGCGGATCTCAGAGACCTGTTGGGGATACTGGAAGGAAAACTGCCACATTTATGGACACATAAAAATTCCTCAATTCAACAATGTATCGTCTCCGCCTTCGGTGCAACAAGACAACTAGTACAACAGCAGCACTCCACAAAAGCAATACCCTTGAGAATGGAAACACGGGAGCCAAGTGTGAATGTAAGGCGTGGATTGCTAACACACCTTTCTCCATTTTGTCATAGTCAAACCACAGTTGATCAGTCTCTTTTTCTATGACAAACACTCACTCACTCACTCAAAATTAAGGAGCCCTGCGAAAAGCTCAAAGACTGGGTTCCTATTAAGAGCATTTCCACATCAGGCACAGTATACATGCAACGGAAATGGTCGTCGCATATGTTGTGCACAACTTTCGCGAAACAAACAGTCGTCGATCACAATGTACGCTGTGGACTCGATCATTCATGCAGTTTGAGTTTCAGCTCACGACAACGGTGAACGCAATGGACGTGACGATGTCCTCAGTGAGAAGATGTGTATGATAGGTGAAAGAATCGTGCTTTGATGAAGCAGGGGGTTGGTTTTGGCGTCAGAATGACGTTGTAGCGAGGAGGATTGGTTGTTGCTGCTCAAGGAGATTAGTAACTTCTGGAATGGTTTGGTGACACGGCAATGAGTAGGAGGAGCAGACCCATGAGTTGGGTTAACCAGTGGAGATTAATAATGTGGACGTTGAAAGGAGTGGGTTAGGGAAGGTTAGGCAGGTGGTTACACAGGGCTGGAGATGATGGAAAGCTTTTGCCAAGGTAACCATTGTCAAAGGTCCAACGTCTTGTTGACTTGGATGGCTCGCTTCTGGTGCTATGGCGACACGAGAGCCGAAATGCGGACTGAATCGACGCATTGTTCTCTCGTTAGGTGCGGTAGTCAGGGTTAGAAGTGTAATGGGTGGTAGGCGCGGCGAATGCCGCGATGTGTTTTTTGTGGATCAGCAGATGGGTGCGTCTGTTATAAAGACTCTGGGCTCTTGATTGCTGAAATTTTGGGCAGAGTGTCTTGGCGGTGCAGTGGATTCATAGGTTTGCGAATTTTGGCGAGCTTTTTGTAGGATGTAGAAATGGCTGCTTTGTGAGTGTTAATTTGGTTCGATGTTTTGGTGAATTGGAGACTTGAGCGTCGCACCGAAGCTAGGAAAGGCATATGTGCAAATTGAAAGTGCAATGCAACCAATGCTATGCCGATTGAATAATCTTTGTAGTTGTTTTTCGCCGGACTGTTGGAACATCAAGCATGGTGAAGGGGCAAGATCTTATAAACTTGCTGCCGGACGAGACGCTGATAGAAATCATGAAATATGTGGACGGAAGGGGCAGCGACCGAGATGCTTGCTCGTTGGTCTGTAAAAGATGGAGTACGCTGGAGAGCGCATGTCGCCATTCCCTAACCTTGGGCGCGACGGGGCAGTCAGATGCATACTTAGCAAAGATTGTTCAAAGATTCACAAACCTGCGGCAAGTTTGTGTAGACGAAAGATTGCCTGTTCCTGTACCTATCAACGGCTGGCTGCCACATCGTCGAGCGCTCTGTCCTCATATGATGAGACCATTTCTTGTAAGCTCCATGTGGTCAAATCAGTCTTGCAGTTCACTTCATGATAAGTTTTAGTCCCCTCAGTTCAAGCGTAATGCTATTTTTGCAAGTTTTGAAGTTTTCTTTGTAGCCAATTTCAGATATTGTGGCAATTGACAAACTTCCTAGATTACAATGGTATGAAAAGATTTGAGAATGGTACACTCAGCAACATACTGGAATCTGATAAAGAAGGTTGCTGATGTTCTTTCATGCTTCGCTCTTTACTTCGAACGTTACCTGTCGAATATATCTTCCTTTGGAGGATTCTGAGGATGAACTATGAGTCGAATGGCTGAATCATTGCAAGTATTTCCTTGCTGGATATTCGTGGCAGGGTAAAGATGTAGTCACGACATTACCCCGGAAGAGGAGGAGAAGTGGACAACGCGTGGTGATGAATTGTGAAGATGACAGCAACGACATTGGTTTGAGTAATTTCTCAGATATGGGCCTTCGATTCCTGGCAGAAGGGTGCCCAAGATTAGAGAGTCTGTCTCTCATGTGGTGCTCCGCAGTGTCAAGTCACGGCCTTGTCATTCTAGCAAATGCTTGCAGAGGCTTAAAGATCTTGGACTTGCAGGTATGCGAACATGTCTACAATCATACTTCAATGTTTCTATCTATGTGTATTGCTGTGTATTATCCCATTACAAAACGAAGATCGTGAACTGTAATCTTCGTTTCCTGGGCTTGTTTGTGGGTGGTCTTCCTTCATGTTTGTGGTAAATGATCCTGATTAAATTCTTAGCTATGTAAAGACGTATTTATCGGGTGGAACTGCTGTAGGACTGCTATGTCGGGGACCAAGGTTTGAAGGCCGTGGGCATATATTGTAAAGAGCTGGAAGAGCTGAATTTACGTTTTTGTGAAGGGATTAGTGATATTGGCATAGTAGGAATTGCTGAAGGTTGTGGAAAATCGCTTCAGTCGCTCGGAATTGCAGCTTGTGCTCTTGTAACAAACATGGCGTTGAAGGTCATTTAGCTCTTCACCTAAATCATTTTCTGTATTTTCCCTGCTTTCTCAACCTAGTTCATCGCAACTGTTAAGCTGTCTGGCACAGCCTTGGATGTGTAGAGTCTATATAAGTCCGGATGTATTAAGTCGTGGCTTGCATGTTGATGATACAAATGCTCCTCAAGCATGGTATTTGGTTTTGACCGTTGACCACCTCGTCATCGTTTGCCTCCGGCTGCAGGCTGTGGGTACCAACTGTAACATGCTCAAGAAGTTCACCTTGGACTCCGAGTGTATTGAGACAGACGGTGTGTTGGCGATCGCACAGGGTTGCGCACAACTGCAAATGCTTCGACTACAATGTGTGAATGTGTGCGACGAAGCTTTGCAAGTTGTTGGCCGTAATTGTCCTTTATTGGAGACCTTGGCTTTATACAGCTTTCAGAAATTCACAGACCGGCAAGTTTCTCATTCACACAATTCATTATATAGTTTACAGAATGCATCAATCATTTTTTTCTACAGTTCATGAACCTTTTCATGAGCCGTGCACTTACTCTTTCTTCCAGGCCTCGTTTCCTTCTAGACAGTAACGTTGTGAAAAGCATGTTATTCACCCGTAGTATTGAATCTCTCAATTAAAAAATTACAAACTATAACAGAGAGTACCATTATGCATATTTTTTTGTGAACATACCACTTTTGCGTGAGAACTTAAATTTTAAAAAGTGGTGCAGAGTGATCTATGCTCATGAACAAGGTCTAGTCATGCAGTCATTATGCCCTTTACTGACTCACACATTTTTCATCTACAGAAGTCTGGTGGCTATTGGGGGAGGATGCAAAAAGTTGAGAAAAGTCATATTGAGTGACTCATACTACGTGGGTGACCGCAGCTTAGTTGCCATTGCTGGTGGTTGTCCCCAACTTGAAGCACTGGAAATAAACCGCTGTCATAACATTGGAACTGCAGGGCTTCAGGCTGTGGGCCGCTCTTGCCGGTAGGAAAAACTTCTTTTACGACACAATGAAACGTCAATATTCTTCAGTTCCTCATGCCGTATGTTGAGGTTCAGACCTACATCAACTTAAAATTAAGCGATGATTACTAATCGTTGATACTACTGGGAGATGTTTTGCAGTTGATGAAGGGTATTATTTGCTTGTTGGTCATGTTTTGCGGTTTAGTAGACACTTTGGTTTGTTATTTTCTTTCTGAGGGATTTTCTTTTCCAATTTGATGCACTTTGTTACAGGGAACTCCAAGAGCTCGTGCTTAAGTATTGTCAAAAAATAGGCGATGAAGGGCTTGTGGAAGTTGGAAAAGGCTGCAGTCAGCTCCATGCCCTGCATTTGGTTGATTGTTCATCAATTGGTGATGTTGCAATCTGCAGTATCGCTCTGGGTTGTCACCAACTGCGACGGTTACACATTCGGCGCTGTTACAAGGTGGATATTGTCATTCTTACTTCCAACATCTTGAAATCAAAAGTTTTGAATCTGTGGGTTATTATTTTACACATTGCACCTTTATGACTTCTTTGATCATTTACAATGTCCAGGTTGGTGATCGAGGTATAGTGGCATTTGGAACCCATTGCGAGAAGCTGACAGATCTTAGTCTCCGTTTCTGTGACAGGTACCTTTCAATCTGTTGTGAACATTCCTGATTGTAATTTACTTCGTGAATGTGTTTGTTTTATAGCTTCATCCCATCACAGAAGAGTTCATGTTCAACCAGTTTACTTGACTCGTTTTTGTCTCTGGATGCTGACTTAGCAGAATAGGGGACGATGCATTAATTGCAATAGGTCAAGGGTGTCACCAACTGCGGCTGCTAAATGTGAGTGGATGCCATCGAGTGGGTGATGTGGGATTAACCAGCATTGCTCAAGGATGCCCTTCTCTCATGCACCTTGACGTCAGTGTCTGTCAGGTACGTCTACTACTGGACTTAAATACATCACGGCATGATAATATTCCGCAAGTTCTCATCGACTTCATTGTCACAATAGAATATAAATAAATAGTTTTTGACGTTATTATCATCCCCATGATTTCCTGAAAAGTATCGCAACCCTTGAACTGCCGTGCAGAATGTGGGAGATATAGGTCTTGCGGCTTTGGGAACGGGTTGCCCTCTTCTTAAGGAGGTCATTCTTTCACACTGCCGAAAAATCACCGACGTAGGCTTAGGTCAATTGGTGTCAAATTGCCAAACTATAGAATCATGTCATTTGGTGTACTGTCCGTGTGTAACCTCAGCTGGCGTGGCCACAGTATCTGCCGGCTGTAATTCACTCAAAAAGGTTCTGGTTGAGAAGTGGAAAATTACCGACCGCACCCGAAGAAGACATGCCACCATCTTAACAGAGCTTTGCACAGATCTGTGACTAAATTTTCATTTCTATTAATGGTAGGAGCTGCTGCACTTGGGTCAAAAGAAGGCTTCACCTGTGCAAGAGAAACCTCATTAGTGTAGGAGAGATGGTAAATTTTATCAGGCTTTAGAACAATACCTTTTTAAAAAAGAAACGTATTCTTTAATTTTGACACAGCGAGTGGAAAACATTTCGGAAAGATTCCATTTAGTGAGGAATTTTCATTGTTACATGAGTGGAATATTGGACACTTAGTTCAGTCGCACAGGTACTCTCGTTGATGTGCATACTGACCTATTCTAATGTGGCCAGTAACCTAATTTGTTTTCTGGAAGGTGCAAATAATGGCACCTCTTTTTCTCATTCGACCCATAATTGAAATGTGACCGTCATTCAAAGAGACATGGTAACCTAATGAAAATTTAATCTTACTGAGATTGCATTTTGCACCTACATGACGTGATTCACTGAATAAACTTTGAATTACCAAAACACTTATCCCTGTTCATTTCTTTTTCCAACTTATTACAGTGTAACATGACATCCGAAGTGTTGTCGACGGAATTTCAAAGTGGAAAAATTATATTTTTATTTACATTTGAGGATAATGATGGCAAAACAACGCATTTATACTCTGCAAATAGTTAAGCCTCGGCAATGCAAACCTAATCTACTTATCAAAGACTTGATGTGGCTTGCATGAGTTCAGGTCCTCGAACCTTGTTAAACTTCACTTGCAATGCTCTTGATTGACCTGTCAAAAGAACATCTTACTCATATCCGGCAACCTCCGGTCGAGCTTCACTGGGCTTGTTATTCAGAAGTAACGCACCAGCTGCCTCAAGATACGAAGTTTCTCTAGAGCCACTGATCAATAATAACAAGGATGGCACAGGAACCATCGACAACGAGGATCCATTTAGAAAGACACTTATCGGATAACGTCGTGCTGGGCAAGCATGTGATAGGCAGAAGAACGGTGGAAGGCGATCTGGGATGCTAGTTTTTGGGAACCGACGCTGGCTCTCTACACTCTCTCTCTCTCGCGCTCAAACCTGGTTTCCTGCCTCTCCTTCTTGTTTTTCGTCTCTCACTCTTTTTTTCTCTCGTGTTTTTTTCCACTTCTTCTTCTCACCATCTTCTATCACTTGCAGTTGGTCGCCCAAGCCAGGCGAATCTTTTGTTGTTTTTATCTTACTTCTGATGCCAATGTTGGCTAGATATTGTAAGCTCTATGTGTGTAGTGCTCAATACAGTTAGGTGCACCATTGTTTGTTAGTCGGTTCATTGTCGGGGGACCTCAGATTTGCTTCAATCAGTCTCTTGCATTGGTCTCTCGATTTTAGCTTTCCGACTAGCCCAGAATCATTCAAATTGGATTTAGAACAAATTTTTTGGCAACAATTCAAGTGGTCCAATGCCACTTGGCATTTTGGATTACCCAACTTAGGAGAAGCAATGTCAACTTTCAACCATTGGAGTGCTACAAGTTTTGGTGATGTTGAAGTGATGTAACATAATATTTAGTTCTAGATTTAAAATTTGTAATTAAAAAATTGCATACTTATATCTGTACCTAAAAAAATCTTAAGTTGGATTTAATGTGTAAATATTTAATAGGTGGTTTGTTAAGATAATTTGTATTTGGATTGAATATATTGGTAAACTTACATTTATACATTTATATTAGCAAGCACTAGTTGTTTCTATCTTTTGTGGTCTTTGTGAATGTTTATAAATATTTTGTAATGTACTAGAGATTCAAAAGTGTTGATACTTGCATTTTTTTAATGTAATTTTGTTATTAGCTTCATATTATAAAAATAGAGTGGAAAGTCAAAGTAAGATATGTAGCACCTATTTGGATAAATTTGAAGTTGTGTGGATATTTATATAAAATAAATTATGTATATATAGATGAATATATGTGTGAAAAATCATTCAAATACATGGAGCTTTTTTTTAAGCTTGAGTATGGAATTTTCAAAACTAAGATTTCAAGAAATTCAAAATGAAAAAGATGAGCTTTTGAATATAAGGCAATGGAAGAACTTATTGCTTAACTTAAAAAAAAGATGGAAAGAAGTGAAAAGTATTATTGGATATAATATACATATTTTATAATTAATATTAGAAGATTTCTTTTAAATTATTATAAAAATAAAGGAGTTGGTGGTAAGTTGTTTTGGAGATTGATAAGAGATTGCTTTAATGCAAAGGACAAATAAGAAGTCACTAAAAAAAATACTCTTGGAATTAGAGTGCTTTTAATATGTATTTTATGAAATTATTATAAAAAAAAGATTAAGTGGAACATTAGAGCTTTTAAGGTATAGTCAATTTTATTTATATAATTGGCAAGAAATCAAACTTAATAAAAATGAATTAAACCATAGGTTGTGCATTGAAGTAAACAAGGTATATAAATATTCAAATAAGTATAAGTTGATTAAATATATATTAGATTAGCAAAATTGCATCCACTAGTTTGAAAATAGAGCAATAGATATTTTAAAATTTCTTTTAGAATTAATTGATCTTGAATTAAATAAAACTCCAACAATTTTGAAGAGCAATAGAACAGTAGATGTATTTGTTACAACATAATTAGAATTTAATAATGTTATAAAAGTAATATCACTTGAAGGTCTTAATACAATTGATATCATTGAAAAAGAAGCTTGTACCTAATCAAAATTAAATCATCTATACATCATCAAAATAATATATTGTGGTTGTAATAAATTAAAGAATATTTTTAAAAAAATTATTAATTTAAAAAAGAGTGATAATCTTATAAGATTATTATTTGATGAAAAATATTCAAAGACGACACTTTTGAACAAAATTGATGTTGTTATAAATACACCATTCAAATAAAATAAAACTCCAAAAGTTCAAAGAATTGAAACAAAAGAGGTTCATTTTATAGCATAAGCAAGAAACTACAATAAGACATAAGAAAGTTCAAGCTAAGCCACAAAAAACTCTTTGAAGAGTTTCCTTGATTATTGGAAGTGAAACAAGCTTAAGATCCTTCTTGGACAACTTCTTAAAATATCTAAGTTTCCAAGAACCTTCTATAACCATCTAAGATCTCCTAAAACCTTCTAAGACCTTTTGAAACCTTCATAGAATCTACTAGGACCTAGTAGGGCCTTCTTAGAACCATCAAAAACCTTTTAGAACCTTCTTTTATTGTATGTCCATAACATCACTTCTCCCTTTAGCTTCAAATTCTATAAGGAGGAATAGAGCTGAAGTTGATAAAAGGCAAAAGAAGTCAAAAATATATTGCATGGTATCTGCTATATATTCCAGCTGTCTTTTGCAAGTCAAAAGATTTATCAATCCTTACAACCAATATAGTGACTAATTCCTTCTATTATAAACCAAGCTTAAACTTTCATATCTTCATTGCAAAAACATCATTCAAAAATTATTTTAAGACATCCTTTATAAGCAGGTTCTATTTTGATGATGATTGCTACAAAGTGGCTGCTAGATATTCTTTGGCATCTTCTTGGTTCAAGTGGTTTTTTATTTTGAAATTA
This sequence comes from Physcomitrellopsis africana, assembly GCA_036785485.1. NCBI lineage: Eukaryota > Viridiplantae > Streptophyta > Bryopsida > Funariales > Funariaceae > Physcomitrellopsis > Physcomitrellopsis africana. The sequence goes on along the minus strand of JAWRVF010000213.1, from coordinate 55,314 downwards.
ACAATATGAAATATTTAGTTGAAATGGCTTAATTAGCATGGTATTGTCCTCTTGACTATTCATATCTAATTATGCAAGCTAAATCAAAGACATGTCACAATCTTAAGATAAAATAGAACTACTTTTAGGTTTATTAATTTATATATATATATATATATATATATATATATATTAGGATTGAATTTTTAAAATTTTAGAATTATTTCCATCTTTTTTACAAAAAAATTACAAAGTCTAGAATACATCATATTTGGATATGCCATGTAGAAGTATTATCTAACACATATTAGTTTGAGTCTAAAAAGATATCATTGATAAAATTCTTGTATTATTTACAATGCATTGATTAAATTTAAAATTGGCTTTTATATTTGCTTACTAATCTTATAACTATGCTAATATACAAAGTACTCAAATTATTTTTGTCTTAGCCTTGAATCAAGTATTTTTTCTACTTTAAATTTTTTATAGCTATCTATTTTAGCAGAAGGCAATAGTAGTTGCATTCTTCTTGATATGCTTGATTTTCTATAAGATTTTAAAAGAAAGGTATAAAAAAAAAGATGTACCTTCATGGATGTTAGTAGTTCTAATTGATAAACAACAAAGTTAATTTATTTTTGAATAAGAAATGATTTTAACCTTTAATAGTCCAACTTTTTGAATAATCAAGTAGTCTTTATATTGTATCAAAGCAATCATAATTTATTGCCAATTAAAAATGAGGATTTTTCTTTCTTCTATATATCAATTGATTCTTTGGAGCATACTTGAGCTTCTTCCAGAATCAAAGATACAAACTGAAAGAAGATGTATAAAGTAGTAAAATTTGTATAAAAAAAAAGCAATATATATATATATATATATATATATGTATTTAAGGAGAAATTGGAATAACTATTGCTAAAGACTAAAAAATATAAAGATTCTTAAATTAAATTAGAAGCAAAAAAAGAATTAACAAGAATGAAGAAGGCTTCACTCTTATCTTTATATATACTATCTATTTAATAATTACATAGCAACCTTCTATAGGACCTCAAATACATGTCTAATTTGCAAGACACATGTCAAACTTGTAAAATAAGTTTCCTATATGTGCACCACATACTTAACTTATTCTACAAGCTACCAACATATGGAACATGTAACTAATTTGTTAGTCAAGTTTTTAATCTATCAATCACCTATAGACATATATAAAGATGAAACCACATCTATAAAGCTTTTAAAAATCTTCTCTATAAGATATCATCTAATTAATCTATTTTTATTTACTTCTACATATCTATATTAACTAGATAATTATTAAAATAAATCTTATATCTATGACATTATTTTTCTTTCTAAAAACAAGTTCCACAAAGAGTGGTGATTACATATTGAAGAAGTCCAAAATGCATTGAATTGTATTTATCACATACTCTAATTTTTGTTCTTTTTTAAGATAGTTGATAGCTTTTCTTAGCCATCGATAGTATCTCATATCAAGATGAAAGGACCACCCTGAAAGCCTTTATTTTTTTATAAAGCATATAATGATATGGCCACACTTTTTATTCAATATATATATATTGATACTTTTTATAGCAATTATTAGCCTTGTAACCAAGCTCTCTATAACACAAATATGAATTATATTCTTTTTTATGCTTTTTATCTTACTCAGAAAGAAATTTAAAGCAAACCACATCAATTTGCATATTTTTTACTTCCAAATGTTTGTTAGAATTAAAAGATGTAAAAGATATCAAATAATTGGTATAAAATTGTAGACCAAGTAATAGACATGATGCTGAAATAGCTAATTATTACACTTCACAGCTTAACTAATAGCTTTATTAAGAGTTTGAAGATGAGATATAGACAGTAATAGATCCTTTATATTGTCTTGTAATCTCTAATGAAATTGACTTATCAATACATTTTCACTCTAATTAATATCACATATTAATTATTAAAATTTTAAAATATAAACAGATGCTAAATGTATTCTTTGTCAAAAGATTCAAATTTTAATTGTAGAAAAATCAATCTTATTATGTTTTTAAAATGCTTTTGCAAATGATTCCAAAAATATTTTTTAATTATTCAATATGAAAGAATTATTCTCAAATAATAGAACAAATCACAACAAAACTTGACTTAAGAGTAAGGTCCCAACCAAACCAATACAAGATACTTATATAGAATACTATTGAAATTGGAATAAAATAATAAATTATACTTAATATACAAAATCATAAAACTTTGAATAAGTTCCATCAAATTTTTTGAAAGGTTAATTCTTATTTCTTTTAATGTTGATATTGAATTGTTGTCTCAAATATATATATTTTTTAATCAAATAGACCTTAGTGATCGAATTCTCAAGATGACTTGTAATAATGGCTGAGGTGGTTTTGTTCTTTGACCATTATGTATGGTCATATAAAGTTCTTCACTTTGCTTAGACAAGATCTTTGTCTTGACTCTTAATGCTTTAAAAGCATTTATAAATAAATCTAATTTGATTTTTTTAGAATCTATCATATTAAATTCCTCACTTCTTATTATAAAAATGAAATAAGAAAAAACAGATACAAAAAATCAAGAGCAATATTAATCTAAAAGAGAGTAATTTACAACCTCTAAAATACTATAGTACTTCTAAGATGAGGAATAATCCGCTCTTTATTTAAAAAGATGAAGCTTCAATATTGTATTATATTAGTCTCAACAAATTGTTACATATTATTTAAGTAGAATCTTCTAGAACATTTTAAAACCTTCTTTCATTTCATTGTATGTATGTGATAGATGTGATGATACAAATTGCAAGTGGAATGTGCTATCTCTATGACATGAAGATGGCTTATTATGATTTAAAGCGTAACAATGTTATAATTATAGATTTTAAAGAAGACAAAATTTTAAATTTTAAAAAAATTAAAAAAAATAAATGTTATATACATGTTCGATTAATTGGCTTTAGCACATCCAAAGTTCAAGTAAACTTCTTCTGTGCATGTGCTTGAGCATGCACAGAATCAGCTTCTTGTTGAAGTGATATTGCTGGCTAACATCTGCCAACTCCTTATCTGTCAGTTGGCACTTGGCCAAAGCTTCCTGAAATTTTTCTTCTAACTGATCCTTTGAAGCTTGTGAAACACCAATGTCTTCTTCGCTTGACAGCAAGTTACACAACAATCATTCAGCATCCACTGCAAAGGGATCATGTGTTCTTGTTCTGTCCATACAACTAGTTGCAATTCCTCTCGACTCTTTTGTCGCATCCCACCTACCTCAAATTTCACCTTAGTTGTAAGAAATTCTTTAACATCAGGTTCTTGACTTAGGGGACCTAGCAGATCTTCCCTATCAGGTTATGCAGCCACAATGCGTCCCTGAAATGTACCCTTCAACTGCTTGACCTTGCCAAACCAACCTATTTCACATTTGTAACAGCTCGCATTTCCTCACCTCCCGGCAGTTGTGATGATGTCCCATCTGTAGCGATGACATCTATAAACTCTGCTCGAGTCTGCATCTCCATCTAAACTTTTTCACTATAATTACTGGTGGACCCCACTGTGGTGTTCTTCTCTTGCTGCTAGTTCTCTCTACAATCTGTTGATGCAGGAATAATAGCAGTTAGTTTTTCAAGAACCAGAGATTCCATTTTCATCTTCAATTTAACTTCACTCCTTTTGCTTAGAGTGCCCGCAACGATGTTCTCATAGGTCACATCACTCCCACATTCCGAAGTAGAGTAATCGCAAGATACTACTGAAGAGCCACCTGCAGTCCAGGATACTCTAGAGCGAAGACTCGGAGTGGATTGCAATACTCTAGAGCGAATAATTTTCTTGGATTGATTTTACTACAGCTTGAACTGCAGCTTCCAGCTCTAGGAACGAAGCCAAGGATACGCCACGGGAGATATCGATATCAGCGAATAACCGTCTCATCCAATCCTTGGAAGCAGTCCTCTCTCCTTAAAAAGAAACCAGTTTGAATGACCCTCTTTGTTTACCTGTTTTAACTTGTCTAAGTTCTATTGCATCACTTCAATCTCTCAATAGAGCTCTTTCCATTCCAACAGAACTTCTTTCTTAACAGCCGCTGCAATCTTGGGTTATCACAGCAATGTTTCCTCTGGAAGAAGATTTCCTGCCTTGCAACTCATCCATCACGACATAATGCACCACTACTTCACTACACCAATACTCCAATATGTCCTCCAACTCGTGCGATCTGCACTTCCATCCAATGACGCTGTCTTTCTAGAAGTTGAACTCCTTCATCAACTCTGTATCCTTGAAGTTAAGGTTTTTTTAAAAACCAATATCGTTCTGGAGCGTGACAATTATTTCATAGGACTCGGTTATCAGCCTCATCCAAACTCTCAGAATACTGCTATGACCCAATCTCAAAGTGTCTAAGAGTACACGTGACAACCAACCGGATATCTAGATCCGCACTGAATATTAAATTTCTTCCGCATCATTAATGGGTGTTGCTAAATAAGAAAATAGGATTCTTTACAATCATTTGAGAAGTTCTCAAAGATTATTAGAGCTAGAACCTACAACAAAACTGGGTGAAAACTAAAGATCAAATAGCAATGATGGACAACCTTAATCACTATCTAAACAATGAAAGTATTAAGAAGATATACAATAAGCAATCAAACAACTCTAATTCAATTACAATATATCCTAGCAACTCAAACGTATTCCAAAATCACTTACAAAACCACTACAAATACAATAAACACAATATATATATAGATGTAACATAAGTTTTAAATATTGTATATCTTTCAATTCTTTAAAAATGTGATCCAACTGTGTCTCAAAAATCACAAGGTGTCACAGCCACTTCATAAGCAAGAATTAAACAAATATACAAGTCAAGCCAAGATTTAAAGATTTATAATATATCTCAATTAAGAAGATTTATAACAATATGCACCAATAATTACTCTTGTTAAGTTAAAAGAAAGTCAAGTCATTTATTTGAAATAATCTATTATCCTAAAGACAAAATTTCAAGTTATTTTCCAATAACCACTACAAAAAAGGCTCTACAATTGTATTATTTATCTACAGTAATTTAGTCCTCATATTCTTAATTTAATGATTTTAAATCACTACCTTTAATCTTTGGATATGTTTTAATTAGCAAAAAAACTATTTATTAATTAGTTGAATTTATTATATATAATTCTTAAGAAATGGTTTTTTTCTAGTTTTAGAAGAATTAGTTAAAATATTCAATAAAATATTAAAATTTATATTATAATTTTTATCTAATATATCATAAAAATTATAATATCATAAAAAATAATTGGTTACTTCATCATTTGATATTTATATATATCTTACCTTATTTTGTATAATTATTATATTAAGAGCAATTATAGTAAAAAATATAATCACAAGATTAGAAAGGTTAGAAATAAAGTGTTGGATTTTAGAATAAGTAATGAAAACCACTTACTTATAAACAATGATTAGAATTACTCATTATTTTAGATACAACATTTTATCTTTGGTTTAAAATTTACAAGTACCAACTCCTAATAAATTTCTTCTTGTGCACTAGTTACCAAGCCACACAAAGACAACATTGCTCATTTGAATCAATTAGGTTCTAACTTAGGTTTGTATAATGCAATATAAAATTCTTACTAAAACAGACTTAGATATTTAGGAGAGAGAAATATATATATATATATATATATATATATATATTATCTGACTTTTTATTTTAAATTATATATCTATATTTTATTTTTATTCTTTTATTCTTTTATTATTATTACTTTTTAATTTAAATTTATATAATTTCAAGCAAAAGAACAAATAAAAAAATATCTTAACATAAAAAGGATTAAATTAGAAAGAAATTATAATACAAAAACAGATCTTATAAAATAAATATATAATTTAATAGAAATGCAGTTTCAATATTTATTAATGCATTACATTAAGCTTGTAATTAAGTAATAAGTTACAATAAAGAAAATAAAAATGATTAGTAATATAACTTATCAAAAAATAATTATATTTATGTCAATTAAGCTAAACATTCCAAATACGACTAATATCTAAAAAAAACATATTTAAAGGAATGATAGAGCATTGACTTTGAGTTAAAAAAAAAATACACAAAATGAGAATTTTTAAGAGTTTTAGTGAATTTTTTTTAAAAATAATATGACTTTGGCACTATTTTTTTTTTTGAATTTGATAATATTATTTTAAGCTCAAATATTATATTTAGATTTGATAGTATAATTTTAGAATTTAAAAATATCAAAATTGCTAGTTGAATAATAAAACTACAAATTGCAATACACTTTTAGAATTCAATAATAGATTAAAGTGTCACAATAATAATAGAGTTAGAAACCTAATCAATAGTTTATTTTTTAGTTAAAATTGATAGTTTCAAAAAACACAATACCAAAAAATAATTATCATGTGATGGTTTTAGGACAAAAGTAATAAGGTTGTGAAGAAGAGTCTCTTTAAATAAGACAAAGCTACAACTTACATGTTTTCAAAAATATAAAATAAACAACAAACATGTAAAATTAACAAAACTAAAAATATAAATTGTGTGTAATAATAAAACACTTATAATAATAAAAGTAAGATCCTACACCAAAATTCTAAGAAATATAATGCATTTTAAGATTGTTTCCATTATACAATACATTTTAATGCATTTTTAACCAGTTTTATTTCACCTCAAAACATCCACATTGCTGCATCTTCAAATCATGTATTCTTGTTATTATCCACCTTTGAAGCTCTTATGTAGCACATCACTCAGTTTTGCACATAAAATGCACAAAAATCATATTTTTTGTTCACATGTATCTCGCAAGTCTTTTGATTCATCAACTGCTGTTATTATCCTGGTCTTACCTGCTCGCTAGTTTGTTTTAGTTGTAAGATTTGTTTCAAAATTATTTCACTACAAATCCAATACACACCATGTTGTACTCGCTCACCCATCAGACCTTAATGTTGCTATGATGCTCTTCTTGTTGATAATCTCTCCAATCTAGTTTTTTGCCGACAATTAAATCCTACACATCTTATCATACTACCCTCTGCTTGTTGCTGAATCATAGTCTTCTTGCAAATTCCGCCACTCCTCAATCACACTTTTGGGTGCCTCCATAGTATCACACAAATGGCTTATGGCTGGATTCCTCATAACTGCATTCTAGTTGCTTCTCTTATTGTCACTCTTCTTGCATTCTCTTTGTGCCGAACTTCTCCTCGCTTCATAATCGTCTTTCCACAATACTAAATTGCTCTCTTTTATTCTTCTACTTTTTTATCGCATCCTTACTTCCCTTCGCTGTCCACTTAGTCATTGCCTAGGTTTGCTCTTTGGCCTTGTTGTTGTTGTTATATATATATATATATATATATATATGTCTTTTCCACTGTCTACCTCGCTAGCTCCTAAACAAAATTCTTGATTGAGACTTTCTGTTTGCACCTTGCTCTCTCCACAACTCACATGCAGTCTCTTGATGTTTGGCTTGTTGCGTTCACCTTCACTAAATTTCTGGGTTTGTTTTGTCTTTTATCTTGATATTGTTGTCATTCCAAGATGCCCTGAATTGTCCTACGGCCACATAAAACCTCCGCACTGATCTTGTTTGTTCACAGTTCTGTTGTTTGCCGCTTTCACAGAATCCACCGTTGTCGTATTTAGTCCTTTGATTTCCAATCTTGTGAAGTTTGGAATGCCTCCAGCACGCTTCTAACTCAAATCGGTTGTGAGAAAACTTGTTGCCCCTTAAGCACAAGCAGACACCCTTATTTCGTTTTCTAGTTTGCCTGCTATTTGCCCTTCGATTACATTTCACCTTTGAATCTAGTTCGCCTTGGTACCTCACCCGCACAATTTTGGTTCGCCCTTATTCACTTGTTTTCACTTGATCCCTTCTCGTCGTGCTCCTTTAATTGTTGTTGTTGGTTTGCTCACATTGAATCACTCTGTAGCTCTCCTTGCTGAATTAAATTGCTTAGCTGCTGATTTTCGGCACTCCAAGCTAGTACAATCACTTCGTTACCGCATGTCGTTCTCAATTGTACTTCAACTCTCGCAAACAAGTCGCCGCTGAGTCAAGCTGATCATTGTCATTGCACCAATTCAATGCTTCATACATTTGCCGCAACAAGTCGATGCTTTGCACATCCCCAGAATCCTTGCGCACACAATTACACACCTCGAAAATACACATCACATTCAAAAAATCCAATACAAACACACAAATCTTACCATATTTTATTTTTCCAGAGAAAACAATTATACAAATAGAAAGAGAATTTGTTTCTTCCTCCAGCTCTCAAGTATTCCCTCGTCGATACTGCCTCAGCTGGCCTACTTAGTGAGAAATTGAACATAGATGTACTATCCCTGTGCGCAAGGATTCTGGGGGTGTGCTCGAGCTTCACTAGGCTTGTTATTTCAGAGGTAACCCACCAGCTGCCTCGAGATACGAAGTTCCTCCAGAGCCACTGATCAATCATAACAAGAAGGATGGCACAGGAACCTCTGTAAGAATTTCTTTTCTTAAGAGCTAAGTGCCACGAATACCCAAGAATAGTAGCAAATAACAGCACATTTTACCTTTGTAGAGGAATGCCTGGAACATTACTGCGGTTGTCCGAAGCAACCAACGAGCACATCCTTCCATCCACTTGTAACACCTTCTGGAAGACCAGGTCTGTCATCAAGACTCAAATCCAAAGATATACCAGTTCCTCACCTAAGCGTTTTTGTAGACGAGCTTTCCTGAGATCCGGATTCTATGCACACAATATTCAATATTTTATGTGAGAATGTCTGTCCAGGGTTCACAACTCAACTTTGACTAGCAATGGGGAATGCAATGCGGGTTGAAGAAGTGTAAGCTTACAACGCTGTCCTAGACTGCATCGTCCTCATCTGTCACCCTTCATATGCTCTTCTCATCTTCTAGAGCTCAGCATGCATCGTTGCGAGATCGATCTGCGTCAGGTCAGCAAGTCAATCTGATTTTTTCACACTCATAAGCTCATTACACACACGATGCCGCAACTCTAAAGGAAAACATCCCATGTTATAGAAGACCCATGAAAACATTCCGAAGAACCTACCGAACCCACAACTGGGTTCAGCTCAGATTGTTTGTCCTAGAATCGGGAAAAAGTATTTGAGGTCTGACACCCCACGTTTGAGCTCATTTGCAGAACTACTGCACCTGCAACGACCTCGGTTGCGGACCACACCATGCCCTTCTGCACACACAACACACTTGAACTCCTGTTCTCAACAAATTCCGTTCTCCAATTGCAGAGAACAGGAATTCATGGGACAAAACGCTCCAAACAAAGGTTTTTGAAACACCCCAGCTCATTCCAGATCCTCTACAGTTCTCATGCTCACTGACTTCTGAACTTCCAGTGCAACCCCCCTCCTCTTCTTGCAATGCAGGTGGCACACTGCGATCGTTTTGGCTCTAGCTTCGACATCCAAAGTACCAGCAAAAACTGTGAAGACTTCATGGGTTCCGAGATTGGGCTGCTCTCAGCAGCAGCTTCAACCAATTCCACGCTAACTGTTTAAGGAGATGACATGTGAAGTGGAAATACAGCAAAGGAGAATGTGGGGCTTCCTGTGGGAACTGAGCCACATGGGGATTGTGGAGCAGCAGCAGCGACGGCGGCGGCGGCGCTAGATTCCTGCATCACATGCATTGACGATGAAGATGAGTAGCGATGCTGGCGATGAGTGGCGATGGCCGTTGGATCAAATCTGCTTTGCTTTTGTGGCCCCCTGTTGGCTTGACTATTCTTATTTCTAGTTTCTGTCATTCTGGGGACTTGTTCCAAAATTAGGGTTAAATAGAGTTGGGGTATTGGACTCTCCAGTAAGTATGTTTGAAACATTCTTTCGAATGCGGCTTTCCTGTGTAGGATAATTAATTAATTAATTAAAAAGAGAGGGGAAAAAGAAAAAGAAAAAGAAACTTTTTTTTACAAAAAAAAATTTGAATTGTGATCAAACTAATGTATGGTGTTAAAAATAAACTTAACAATATCTTAGTTTCGTGTTATTTTTAATGGTGCACCTACCAAATGAATTCTTTAGTTTTTGTGCAAACTGATGGATTGGTTAATACATTGATTTATATTTAACTTTTATTCTTTTTATTCTTTTTCTAACAAATATAGTAGGATAAAGTTTTTAAATGTTACTTATTCTTAATGAAGTTAGTAACTTGAATAAAGTTGCAATTGCTGTTTAGTCTGAAGAAATTCAAAGAGAAATGAAGAAATTCATGTAAATGTAGTGAAAGGCTACTGTAGATATTAAACACTGGTGTGTGACATGGTTCAATAAAGATTAATTGTATTAAGATTCCAGTGTGATTTTAAGTGAATACATCACATAAGTACTAAAAAAATAGGATCAGTATTCATAGCCATTTTACCCTAACACGGTGGTTATTTTTTAAATACCATTTTTACCATTTTAATGAAACAGTGTATCCAATTAGAAATTTCATTACTTTAACCCTATAGAGCATTAAGTCACGTGCGTCCAAAATCATTGAATTGTGTGTGTTTTCTTTTCTTTTCTTTTCTTTTTTTCTTTTTGATGATGCCAAACTTCTAAGAAAAATTTGGCCTTGTTGATTTGGCCTTCTTTTTATACTCATTATTTCAACATTCTTGCTCCATTGCATTTGTTTGTGATATTAAGTATTTTTTAGAATGTCTTATGTTGCATTTTTCACTTCCTTTGATACCTCTGGTCATTTAGTTCATATCCATTGTGCACGTATGTATTTTGTGCATGTGATATGTGATGTTTAACACATGAAATGGGCGCTTTACCATTAAATTTATATATATTTAAATATATCCATGTATGTATATGTATTTGTATATATAAGTGATATTTATATATTATTATTATATTTTATTATTATTATTGTTATTATCTTGTTCTGATAATGTTTGAGTTTGTGCTTTTCATTTATATGCTATGTTTATTGTGGATATTTTAGCTACAATTGTTACACAATTTAACCTCACAAATCTTCAAAACTTTATTAAAAAACATTCATCTTTAAAACAATACCAAATCAATAAATTTTTTTTTGTTTATGACGCTTGCTGCATTATTATTTTTTTATTTGTTTTATGAGACGTCAGTAAAATGAATGAGCTTTAAATAAACTGCAAATAAACATACTTATTAGATCCTTGATGACTCTTTTTAGCATTGGCAGTATTAGATATTTTCCTATCATTTTGTTTCAGAAGCAAACTATATTCTTTACAGTATTATTAAATTTCTAATATATTAATAAATTGTATAGAATTATTATTTACTAAATTATTAAATCAATCAAAATGCAGAATTTCGCATGCTACAGATTAAAAATAAAAATAGGCTGTGCTTTTTTGCTTTTTTAACGGTGCCCATTTCACGCATTCATCTGAAAAACAAGAAATCGATGAAAGTCGAACCAGGAATGTGACTTTATAGACCACAAATAAATCACGAAATACACGGGCGAAAATGCATTCGAAAACATTCAGTACTCATGGAACACAAAACGCTACATTATCATGCAAAAACAACAAAGAAGTCATTGGAATGAGGGCAGAATACAAAAAAGTATCCATTTTCCAACGTTCAAAATTTCGAAACGCATTCATGCGCAATTACACCCATATCCAAACCCTCAAAAATAGTGTCACATTGCAAACATATGCATTTAAACTCAAGTTGCTTTACCGCAAAAACTTCCACAAGTCAAACTCTGCCTCTATCAAGACACAAAGTACTAAAAATAAAATTTGTATTTATGTAATCATTTTGTGGACCACCACCATTAAATCCAACAAACAGTGGAATGTATCACAAAGTGATGTGTATCGAAACCAAGCCCTCTGTTTCTGCACACGTTTCAATTGGGAGCTGAAAGCCATCAAAGAGAAAAACACTGCGAGCTCGCTTGCTCGCTCGATCGCTGGCAGGGCACAGTGTCGCTGCGACAGAAGAGGAAAACAAACACCAAGCAGACGCCTCCTCCCGCGCAGATATAGAAAAAAGGGGCTCCCTAATCAATGGACAGCTTCAAACCGCGGCGAGTCCCGCAATGGTTGCGGAGTCCCGAGCCTTTGCCCCTGAGAAACAGGTGTGCTCTGCACCGGGCTCACTGTTGCCACGCCACGGCGCCAACAGTAGCCGCGACGAGCCCATGACACCGCCTGGAGGAGGGGTCAGGCCGGGGCAGGGCCGGGGTCGGGCCAGGCTAAAGAAAGGGGAGGGGCGGGGAGGGCGGGGGAAGCCCGAGATTGCGATGCCTGCTCAGGGTCTGGCTGCTTGACTTCAGGAGTGAGCGCCGGGCGGGGCACGGGTGCGCGTCCCGGACCCGACGAAGTAGAGGGTGGACTACCCCCTTCCCGAGGACTTGGACCGCCGTTCGTGTGCTTTTTTCCCGCATTTGCTTGAGAAGGAAGAGGTCGAGGAGGAGGAAGAGGAGTGGGGAGAGGGTGGTGCTGTTGCTGGTGCTGTAAGCCTGCCTGCCTGACTGCGTACCCTGCTTGTCTGTGCCTCCGACGATTCTATCCGTCACTCCACGTGCTGTTTACCTGCAAGAGTGTGCTCGCTCTGGCGCATCTGCCAATTGCCGGGGAGCTTTTTGGCGCAGGGTATTGCTTCCAGTGCCCGGCCTTTCCTCGTTGCGGACTGATCTGTGTGGCCCGTGCAGGGGTGTGTGTGTGTGTGTGTGTGTGTCAGAGAGAGAGAGAGAGTGGCTAACGTGAGAGACGTTTCCGAGGTGGCGCGTCGTGGTGCGTGAGTGATTTCGACAGACAGTGTGGTTCACGACGTGCGCGGGCTGAGGGATGTTTGGACCCCTGCTGGATTCGGATTGTGGGGAGTGGTGAGTTTGGTTTTTCCAGGGTTCTGTGTTGCAATCGCGCGATTTGGACGGTTCCCGGAGCTGGGCTGGTCGTGAGTGGAGTGATTTGGATGTGGTCATGGTGGGCTGGGTTCGATAGCCAAGTCGCGGCGACTTTTATTTATTTACCTCCTTAGTTTCATTAATGCGGTTCGAGAAGCGCAGAGTTTGGAGCTGCGAGGATTTTTTAAATTTTTTGATTCGATCTCCTCCCTTCGAGAGCAGCCTTGCAAGTGGTGTTGAGGCATTGTGGATTTTGCAAGCTCGAATGTGATGTGGATCTGAGGAGGGAGGTTAGAGTTGATTTTTTCCAATTGATTGGTGCTCGGATTGCCTCGTTCCGAAGCTCATGTCTATAACGGTTGTTGCTCGGGGAGCGAGTGCTAGTTGTAGTCGCCCACAGATTTTGTAACTTACAGAGGGTTGTAAAGTGGGTGCATTAGCGAGAACGCGGATATTGGTCCACACTTTTAGAGGAGATCTGTGTGGAGCAGGTTTCATAGTCACCCGAGTCCTCCTTCGTCTGTTATGATTTGTAGTTCCTGCATTGGCATTTCTCTGTATTGTGAAACTGCAATGCCGTTGAGTTGTCTGAAATCTTTGTCTTCTATCAATTAGCCCTTTCACGAAGTGCGAGATGGAAACTGTTGAATGGTCCTTCCTGTGGTTGCGCTGTGGTCGAAGGAGCTCAGAATAGAAGAGATTAGCAATTAATCTCAATAACATCATAATTTTTTTCTGAGATTCGAGCATATCAATCATGTATCAGCGCAATTTTCTTTCCATTGAGGAACTCAGATCCACAGTCTGCACTAGATGGAAATCTCCGCATGGTTCAACCGATGGCGAGCGCCTTAAGTTCCTTGGAAGTCCTTAGATTGTTGGGTGTCCTTCTGGTCTGGTGACCTGGAGCTAGAATTGTAATGTTTCTTCAATAGATTCGCGTTGCTGACATTGTAGCAGGTCTGATGTCACTTTTTTCCTACCTTGTGGATGGCAGGTTTCAGTTGTGCTGGAAAATATTAGGTTATGATCGAAGAATGTTTTAAGGTGCTGAAAGAGTGTATTCTATCTCTACTTGTTTTGGAATTTTACTGAGATTGCTCGAGTTGGGTTTAGCCTGCTAGGAAGGTGGACATTTGGCAACAGGATGTAGTATAGTAACGATGCAATTGCATCGTTACCATGACTTTTTGGTGATCCTGTTCAAAGACAAGCTCGTTTGCACCTGGGACAATTTTGAATATCTACTGGCAATCTAATGGGACCATACATCAAATTGTGAGATTAATGTTGTGCAAATATACATTGCAAGACTGTGCAGTCTGTTATTTATTTTTGAAAACAATTTTAACTTTTTTATTCTATCGAATTGGGATACAGGTGTACCTGGCTAATAGATTAAGGAGAACCCTTCGGTTGAACCACATTACCTTCAAAGTTTTTTTCAATTTGGTGGACGGTTATTGTTCAGTGAAGTTTTCTGGATTTATCGAGGACATTGGTTCTTAGATCGAGCTGGGTGGCGCTGGAAAAAGCACAGATGTCCGAAGGGGGATGTTTTAGGGAAAATAATCATGAAATGGATTGATAGATTCAGGGAGAAAGTCCACGCACAGTTACCGTTATCTCCGCGAGCTGCCCGACAGTTTTCTGAAGAGGGCGGCAGCCCTCATTTCAGGTGATACTATGATACTGTCTCATATCAATGTGCTTGTTTTGTGTTAAAGTTTTTAGATTATTCTGAAACCACTCTTTGCTGGATTGGACTTTCGTCAAGCATAAAAAGGAATCTGTTGTTTTTGTTAGTGATCATCTATTTCCATCTCAATATTTTTTGAAGCACAATGCCTGAGGTTTTGATACAGCTGACATTCTCGATTGTCTCGGCTCCTTCTGTCACGGAATGTGCTATTGTAAAAAAACATCGTATACTAGATGAGCTCGTCTTGGTTGTTATGATCTAGCAGCCATTCTTAGAGATTAGAGTCGTTGGGTTTCTCTATTTCTTCCTGTTAGTCTTTTGCTTACGTCGAACGTCGCATGTAAACGCGGGGAGAGAGAGATAGAGAGGTCTGAAGGGTTATCGAAGTCTGGACTTGAAGAGCACTTGTTGGAGACACGTAGAGCGGAATTGTGCATCTGTAAGTGGTTTATAACAGTCCTGGTTTCAGAGTAGGGAGTTTTTGTTTCAAGCCCAATGTTCTCTCCTCTTCTGATCAAATTTTTCGTGTGTTGAGGTTTTCAGGGACACAAATGAGTCCGAACAGGACTTCAAGAGGGCGTGGGATGACTTTCGCTCTGCAATCGAGAAGGTACATCTTTTGCACAGCTTTCTGGAGCTCATTAGCTCCTAACATCTTGTTTTAGGTGTTAAAATTTGATTTAGCACTAGACGACGATGTCTTTTGAGGAATCTTCTAATACTTCATCTGTTATGTCATGCAACAGTTTTGTGGTTTTATTGTCTGGTTTATTCTGAAATTAAATGGGTATATCTGTGCAAGTTCACAATGTATCTTACTTGTGGCCATGTTATGTCTGTCTGGTCTAGAACTTTCAGCGGCTTCAATGTGAACACTTAACTATCTTACCAACCTTGCTGTCAACAGGGACTT
Source organism: Physcomitrellopsis africana (assembly GCA_036785485.1). NCBI lineage: Eukaryota > Viridiplantae > Streptophyta > Bryopsida > Funariales > Funariaceae > Physcomitrellopsis > Physcomitrellopsis africana. The sequence goes on along the minus strand of JAWRVF010000213.1, from coordinate 39,717 downwards.
TTTGTCATACTGAATTTTCTTCTCTGCACTTTTTGTTTTATGCAGGAAAAAGAAGAAGCCCTGGAGAATGTCATAAGTCTTTTCTGCAAGATCTCTCGGCGAACTGGCAATCCTGCCAGGCTTGCTCAGACGTACGGCTCAATCATATCCGCCTTCTCATACACTGATGTATTCTCATTGCACTTGATCAGGTTCAGTTGTTAGAAATCCATCAAAGACGAAACAATCCGTAAACACTTGACAAGGTCGACACCTATTTGTGAAACTGTTTGGTTGTTTGGCAGACTTGTTGATGGGCGAGTGTTCGCATTTGTGGTTGCAAAAGCACTTGTTACGGACGTCGAGAAGCTGCTAAAGACCAGCCCCGATGAGCAGTTGCAGCCAAATGCTATTCTGAACTACTTTTGTGGAGAACTAAAAGTATGACCTTTGGCACATCATAGTTTAGTGTAAACAGAGTAGTATGTGACTAATTTTCCATGGTGAACATTGTATATGTTTTGCATCATGTTTCTTGTACTTTTCCAAGTTGTTTTTTCAAAATCACTTCTTTCTGTGATAGAAGCAAGGGTTATGAGGAAGATTTGTAACTTCAGATTTATTAGTTTCTATTTCAAACTTTCACTCCTTTCAGATTGCCGAATATCTAAATTAATTATTTGAGTATATGTGCTGATTATCGTGGTTTGGTTGTGTGTATGCAGGGAGACGTAAGTGCTGGTGGCAACCTGCTTTTCGCTCTTGAAGGCCTTGTTACACCGGTATTCTTCTCTCCTATGTCATAGTATTGGCAATTGTTGCTATTTATCGATGTTGAAATGGTTCGTAGGTCGATTGCTGATGCTTTATACTTGAAATTTTGAAGGAGTTTTTGTTCCATTCCATAATTGTGGCACACATGGGTTTTCGTCGTTATTACAATGGATGAAGCTGTTATTTTAGTTGCTTATAAATTTTTCTTCACTTCTACATGCACTGAAACAGTTGTGTCTCAGTATTACATTCTTTTTGCCTTTGTATTGGTAGTTAACTAATGCTGAATGACAGTGCGATACAACAAATTATGTCCTCGTTTACTATTGTTTCTTCTTTTTTGTGCAGCCATTGGACGTCCAGCCACTACTCGAAGCTGGCCTTCTTTCTTCTCTTGTTGTTGTTCTGTATCACCTTCTCCACTCTGCTGACTCTGCCAGTTCATTTAAGGCAGTGGACAGTCCTACAACTCTGGATAGCCCGAGATCCACAGATAGTGGTGGAGACGAGAACAGGCGAACTGTGGTATGTCCACGAGGGTTTCTCCCAAGATGAGAAGATTTGGAAATTTTCCTTAGCCTTTCTAACTTAATCATCTTGTTTGGCAGGGGCAGTACATCTATGTTATGATTCTCAACTTGTGTACATTGCACTCAAATTATGTGTACATTTCAAGTCTCAAGTGTTCTCTGGTTTTTCTGTACAAAACTACGATAGCAATTTAATCAGTAATTTAGAATGATGAAGTTGGTTTGAGGAGATCGATGCCGATTGAAAATTTGAGTATATAGATACTTGTCATACGCTCTCACCAAGGTTATGCTACATTGACGAGAATCACCATATGTTCTGATGTTATGTTTGTGTTTGCACTTTCAATGTGATTTTTAGGTCTTTTCAAGCGTTGTTCATTTAATGAAGGCATTGGCACGGCATCCTGGGGCAGCACAAACATTGGTAGAATCTGATAGATTTCAGCATATGTTCCATATGGTTGTCACGGGATATAAAACGCCTTTGATACCTACATCTCAGAACAGGGAGATTATAACAACCCACTTAGCACAGCTCTACCGCCACGTTTTACAGGTTGGTCACTTTCTGTACATCTGTAACCACCACAAGGATTTGATATTTGACAATTTTTTCTATGAATGAGTTAAATTTCTTATGAAGGTCTGCATCTTCTTTAGGCCGAGATTTGACCACCTAGCTCTTGGACATACCCACAGTGGTGACTTCTAAGAGCATTCTGGTAAAATTTCGAACAGAGTTTGTCTTAAATTTTCCTTGTCTTACCTCTGTATCAACAGCTGTAATAATTCGGTCATATTGGTAATGATGCAGATATTGGAGTTGCTGCTGATTAGCGATAATGGTGCAACTGCACAGTATATTCAAAATCAAGAGCTGGTGCGTCTAGATAGGATGCATTCCTTTTGTATTTTAGAAAGTAATCGCTGGACAATGTTCTTTATATATGATACACACTGATGTTACTTATTTTTATACATACTGAATTTTATTGAATAGCTATTGCCTCTAGAGTACCTCCGAGTTTCCTCTTAGCTAATGTTTCTTTACACAATATCAGGGAGGGCAAAATATTTTACTGTAAGCTGGACATTTTCTTAATGTTTCATGTATCAGTCATACATCCTATTGTGGAGTAACATGTATCTTAGGCACCTGCTTATCATGACAAGTGGGTGTGGTGGTTCAGGTTAAAGTACTCTTGACTCCTGTTATGAACTTTGTGAAGCATTCTGGTGATGACAGCTACATCGTATCTGTTGTTTCCCTAATCAAGAATGCGATTCAGCTGTCTTGTCGATCAGGTATTTCCAGCTTTTGGGACTTAAGTTTGTCTGTTGCTTCGTGCAGATTGCATTTGCATCCATCTCAAGGCTGTACATGGTGTTGAAGTTTTGTCAAAGCGTTTGTCGGATTATATGTTGCTGTATTGTTTAATCTTAGCAATATTCACTTTTCGAATTGATCATCGAAGATTTTACTTTCTATTTTATATAAGATGTAGCACAAGCAGTTTGTGTCAGGTGCTCAGGCTTTGTGTTTTTTGCTATCAAACCAACAAGTAAATTTGCTTATTAGCCTATACATATCAATTTGTAATCCAATTCATCTACGATATCAAGCCACTCATTTACTTTTTAACAACAGGTCTAATTCAAGTGCAGTTTGTGGAGCTAGTTTGTTGAAAGGCTAATTGTAGGTGATGAATTCGTTGATTTGATACTTATTTGCACGTTGTTGTAACTACTTCGTCTTGTTTTTTTATATTGCAGAAGCTGGCGGAGTTTGTTTGAAAAAAAACCTTGAGAAAGAAAATGGTTATGATCTTTTTTTGCAGCTAGCGTTGAAACTTTCAGAATCGGCACGTGATATATCTACTGAGAATCAGACAGTAGATCGTGAAGTCATACCGCCGCAATTGTTGCGGTTGTTGGACATTATAGGGGAGTTAGCTCAAGTTGGGACCGGAAAAGTTGGTGTACATTCTGGCAGTGCAATTGCAGGAAAAGCTGGGAGGCTTCCGCCAGATAGTCAGTTGAATTCGAAATCTGAAAGCACTGGGTCTCCTGTCGGAGCGTTTCTGGATGGGAAACTTCGAGATCCTCACTCTGTTCAGATTTTCCAGGATCTTTTCTTGAAAACAAACATTATCGCTTTGCGAGTTGAATTATTGGATCGCCTGCTTCGACTCTTTGCTGGTCACCCGGACAACTACGGTTTTGTCCAGGAACTCCGAACAATGCCTCTTTTTATTCAAAATATGGGGAATTATCCATCTGTACTACAGGAACGTGTCTTAAAGGTTCTAGAATATGCAGTTATTAGTGCCAACTGTGTCCCTGATCAGGAATTGTTTTCACTGTGCTACTTGGTCCAGCAACCATTGACATCGTCACTAAGAATAGCTGTCTTAACATTCTTCGAGAAGCTTCTCTCCTTCGACAGGCAGTATAAGAAGGTACTTCGGGAAGCTGGAGTTATGGATTTGTTAGTGGACGATCTGAAGAAATGTGAACCGCCAGTTAGCTCTGCTCAAAGAAGTTTTAAGAGTGACGCGAATCCGATTAGAGCCAACAGTGTTGGTATACTTCAGCTTGAGCGGGAGTATTCGTCATCTCGTAGCCAATTAATATTTGAAGATGCAGCCACTAATGTGATAGCATGGAGTTGTTTAATCTCCCTATTGAGAAAAAGTGAGGGGAATCAGGTGATGTTTCGGAAGTTGAACGGGATTGCGGCTGTGTTCCCTCTTTTGGCAGCCCCCAAACATCGGACCAATGTATTAAAGCTGCTTTCATGTCTTATAATCGAAGACTCGAACCAGGTAAAGGGTGGCCGTCAAAATTTCCTCTCTTTTCCTGTCAATCCTGTAATTGATCACCTTCATTTAAAGATGCTTCATAATTGATGAATTGTCCGACGGTAGGCCCATTCTTGTCTCTGCTTATTTTCTTTCATTAATGTTTATGTAAATAGTCTCAGCTTTAAAATTAAACTTAAAAAATTGAGGATGTCGAACGACTTGTGTAATCAATTTATGATGACATTTATCAGATGAATCATTTGAGCACCCGCAACTGATTGTGACAACTTGTTATTGTTTCATGGGAATCTCTTAAGGCGCATAAGGAAGAGCTGAAAGCTCTCATTGAAGCAGTCCGTACGAGCTCTGTCAAGAACTTAGAAGGAAGACAGTGGCGAGTAGAGCTAGAAACTAAAGAAGATGTTTTATGGATGATCTGGAAGGTTCTTGTTGCAAATCCCGCATTGAAGATTGTTTTTGGGGATGCCCAAGGATTTTCTCTTCTCCTCTCAGTCCTTGAGAGCATTCAAGCTGATGATCATTCTGTAATAACAAGCCTGAAGTCTCGACTTGATGAATATTCTGGTGAAGGCTCGCCCTCTCCTCCTAGAGTAAATTTGCGAACTGAACTCTTCAGTGCTCTTTTGCACGTCGTGGTTGCAGCTGTGGCTGAGACCCCCATGAATCGCAATCTTCTGCACGACTGTCTTTTATCGCAGAATTTTAAGCGACTCCTATGCTCCTCGGGATTTATCTGTAAAGATTTTGAGGAAAAATTTGCCGAGCTTCTGTTTGATCTGGCACTTGAAAGAGTTCACTCGCCTTCTCAAAATGCTCGAGGGCTGCCAATCCTGCTACATAATGATAAAGTTGGCCATGAATATTTCCAACTTCCTGGAATCCGTGGGTCTTTTGTGGTTGATCTAAATCAAGCTCGGGATGAGGAAGAGGTCTTCAATGCATCTGCTATTGAGGTTCTTCTGTTTTGTCTGTTACAGTTCTCTTTGAAACTGCAGATGCGGGTGCTCATACGTCTGAAGAATATCGCAGGGGCTAGTCCTCGCAATCAAGATGCTCTTAGTGCTGTTGGTAAGTGTCTGGCAATCGTTGGTTTGGTTAATCTACCATCTATTTCTGTGGACAGGGTTATCTTTGGAAGTGAAGCATAAAATGCATAACTTGAATGTTGTCTCGCTTTAACATCCAGACAATCATGTTTGCTAGTTCTTAACTTTTCGTCAGAGCAGGCTGCGTGGGCCTACTGTTGGAGGCGATTCGACTCATGCTGCCAAACCCTTCATCCCTGCTTACTTGCGCCCTGCAGATAGTGGAAGTACTGGGGTCTTTCAGGTAAGTTCCACTCTATAATTTTCCATATCCATGAGTCCCTATTATCTTGCTCATTCTTTTTATACCCTCTTCCAGCTTTAGCAGTTTTGTGTGGTATGCCAGTGCGTTATGCGAATTGCTTTCATTGACCTATGTTTCATTTCCAGGCTCTCGTCGTCTGAGATCCGCACCCTGGGGAGATACATCTGGCAAAATCGTGATGGATCAGGAGGTCAAATTGGAAAGAGCATTCTGGAAACAGTGAGGAGGATGTGGTCCATAGAATTCGTTCCTGATAGTCTCTCTCTCTCTTCCTTCATTGAATTTCGGATGTCACGTATGGGGCACGCATGCATTCGAGTTCCTTTCACTGATAGGTCGTGGCCTCCAGCAGCAGGCTATTCTTTTGTTTGCTGGATTCGCCTGGAAAATTTCAAAGATCAAATTGCGACTGTGATAGAATCCAGTGTTCCGAAATCTAATTTGGCTGGTAAAAAGCAGAGCAGCTCAGGTCCCGTTCTCCGGATCTTTTCCGTTAGTACAGCTGAAGAAAAAAACACAACCTGTGTGGAGTTGTTAATGGATGACTCGGGGGGTTTGAAGCTGGTTACTAGTCCCACATCATTTTTATTCTTCAAGGGCGTTCATCTAGAAGAGGGCAGGTGGTATCACTTGGTTATAGTTCACAATAAGCCAAATGCTCTGGCAGGACTTTTTCAATCCAGTTTTGCTTATCTGTATTTGAATGGCAAGTTATGTCACACTGGAAAGCTTGGTTATGCGGCAACTTCTGTTGGAAAGCCATTGCAAGTGAGTGGATTGGATGACCTTAACTACTCGTTTGAGAATCATCATTTCATATCAGTATTTGAAACATGTGGTTTTTTACGTTCATCCAATCATCATGCTTGTTTTACATTATCTTTGAAGGTAGTTGATTGTAACAATAATTGTGACGAGTATATAAGTGTCCATACTGTCGATCACAATGCATGTGTGCAAAAATAATTTAACATGTAAGGCTAAATAGGCTTATCTACTTTTCATTGTGTAACTTGTACAGGTGATCATCGGGACACCTGCCGCTCAAGCTGAAACATGCTCAATATCATGGCAGCTTGGGTCCTGCTACTTGTATGAAGAAGTGCTGCCAGCAACCGCTGTTTTCTTCATGTATGTTATGGGGCGATCTTACCGGGGTTTATTTCAGGATCCAAATATTGTACGTTTTATACCTCAGGAAGCTTGTGGAGGTGGAAATCTTGCTGTCTTGGAAACTTTGGATATTGAACAACAATCAAGTTCTGTAGCTCAGAGAGAAGGATCTGTGAGGGGAGCAGGAGGTTCATTGAAGATAGAAGGCAGGGGATCTATGTGGGATATGGAAAAGTTTGCCAACATTGCACATGTCTCGGGTCGGAAGTTGATTTTTGCATTTGATGGTACTTTCTCAAATGCGTCAATGTCGACAGCCGCCGTTACAATGGTGAATCTTGCGGATTCTATGTCGACAAGCACCTTTCCGTCTGGCGGTAAGTATTCGTTTCTGAGTTCTTTATGGGTTGTTTAGGGGTGTTATACGCAATTCTTAGCTTGATTACTTGTAGAGGAAGTGTGAAGCACTAAGCTTCAGCTGATACACGTGATACTTGTATGCATCTTCCAGGTGTACCTCATGCTGCTGAAATATGTGGTGACACCCGTATCTGCGCTCCATTAAATATTGCTGACAATCTACGTAAGGTTGGTGGCGTGGCCGTGGTTCTGGCAATGTTAGAAGCTTCCAAGTCTTGGGAAATGCTACACTTATCTTTGTCCCTACTCCACAGTGTACTAAAGTACAACCCTCGGAACGTTCGGGATATGCAGAGCTGCCATGGTTATCACTTGCTAGCCCTTTTCCTTCGCCTTCGCATGAACTATTTGGACAAGCAATGCCTTCTTTTTCTATTCAAGATTGCTAAATGTCAGGCTGCACCAGCCTTGAAAACATTTCCTAAATCGGAGAAGTCAGTACCTGCACAGAAATCAATGTCAACTCAAGAACCTGTTAGACAAATTTCTGGAATTCCAGATTCCATCAATAGACTTGTCCATGCAGATTCTGGTACAGATTTCGACTTAGATGTTTCCAGCAACCCTTCAAAATTTGATGATCAGGATTCATCATACGGGTCTTTGTTTGATTCTGCGGAAAGTTTTGGACAGGACAGCTCCGTAGGCCCAGGAATCTCTGATCTTGAAGTTATTGACACAAGCACCGATGATGATGATAGCGATGTATTATCAAATCCTGACATAGTAGTGCATGTTTTATTAGACTGGACCGTTTGGTTGGATGCCGACGTGAGCATGCAACTGACTATTATTGGGTTTGTAAGTCGTTTAGTATCTTCTAAACGATATCGTAAATATAACATGACAGTCCTTCGGCGTCTGAATCTCCTGCAGCATCTGCTTGTGATATTGCAAAGAGATGTTAAAGATCGAGTTTGTGAAGCTGTGGTGGACCTTGTGACATCTATCTTGAAAGATGGATTCATCTCATCAGAGCTTCAGCTGGTGGCAGATTTTGTGGTGATGACATTTGACCCCTCGCCATCGATCGAGGGCACTCCTGTTGTCACTCAAGAGTCCACAAGTAGCCAGGTATGTCATTCTGTCATCAAGTTCGTAGGGTTTATTACACTTGTTTATTTTTAATGCCGTTGTGGGTTATAATTGTCAAGTATGCGTGCCTTACAAATTAAATGCTTACGATTTAAAGGTTTGAGACGGAAAGTCTATTTTGTGTGGGAGTTCACGTGAAACTTCATGGCTATTGCAGGTGAAAGTGCGAAACTTGTTGCTAGACAAGCTGATTGATATACAGTTTTCTATCAAATCTGATGAGTCTAAAACAGTCGAATGGAACAAAGTTGTGTCCGCGAAAGTGATAAATTATCTATTGGATGATGCTGTTCATCATTGTAGCATGGGACGAGTAATCACAATATTGGGTCTTTGCCTTGCGACATCTGCCACATTTGCAGCCAAATTCAAGAGTTCAGGAGGCTACCAACACTTAGCACGTGTACTGCCTTCTTTCTTTGATTCACCAGATATTTATTTTATTCTCTTCAAGCTCATATTCAATCAGTCTGTGTACCCGAGGCAACCGGAAGTGCGAATGCTAGATTTTCATGCTCTGATGCCTGATGATCATAAATCTGGAGATATATGCTTCCCAGAGTTGCTGGAGGTAGTCATATGTATGTGTAAGGCTGCTTTTAATAAAGTAAGCAAACAATCTCTGACGGCTCAACAGTCTGGAAATTTTTCCGAATTTAGTGCATCTTCACGGAGCTATTCTGGTGCGATCGAAGATTCTGGAGAAGATCTTCAGGTATGGTATTTTTTCCCATGATCATGAGGGATGGCTCCTTAAGTACCACATGAAAAACTTCGCTACTTGGCTACCCTTTTATGTTCCTTCTCTTTGACAATATTCTTCGTCATAAAGTTGGATTTAGTTTGGCATAATTATTAGGATTGTTTGCACCTTGAACATCGTGGAGAGTAATTTGCAGGGCGAGGCTTTATTACACAAGACATATGCTGCACGGCTCATGAATGGAGAGGCCGCTGCTCCTGCTTTGGTAACATCAATCTTGCGGTTCATGGTCGATCTCGCCAAAATGTTTCACCCCTTCACCCTTGCATGCAGGCGCATGGATTTTTTGGAGTCCTTAGTTGATCTGTACTTCTCTTGTGCAAGGTAGGTTTGGTATATTCCATTTCTTCAAGTGCCATTAACACTAAGGTGTTATGACTGACCATTATGATTGAGGTTTACTGATTGAAATGTTTGAATATGATGAATGTATTCCCGGATGCGACAAATTCTTATGGTCGTACTGGATGCATTTGTATTATATTGTAATTGTGCTTTATATGTGTCTGCGTAACACCACTTTGAGATGAAATGTGATACTTCATCATCGTTATGTTTTCTCTCTTTTTCTTTTATTTCTATGCTGAAGGGTGTTGGGATTGGTTCACTTTCCTGTGAACACAGATCGGCTGGTGCTCTACAATCAGCTCAGGAAGCTTTGGCACATTCAATGCGATCAGAAAATGGTGAAGAATTATTCTATGCTGATGGTTCTTTTTCCACACTCGTGGATGGAACTGATTATCAGAAGGTGAGTAGATTGAATGACTATGAAACGAAACTAGAGAAAGGTTTTTCTGGTGATTTGACGGCAAGTGAATTCTCAGGGTATCCCGTCGACCCAATCAACGACGTGATTTACGATACTACCGTGGAGAGTTCGGGCTGTTTAACAAAATATGATGGACAGTCATTTAAACCTTCAATTGCAGGTACGTTTGAGTTGAGGGTTCAATGTTTAGCTGATTTTGCAATCACGTCATTCATAAATACCTTTTCTTTCCATATTGCCAATACTGCAAGTCTTTACATTATGGTGTCGCCAAATGTGCTTTTTTTGCCTCCATCCCTGGTCTGAAGCTAATGTAAAGCTTGTATCCACTGGTACTATGGTTTAGTTTCCACCAATCACTTTTTACTGATTCTTTGTGCAGGTCCCGAGTCCTCACCCAGATGGATGCAGGGTAACTCTCCGACTGCTTCCGAAGTCTCGAGCTCAGTAGCCACTCCCAAGGCTCAGGATGTGGGCTCCCCCGTAGGATCATTTGTTGGAGGTCCTCATGAGGCATTCTCTCGCCTTAGGACATTATCGTCATCCCTCACTGGTGCATATATATCCCGCAGTGAAGGAGACTCAAGTTCACGGCATAGATCGTCAGCATTCTTTTCTTCCACTCCGCTCACTCCTCGCAGCGAAGCTGATTCTTTTTATAGCGATTTCGGAGCAGCCTCATCTGGACGTTTTACTCCTAGAGCCAGCCCTGATGCTATTGTTCTACCAAAGCTCTTACTCCAATTAGAAGCCATGGGGACTTCAGGAGGCTCCTGCGCTTGTAGTGCATCTGCAATACTTGATATAATTGGGGAGGTTCTTGCAGATACTTTAACAGAGCATCCTAAGGGGATATCTGTTGTGGAGGCTGCTGTAGAGGCTGTTCCACAATACGTTGGATCAGACGGTATGCTTGTTTTTCAGGGTCTCTGCCTTGGTCGGATGATCAATTTCTTAGAGCGAAGGCTTTTACGCGACGAGGAGGAGCATCTAAAGAAACTCGACAAGAATAGGTTTGGCTCTTTCTAATCTGCCGCAGTCATGATGTCAAAGGTTTTTTTGTTGATTTTTTAAAAATTTCCGTTAAACATTTATGCAGATTGCCTTTTCTCATTGCAATGTTTTTTTCCTTATGAAGACAAGGATTATGAACACTCAGAATGATGATTTGTGATATTTTCTGCTTGTCCACACAGATGGGCACCTAACCTTGACACATTGAGCTGGCTTTTAGCCGACCGCGCGTTCATGGGAGCCTTTGCAGATCCCGGGGCAGCTATCAGGGTTTTGGAGTTCCTCCTTGCAATGCTTCAATTGGCTAATTCAGATGGGCGTGTTGAAGAGGCAGTCCCCGCTGGGAAGGGCCTCCTTGCACTTGCCAGAGGGGGGGGTCGTCAGGTGGAATCTTACGTACAAGCCCTTCTGAAGAATACAAATCGTATGATCATGTACTGTCTGTTGCCGGCTTCATCGGTGGGAGGACTTGGAGAGGACTCGCTACCTTCGTCTTTTCAACGAAGTTCTGATAGTCTTCTTCGAAGCTTAGATAGCCTACGCTATGGTGCTGAAGGATGCTCCGGAGAATTTAGTACTACTTCGCAGGAAATTGACAAAGCTACTGTCTTGCAGCTCATTCTTGCAAACAAGAAGCTTATTTTTTGTGCGAGCAGTGTGGACCCGGAACTCTTGTGTGCGCTTTGTGTGAATGTTACTCCGCTTCTATGGGATCCTGAGCCAAGCACACGCTCCTTAGCAGTGGACGTCTGGAGAGCACTTGTGTTGCATCGAAGCCCTGCTCTTGAAGACATCTTAATTTGGAGAGGAACTCAAGTATGTTGCCATGTGTTCTGGTCTTGTTCTTTTCTGTTAGGGACCAGCTTATTCAGATTGTAATATTTTATTGAGTTCATAATTGTGGCAAAGGTTTCACTTTAAATGTCACTGAGTATGTAACTCGACGCAGGGTGCGCCGAATGTGGATGTGCTTCACAATGGCTTCAATCTTCTGCTCACGGTGAGTTCTAAAGAGTTCTACGCGTGGATTGAAGAATCCTGGGGTACAGTACGCAAGGTGCTAGAACAACGGGCAGCTGTTGTGTGGAAAGAGTATGTGCAAGGTGCCTCACGTTTTCCAGGGGCCAGAATCAAACCCTTGGAAGGACGACGGAAGAGAGAAATGAACCGTCGCTCGAGAGAAGTATCAAAGCTTGATCATTTACATCATGAGCAAGTCGCCAAAAGCCGTAGTGGACTTGAGCAAGGTAATTTTAGTTATAGCATCTTTACTAACCAGTATTGGTTAGTGGTTTCTGAACAATGTTAAATTCACTCAATTATGAATCTATCACTGAGCCTTTTTTGATTCTGAAGAACAATAACTGGAGGTAAATTCTGAGAAAATATGAATGATTGGCTTTCGTGTGTGCAGTCCGGGAGTCTATTGCAGCCGAGCTGCGAATGCTACGGCAAGACAAATATGGTTGGATGCTGCATGCTGAAAGTGAATGGAAATCACATGTCCAGCAATTGGTTCATGAGCGGGGTATCTGGCCAATGGCATCTGCTGCAGCTGATAGAAAAGCCATCTGGCAATTGTGTACTAAAGAGGGTCCCTTCCGCATGAGAAAAAAGCTAGAGCGACAGAAAATGAACCAAACTGACAATTGCGATGCTAACCTTGAGGTCACTACATTCTATAGACTGAAATTTTGTACTGATGAAATTCGATCGGTTGTATCATACATGCTATCTTGACGGAAGTCTATAATTTAAGTGCATTGATTTAATGTAAATGTTGTCATTCTACTGCGTTTCTTACGGTTAGGTATTGATTTTTCAGGGGGAAGACTCTTTTGGGCTTGAATATTGTCGCCGAGTGAGTATTGGAAGGGACAGAACATCACCTTCCTTATCTACAGATCACCCAGACTTTAAAATGCATCTTAGAGTTCAAAGCAAGGATTTCAGTTTCCATGATTCATCCGTAGAGGATGAGGATGATCCCTCTCAAGCTGAAGGCTTGGAGGAAGATGATTCCTTGTCTGCACATGGTCAGTCGAGTGATGATCAGCCTAGCAGTGGTATCATTGAAGAGAATCAAGTTCCTGTTCGCATGCGAAGTGAGGAAGGAAATCAACTAGGTGGGAAGGAGGGTGCAGATTATCTATACGGCTCCGAAGAATGCAAAAACACTGGGGATTCACAAAGCAAGGAAATTGACATCCATGAGGATGGAGAGTTTTTAATACGGCCATATTTAGAACCTGGAGAGAAGGTCAAATTTCGCTATAACTGTGAACGAGTTCTTGGGCTGGATAAACGTGATGGCATCTTCTTAATTGGAGAACAGTGCCTGTACGTGATTGATAATTACTACCTCGATGAAGAGGGATGTATCAAGGAGAAAGGGGACGAAGGGGACATATCTGTGATCGACCGGGCTTTGGGAGTCCAAATGGTAGGGCCAAATGATTCTCAGGATGACATGAAACCATCATCGGGTAGTTTTGGTGATACAGTGGCTTCTGATCGGCTAGGCGGTCGGGCATGGGCATTCAATGGAGGTGCTTGGGGAAAGGAAAATGTTAGTTCAATTCTTTCATCTTTATACATCGTGGGTTTAATTTCATTTTTTGGATTATCTCTTCTCATTTTACAATCCACAGTTACTCTCTGGGAAATATTTAAATGTGTGCTGAAGGATACAGGTAGCTTTTAAATGTTCACTTTCAATTTGACTATGTTTCTGCACGTTAAGAATTTTAAGATTATGCTCTGTGGGTTTTCTCTTTGAAAGATTCGAGCTGGCCGCAACATGCAGCATAAATGGCACATGTGGAAGTTGGATAGTGTGCATGAGCTACTAAAGAGGCAATACCAGCTCCGCCCAGTGGCCATCGAGCTGTTCAGTATGAATGGGGTTAATGAATTACTTGTTTTCCACAAGAATGAACGTGACGAAGTATTCAAAAATTTGCTGGCTCAGGGCCTTCCGCGCAACAGCATGTAATTTGCCAGCACAATGCATTCTACTGATTGTTTTATTCCTGATTAAATGAAAATATATTGCTACTCCTGATTGTTGCACGCTACGCCCAGAAGGTTGGGCAATTGACATGCTTCGCGAATGACATTTATCTCTGTTGCTCGTGCTGATCAGGTTGGATACAACTATTTCGGGGGTTTCTAAACAAGAGGGCAGTGAAGGGGGGAGACTTTCCAAGTTGTTAGCTAAGTCTTTCAGTAAGAGGTACGGCGAAGCCGAAGTTCTTTATCTGCAGTGTTCTGTCTAATCTAAAATGCCCCATTGGAATCTTCTTAAGTAGGAGATGCTTGATTATGTTTTCATTTAATGATTCGTATGTATTAGACCGAAGCACACTCATTGACTTGGATAGGAATTTTTTTGTATCTGGTATGGAGTTCAAAACGCCATTATTTCCCACACATAATGGCAATCAACGTATTTCTTTTTTGGTGCGGTGCAGGTGGCAGAATGGTGAAATTAGTAACTTTCAATACCTCATGCACCTGAACACTTTAGCAGGGAGAGGATACAATGATCTCACGCAATATCCAATATTTCCATGGGTTCTTGCCGACTATGAGAGTCAAGAGCTGGACTTATCAAAACCAGAGACTTTTCGATGTTTAGAGAAGCCTATGGGTGCCCAGCACTCACCTCGTGAAGAAGCCTTTAAGACACGGTAAGGGTGCCAACCTACACGCTCAAAAATCCTTAGTCTTTGTAGCTGAACGCTGCAAATGCTAAAAGAAATCTTTCAAAAGTTGAAGGCAATGGTGGGTACAAGTGTGCATATGCCAGATATAGTCTGTACAGACAAACTTGTCAACCTAACTGTTCTGAACTTGATTTGGACTTCCGCAGGTACGAGAATTGGGATGATTCTGATATCCCAAGATTTCATTATGGTAGTCATTATTCAAGTGCAGGAATTGTGCTCTTCTACCTCATCCGTCTCCCTCCTTTTAGCTGGGAAAACCAGAAGCTTCAGGGTGGGGGTTTCGATCATGCTGACCGTCTGTTCAGCAGCCTGCAAGAGACATGGCTTGGTGCCAGTCAAGGCAATACTGCTGATGTTAAGGAGCTTATCCCTGAGTTTTTCTATCTTCCGGAGTTTTTGGAAAACAGATGCGAGTTAGATCTTGGTACAACACAATCTGGAGAGAAGGTGAGACTTCTTTCGAACAATCTCCTGAAGAGATCGGATTTGGTCTTGTAATCATAGATGAATCGTATGATATTCAATTGCTGAATCGTTGAGGTAATTTTTTAAGGAACAGTCTCAATGCTGTTATATATTATTTTGCCCGAGTGAGAAACTGTGTATATACAGAGTAAACTGTAATCTAAGGTATTTGTACAATTATTTGTGATCGATGGTGAAGTTCTCTTTTCGTGCTTATAACGTAGTTTTTGAATGTAGAATTTTCATATCAGAACAAGATCCTGAACTACTGAAATGGTTTTTCTCCAATTACTAGATTGACCACGTGCAATTGCCACCATGGGCTAAAGGCAGTGCAATAGAGTTTATTCGTAAGCATCGTGAAGCGCTGGAATCTCAGTACGTCTCAGAGAATCTGCATCACTGGATCGATCTCATCTTTGGGTTTAAGCAGCGCGGCAAGGTAAACCCCTAAAGTCAAGCTGGAAATTATTGTAGGAAATGTTTTGCATAATATAATTTAGATGTATTACAACTGCAATCGGTTTATGATATCGGATGCACCTTGAAGTTGGTATTAAAGTGCTCTCACCTATTACTGAACAGGATGTTTGGCTTCTCTACGAGTCTTAAAGCTTCCAATTCATTACCCCGCAATGAGAGTAGCAATGGTAGAGATATTTGTAATCCATGCAGACTGTCTATTTGCACCTCTTTGCAGCAATTGTTAAATGCCTCGTGACCAGTCCGACTCACCAAATCACTTGTTTACAAGACCTGAAACTTAATATTTATTTGATTGGCTCTGTTGTCATCAGGCCGCAGTTGATGCCACAAACGTGTTTTATTACCTCACGTATGACGGGGCAGTCAATATCGATAGTATTCCTGATCCGAATATGAAAGCTGCTATACTGGCTCAAATCAATCACTTTGGCCAGACACCCCGCCAGTTGTTTCCAAAGCCCCACCCGAAACGAAGATGGGTCCCAAGGCCCGCTCTCGCACTCATCCCTTATTCCTATCACACTGTTGTTCCTCAGGTAACCATTAAACTCATCACTATGCTTCTAGTTGTGTTTCAATGCTTGATTGCACTTTTCTATCGTTTATGGAATGCTGAAATTTCATTAAAATTTTGTCCTGCATTTTGTTTGTTAGCTTATTAGATTTATTTTCTTGTGGTCTTCTCCGTTGCGTTTGCAGGAGATTCGTACAATGGGATCAAGGGTGTCTCAGATTGTGCTGCATCAAAACATTCCTCACATTGCTACTACAAATAGAGCACTGCGACCACCCTCGTATGACAAATATGTTGCATGGGACTTCCCTGATCGAAGTCTGCGGTTAATGGCTTGTGATCAAGACAGAGTGCTCTCAACCCATGAGAATCTCCATGATGACGGGCCTGTAACATGTGCAGGATTCAGTAGGGATGGCCAGATTCTTGTCACAGGTAAGACAACGTCTAGGTTATATCAGCAGATTATATCCAATTACATGTATTTATGTGTATGTATGTATGTGTGTGTGTGTGTGTGTGTCTATATAGATAGATTGGTGGCTACATGTACTAGATCTTGAGGCTTCCTGTAACATGCCTCACCACAATCTTGAAAATCCTGTTCTGCTTTTGCTTCTTAGGTGGAGAAGATGGAGTGGTAGCAGTCTGGCGGCTCACAGTTCCCACTAGCAACAATTCACCACTTCATCTGCAACGATCATTGTGTGCGCACACACAAGCTGTGACTTGCTTAGCAGTCTCCCTTTCGTACAGTCTGGTGGTGAGTGCTTCGAAGGATCAGACTGTCATTTTCTGGGACTTGACTAGGCTTGAGTACGTTCGCCAAATGCCCGAGCTGCCAGCACCTGCCACCGCCCTTCACATTAATGATATGACCGGTGAAGTTGTGACAGCCGTCGGCTCAATCTTGACAGTTTGGAGCATAAACGGAGACTGCTTAGCTGCTGTAAATACCTCGCAGGCCTACTCTGATACAATTCTCTCCATTACAAGTCCACAAGTCCCTGACTGGACAGAGGCAGGCTGGTATATGACTGGGCATCAATCGGGGATGATCCGGTTGTGGCGTATGCAGTTCGACAGTCAGTCCAGTACCAACAGGATGTCTTTGTTACGCACGAAGAGTGGTGATCCGTATACAACCCCAGCTAAACGTGGGAACAGTGGCCGCACCAGTTGGATAGTTCCACCAGGGACCTCAGGACTCAGAAGGTTGAAATCAGGTGCAGAGACTGCAGAAGACCCTACCAAGATGTGTATCACTGGTGGGACGCCTGAGTTCCAGCTTGTTCTTATTAAAGTGCTGTCTTGGCATAAGGAGCCTGTGACAGCACTTTGTCTTGGTAACGATTTGAAGCAGCTGTGCAGTGGTGATAGTGGGGGTCATGTGGTCTCATGGACTTTATTGGATGATATCTCCAAGAACCCGCCTCTGCTTGGATCACTTTCACAGGTGAGTTTCCTGTTGTATCTCTTTCTGTGAATTAATACATAGGAATAGTTTCTGTATCTTGTTGGTTATAAGCAGCAGATTGTTATTAGTGTAAAGCATGGATAAGAGTAATTTTTTGCGCCGACTTTTTGAAAAGATTGAAGTAAATATTGAAGGGAATCTGAAGTTCGTTGTTTCCCTTGCCGTGCAGTCCGACACATGCACCAACTGCGACACACATGTTATGGCAAGTGAGAGGAGATACTACTGCAGAAACTGTGGTCACGTTCTTTGTTTTAAATGTTCTGATTCTCATCAACTTCCATTAGAGGATCTAGGGCATCTACTTCCTGTTCAGGTGTGTGAAAAATGTTACCTGTCGCGAAAGACAACCCATTCAATAGTGTCTGCAGTGGTAATGGATCAACTAGACGTAGTAACGCAAGGGCCTTATTTAAATAATCATTCCAGTCTTTATCGATTTGACAGTAGCAACATTTAGAAAGAATTAGATTGGGGTTGTGGATTAGACCCCCTCGTTAACTATCTAATTGTATATAATTCTAGCTATATGTGATTGAAACAGAACCGAGCGTTGACAGGTATAGGGTTTAGATGTTTCTGCTGACGATACCGATCATTGTGGGTCCAAGTTCGAATTGAGAATTGAGATTATTTATTCTCCAGGTACTTCGAGGGTGCAGTTTTTTACTTTTATATAAGTGTTTAACACTGTCCTATTTTCTAATTTCATGATCCGTATTCTCTACTTTTCACGTAGTGTTTTCCTGCACGCTTGGTATGACCGTTGGAACTTGGCATGCTCACACTATTGCACTAAATCATGGACTAGTCACCCAACTTTAGCTTAAAACGTGATCCTTCAACCGAATGCACATGATTCATGGTCGTGTTGTATACGGTTGACATACTGTGCATGACGTTGTACAGAAAATTGAACATAGGGACATGCCTATGCAAATAGCCAAACAGTCCTAGAAATAGTGTCTGGATGTCTAATAATAAACAAAAGAGGCTGTGTATCTACCACAAGACTTGCCAACCACCGACCTTCCACGATCCTATTATTCTGTGGTTGGGTACCGTGAGACACTAGAAGTGGGATTATCTGTTTCCAATGAAATATTCCATCTTGCTTAACATTGATTTAGATAATTCTACGAAGCTGCTGTTGCTTCATACTTGTGTTCGTGGCAGTAGTTGTACTTATGAGAAATAGAGTTGCTCCAGCTTGCTGGTACTTGCAGCCGACAGGCGACAAGCTTTATTGAATTAGTTGTCTGTCTTCAAACTCTTAGCTTGTGTGCACAATTCCAGAGGATGTCTCCTCTTGTCTGCACACACAAACCGTAGCACATGTGCTGGGTAGTAAGATGCCAAGGCAACACTTGAATGCCAATAATATGCCATGTTTCAAGGTTTGATTTAAAATTAATAAATAGATAAACTTATTGCAAGCGGTATGTGCCTCAAATTTAGGGAGTTCTTAAGAAATGAATACAACAAGAAGAACCTTTTCTAACCATGTATTTTTTTTATTGTTTCCTGTGGTCTCAGTTGCCAGCTGCCAATATTGACTGGACTGATTAAAATGTCACCCACATGTCTCAAAATTTTAGAACTGGGGGAGCTGGGCATCATGTTTGAATGATGTGATACGCAGATAATCAATATTACTTAATTTGAGTTGTCATTTGAAGCTTGAGTTCACACAACCACAACAAAAGATGTTTGGTTTCTTTTGTCTTTTTTCTTTGCTTAAAGTCTTCCCTCCTTCTAGCCCCACAGTTCCACCATAATCGTACTTATCCTGCTCAAAGCCTTAGCAGTTGGGGTGTGAATAGAAAACTTTTAGGCATGTCCCTATTTTTTGTCTGCTGTTGAAATTCAACACATCATAGTACCCTCAGGACAATTTTGGCAAATAGCTGTTACACTTGTGACATTTGAGGAGTTTCTTCTTTAACTTTTCCATTATTCTCTCAGTTACAGTGTTGAGTGGAGTAGGAAGCTATAAATATCTGTGACAATGGCCAAGACTGATACTCAAAGTGTGAAACTCATGTTCTTTCTGGAAGCACCATCAAGTCAGTTGTATGTGTATAAGTAGATGCATAATAGTTGTATAGAATGTATACATGGTAGTGGAAACTTGTGCCAATTGAGAACAAAAATAGATGTTATCCACTCTGCTAGAATTTTTTCTTCAAATAGATTTCATGTGGATTCCATATAAATTCGGGTTAACCTTTATTTAATTTTTTGTTAATATTATTTCTTGTGAATAGAAGTTAATATTCTAGTTGGACACAAGTAAAAAGATTAGTAGAATTTAGAGCAATGAAAAGACTTATTTTTAATTCTTTTGTTTGTGTTTTCATAGTTGGTATTTTCTGGAAAAGTCTTCCTTTTTATTTCACAAAAATATTAATATTAATTTTTTTTTTTTAAAGGAAATGGAAATGTATGTTGTTGAGAGCATAAATTTTACAAATCATTCTTGTTTGATAATTGCTTTGAAGAGTTTGTTCAAAACCACAAAAAAAATTTGAATTTCTTATTTCAACTTAAGAAATTTTTATGATAAAACTGATGTTTTTAAAATCATAATTTCAATGTAATACATGTATGTTTAGAAATTCTTGAAACTAAAATATAATAAAATGTTATTACTTTAAAAATCATTTGAACATACATAAAGTCAAAATCACCAAGTTTTTATACTCAAATATTTTAAAAGAATAATTCTTCAAGCTACAAAATAACTTCAAATAACATCCTTATGTCATAAAACTCTCTATAAATGATTATTTATTTTGATAAAACCACTGAAAATTAGATAATACAACTTCCGTCCTTCAAAAGAATAACAAAACATAAAAAATAGAGAAATAGAAAAATCATTATATTCTTATAACTATAGGAGCAAATTACTTCAAGAATTTGGTACTATATCAAAATGACCAAAAATATTTTTTAAAAAATTAACTACATAATAGCTGCAATAATTCCAGCCATGAAAAGGCCTCTCAAAGTCTCATCTTATTCTTCAGATGAAATCCTTTCTTCCCTATTACTTACAGTAAATATGCACCCACAACATCAATTCATGAGCACTTGAAACTAATTCTCATATTTCAGCTATTGATACAACTGAAATCACAAGGTCTTTTACAACCCCTGTTGCCGTTTCCTTTTTTCTCACACCTCTAAACTGTCCCACTTTGTGTGTAAACCTGGTTCAAGAGCACACATCCACTGCCAAATATTCGACTCTGATTGTTGCGTAGCAACAAGAAATACTACCACACTGGTGATAGTGATTAATGAACTGAAGAGGCAGCAACTGGGATATCACCAGATGGCTTTAAAAAGAATTTCTCGTGGCGGTCGTTTCCAGTTATGGGGTGATACAAATAAGCGTGTTTGAGATACTCCAGCCATTGGAAAGGCCGGTATTTCTGAGGACAATCTGGGGTGATGAGCTCAGGAGGTGCTGCTACAACACATTCTAGTGGTAGATTCAGAAAGCATGCCATAGATAAACGCTGGAATTGGCCGTTCACAACTGCTCGGTGCAGCCCACTCTTGTACCTTGTGTTGCTCAATATCTGCTCACAGCAAACACTGAGCGTGTTCATCCTACTATTCAAACCTAGAGTATGACAACAATATGAGGTTTAGGAGTGTAGAATGTTTCTGCATACCTGGAAGATGTCACCGATGTTGACCACAAAGCAATCTGGCCTTGGTTTGACAGTAACCCACTTCTCTGCAACTTGAACCTGAAGCCCTCGAACAGTGTCTTGGTGCAGGATTGTTATTAGATGGGGGTCGGTGTGAGCTCGGAGGCCGATTGCCTTGGAAGGCTCAGGGCAAGGGGGGTAGAAGTTGAGCCGCATGGATACCATTCTCTCTCTTTGAAGATGTTGGCTGAAGTAGGCTGGAGGCAAACCCAACCCCTCGGTGAGAATCTCCACCACTTGAATTCCCAGATTCTGCACTGCCTCCATGTATTCTTCAACGGCTGAGCTGCGCACACAATAGTGTCAAAACTCTTGTTGAATCTCGATGGATTAGAAATTCGTAGACATGGTTTTAGTCTTGACCTGAATTGCTGGCTGGATGTTTGATCTGGAAAAAGCTTGGATGCCATTGCGGGGACGTTGGACGTGGGTTTCAGCTGCAGGTGGAAGCTCTCTGCCCAGTGCTGGACCTTCTGGTTGACCCAGGTATTGGAGCCGTATCCGAAAGAGGCTCCAGGGGGGCGATCGCAGCTCTTCTTGGCTTCGAGAGGAAGCTGGAACATCCGAAGAGCTTCCTCCTTGCATTTTTCTATTATCCTCTGATCGATTCCGTGGTTCTGAATCTGAAAGAACCCCCAATTTTGACAGGCTGCAGCTGCTGCAGTTACAACCTCATCGTGGTGCTTTTTGTCTCCACTGATTAAGGAAAGATCCAGAACTGGAAAGTCAAGTTCTGGATCCTCTGTCGATTCAAGTTCTACGTTTGATAGGTGGTTTTGATCTGCTTCAACAAACTCTTGGGGTAATTGCGTCGAATTGTGAGGTAAGGGCGACACAACCCCTGCTTGCATTGAGGTATTCGCGTCGCTCACTGGAACCGCCATGTCTATGTGTCGACCAATTCAGATTGGACAATAAGAAACCAGCGGCGTGGTCGAATTTGTAGCTTTTGAAAAAACGAGCAAGCACTTGTTGGAGGAAAACTGATCAGCTTGTGCAAATTTTCCAAGGAAGAACCGCTACTAAAACATCGGAGTCACCACCTGAAGAAAGATGAAATCAATCAAATAGATTTGTGTGCAGATAAAAATCAATCTACACTCTGCTCACGCAATAATAACAAAAAGAAAATTTTGTTCACTCGTCCATCTATTCTTGAAAATCTGTAACTGTAACAGCTTAGCAACGCTCATTAGCTTTCAGTAACGATCATGATTTCAATCCAGCCTCCACAATTCCTAAGAGTTGTCAACAATCCAGTGAGTGCATGGTGTAAGTCCTAAACCACAACTCCATCAAAAATGACAGAAGACAATCATACCAGTTCACTCAACTTTCATGAATCCTTTGATGAAGACCAGGGTTTCCAAGTACTCAGGCTTGCTTCTGAATTCAATTGCTTTCTGATTTATAACATCAGGTCAGCTCCACTCGTGTGAGAAGAATAAGAGTAATACAGTGGGGACCCACTGCGTGTTCGCAGAAGCTGAACTTGAAGTGAAAGGAAAAAAAAAAGACAAAAAAAAAGAATTGGGTAGCTCTCCTTTCTGGTAGTCTAGCTCAGGATTTCGTCTCTTCAGGAAACGTCAGCAACCTTTGAAATGCTTAAAAAGACGTGAGCCTTTGCACGAAGGGGACGTAGAGGGTAATGAATTCGGTGTGGAGATAGAGGGGTAGATTGAAAATTACAAGATAATGGAATCACCACAAACGTGTCATATTCCTCCAAAGAACTGCTACCAACTCAGATAAAGACGGCGAATTGTGCTCAGGTCCTTGAAGAATAGAGTTAATGACACAAAGTCTTGCAAACCACATGTCTCCCACAATTCGTTGGGCAAGCACCCAACCCGAGTTCCATGCGTCAAACACGAAAAAAAATAAAATAAAAAAGAAAAAAACATCATAAGTCTGGAAGGAATTGGAGCAGCATATGCGGCATTACCAGCACCATCCTTTGCTTCCCAGTTCATGCAAATCACTAACGTGATGACGAAGCAGGAGACGAAGAAGACGCCACACGAGAGCCGTGTACAGAGTGAAAAGAATGCAGCAGAAGTAAGCAAGTAAACCAGACAAGAGTGTTCCTTCCACGGAGTAGCACGGCAGCTATGGCGACAGGGACCCAGACAACAGCAGCAGCCGCAGCAGCTCTGACACTTCCTCGGCCAGGACACAGGTCTTGTCTGCTCGCTTGTCTCCTCCGTCGGCCCACTCTCCCACTCACACAACACACTGCCTCTCCCCATAGCCCCACTCCTCCTCCACCACCACCACATCCCTTCACCAAGCCCCTTGGAATCACCCTCCGTTGCTTCTCCGCCCTTGCTGCTGCTGCTGCTGCTGCTGATGATGATGATGATGTGCCCACCAACTCACTCACTCTCCTTCTCAACTTCCATGCGCACCATGCCCTTCTCCATCACCTTTGCATGCTGTAACTGCCCCTCTTTGTTTTCTTTGCCTTGGGTTCCAGTTCTACCACACATCACCTCAAGGCCATCCCTGTTTTGTATGAAAGCAAGCACATGACCATCACTCTTGGATACACACTCATTTGTGGTGGTGGAAGTGTGGTTTTCTGGGTTTGTGTGGGTGGATTTGAGCTTTCTAATCCACCCATTTGAGCAGAAAATTGGGGATTTGTTGAATGTTGAATGTTGGGGATTAGAGAAGGAAAGTGATAGTTGGTGTTGCTTTGTTTGACGTGTTTCTGTTGATTTGGTTTGTGTTTGAGTGGGTTGAGTAATGAAAGGCTGTCTTTTTTTGAGAGTTGAGGTGCCTCATGACACTTTTTTTTGTTGGTTGTTGATTTGTGATGTAAAATATGCTTTAGTTTGTTTTTTTTTTTTGTTTTTTTGTTTTTGTTTTTTTAAAAATTAGACATTATTGTTATAGTTGTTATTATTATTTGGATGAATGGTGATTTTTTACTTTTTGTGTGTAACTTAAATCAATTTTCACTGAGGATTCGCAATTTAGCTCAATTTCGTGTTTAATCAAGGTGGTGAAAAGATTCACAGTAATTGTATGATAATTCATAAAGTCATGTTGATAAATTCAATTTTGTTATATAATCTAAAAGTACTTTGATTTTTTAAAAAATCCACAAAAATTACTTCATTCTAAATAAAATTTTAGAACTTTCAATTAGCTGATATATTAAGCAGAGTTTTTTTTTTTTTTTTTTTTTTTTTTTTAAATGTTATTAATACCTCTTGTTATGTTAGTATTATCATGCATCATCCAGGTTCTTGTGAGTCAGATAGCTACACTCACTTCTCCAAATTTTAAAACATTTCACGAGTGTGTAATTACTATCATGGTATTTAAAAATCATATTTTTTTTACAAATGAACTTATAGAGATACATAAATACATATTTTGAAATTGAATAATAAATGTTGTTTTTGTAAAGTTAAAGATGATCCATATAATTCTGAGTTTTAAGTTGAAATTTTTCATCTTTAAGTTTTGTCACACATTGTAAGAAGCCACTCTTGTTTATTCATTCATCAAATAACAATCTATTTAAACATCTCTTATTACATTTAACTTTAAAAAGTCAAGAATATGTTTATGTTCATAAATTTTACCAACACATCCCTATTTTTAAGTATTTTGAGTTAATACCATTAAACACATAAAACCTCATGAGATCTTACCAATTAGAAAAACTATTAAATTTTTTTCCAAGAGCTTAAAAATGTTGTTAGTTCTATGTTATTTTCTAATTGTAGAATGAATTGTTGATTTCTAGTTGCATCCATGGTGTCCAAGCTATGAAAACTTTTGAAAAGTCAATAAATTTACCATCCATCCACATGCTCATCCATCCAAATTTTGCTTTTCATGGATGTGAAGATAGGAGGACAAGTCATCCAAGACAAATGTTAAGTTGTTGTGCATTATTTCTAAAGGGTCTATACCCTCAGCACTTTAGGGGACCAGTTATGACATGACACGTGTCGTATGGCTATTAGTTAATTTCAGGCTTTGACTATGATTGGACTCATCAGTCACCAGAAGCTTCCTGCTAACTGATCAAATAAGTTGATATTACCCACTTACAAAAGCAGCTTATGATATGACATTCATTTCTTCATAAATTTACAGTTTTATGTCCATTGTAAAAGAAATATTCCTATATAATCTGAGTATTGAGAATGGGTTAGATTTTTATTTATTTATTTATAATTAATTCTTCTCTCTTTTTGAAGTTCTCTTCCTAGTTTACAATTTTTTGGAAATGTAAGTAAGTATACAAATAAGACATGCGAAAATTTATGAAAATGTAAAGAGGTCAAATAATTCTTGCATGATTGATATGCTTTTATAGTTCATTGAATTTTGGTAAATTGGTCAGCTTCTTTTGGTTACAATGCTTGGGTGTTTTGACTTGGATTTTAATATCGTTCTATCTTAGATTACACATCTGTATATATATATATATATATTTATATTTACTGCATTAACTTGTAAAATTTGCATTGAGTTTGATGGCATAATTCAGATTGAGAGTTGAAGATTATTAAAGTGATTTATTGCCTCAAATGTAGAAAAGCCATTAGAACAGTGTCATACTTGTAATTATATATTGTATTCACATTCTCATCAAAACAATTTGAGTAGACTATTTGTTCAACAATTGTATTTTGTGTGCCTATTTTTATCTTAACATCAGAAAAAATGGAGCACTAGTAGAAGATTTAGATAAATTCATTAAATGATTAAAAAAATACATTTTCAAATTCAAAGATATCTTCTTGATATGCAACTAAAAAATGGCATGCCATATTTACCTCAACTCCTCCAGAATTTGTAGTTTCATTATTGCAATTATATTCATGGTTGATATTCAATTTTAAAATATAAATCTTATTAATCAAAATATTTTTAGAAAAATTGCATATAACAGTTAACATTATTCCCTAAGGATTTTAGGAGTAATTAAAAATATTTTTCAAAACCCTACAGAAGATTAAAGTTATATTATTAGATGGTTCTAAGCCACTATTGCAACAAATAAATAAACAAAGATTACAAATGTCTTAATCGTTGCAAACTATAAATTATAGCAATTAGATATTTTGAATTGATTGTAGAAAATAAAATTTACATAGAACGAAATTCTACTTTGAATTTACTTCAACTTATAAAACAGTCAATCAATATAGTACATCAATTAGTTATAAAATTGGGTAACACACAATTGAAAAAAAGGTTAGTCATTGATGATATTCATTCTTTCATGGAGGTAAATATAACCAGATAATACTTGAATTTTCTTACAGTATAATTAGGTATTTAAAAAAAATGTTAAATATTTTGAAAAGATAGTATGGATAAATATTTACAGACCGTATAAAATTATGTTCAAGGTTCCAAAAATTTCTGCTTGTACTCTTCTAAGAATTTTAGGTATTGTGCATCAAAAGAATATTCTAATAACAGTTATTAAGTTCTTAAAATTTTAAAATATAGTCTAGTTGCTTGAACGGTGAAGGCTAGACTATGAATTTTTTTCAAGAAAATAGAATTTAGTTTCTGTCTATCATAATACTGCTTTGTAAATTAAAAATTAAAATAATTTTGGCACCAAGTGTAATGCAGGAATCAATATGATATTATTTTAGCATATGTTTTAAAATATATTTTTTGATATTACTTTTTAATATATATTATTGATGAAAATGTCCTTTAAAATTAGATTTAAAAGAAATTAGCACATTTCTGTAGTGAATGTTAGAGCTTTCTGATTTTGTCAACTAGGTTAAAACAACAGGTATTAAATGGTCAAAAAAATGTTCAACTTTTTCACTGAAATAAACCAAAAGAATCTTCCATACAGGAATGTCAATGTCAAATGAAGTTCCACTTTTTCCAACAAAATAACCAAATAAAACATTGTAAATTATGAGAAAAACTATCATGTATTTCCTAATTACATCTTCTTCCAGTTGCTCACCCAATAATTAAAAAAATCAGTGAAAATATTTTGACCAATTGGAAGGATATTTTTGGTAATAATATATTTTTTTCAAAATTTACCCTTTCTTTAAATGCACATCTATATATAGATATAGAGGTTTTTTATATCTATATATATGTAGAGAGATTATGTGACTCGGATAACTTTAAGTCATGCGTAAATTTTTCTCAGTGAAATGTTTTCGAAATAATTTAATAGTTGTCTTGTAAACATGCACATAATCCTTACTACGAAAAAACATGCCTTTACATGCATACATTACCAAAAAGAAAAAAGGAATACAGCATTGAAATATATATATATATATATATAAAAATTCAGAGACATAAGACAATTTTATTACTATTATTATTATTTCCAACGCAAGCCATGACCTCTCATTTGAAGTATAGTCTTGGTCCCACTGTTCTCAGCGGACGACGACGTCGACGACAATGACAACAAGCGACGAAAAAGACGGACGAGTGACGGAGAGAATGGACGAGCGAGGAAAGCATGATTTCTGTTACGAGGGATGATTTCTGTTACGAGGGAGAGAGGGGAGTAATGACGAGGAAGGATGAGTTCCGTTATAAAGATGGATTGTGTTATATGAAAGATTTCCGTCAATGTGGATGAGTTCCGGGACGAGGGATGAGCTCCAGCCCCGCGTGCAACCACCACCGTCTCCTTCCCCTCCAGGCAGAAGGCTCACCCCCCCTTCCTTTCCACGCTTCAACCACCATATCATCCCTCCCTCGCTCGCCATCGCCACCTCTCCCCTCTTTCATCTCCGTTGCCTCCACGTCTTTTACACCCGCTCTTGCCATGCCATGCCATGCATTGTTACCCATTCCGATTCTCATTCCTGCTCTAGATTCCTTGCCATGTTGTACTTCCTCCTGACACCCTCTGAGTGTGGGGATGGGTCAACTACCCCCTGCGATTGCGTCTGGGGATTGCACTAAGTAATGACCGAGAGGAGTCCCACGTTTTCTTATGGTACTTCACTGACACGATTTCCTTGTATTTTTGTGCCACTGTTGTGTTCAGGCGGCTTGAAATCGACTGTTGTTACAGGGCAGCTAAAGTGGTTTTTGAAAGCGGGGTTGATGACGACGACGTACTCTTTGTTGAAGTCTACTCCTGCGGTTCTTGTTTGCGGGGGGTCTTTAATGCTCCCGATATGGTTCATGGGTATGAGTTTTTAGAATCAGTACCAGGAACGTCAGGACGGCTTCTCATGGATGAGTTTTCATGAGCTGCAGTTTAGCTCTGAGGTGTCACCCTGTTCGTGCCCTCAATGAAGTCTGCACGAGCTGCAAGCACTGGACGCTGGCATTACGCTGTGAAGGAATGTCACCCACCAGCATAGGTAAAATTATATGATTGATGACAGAAGCTATAAGCATCATCCGACAAAATCCAAGTGCAGTCCCGAGGCATGGTTCTTTTGCAATTCCTGCCATAGGGATAACGCTAGAGTTTCCAGAACTGGCATTCTCGGGGGATCTCCTTGTCCTCAAGTAGCATTCGTGCTGTGTTGAGGCGAAATTTTTTCAGCAACAGTAAATCTCCATGACAATGAACTATTGCCCCTGAGATGTAGTATAATAATCGCACAGTCAAAGTGGCCTTTGGTGTTGATATTCAGAGTGTCCTACATTCTGATAGTTTCCAGGACATTTCACGGTTACATGATTTTCTTGAGACATGAAACTGAAGACGTCCATAGTGCTTGAGATTTTCATGGGACCCCACCTCACGGTGAGATGATCCAAGGAATTGAATTAACTTTCACGGCAACGGTGAGTACAGACAGCAGCCACAGAAGATGGCTTGAGCAATACACTGCCTTCAGAGACACCTGAGTCACACTCCTCTAATTTGTATCCATAAGGACAACTGTAAAGATGCCTGCCCTGATTTTCATGTCGTGTCTAATAGAAAGATTTCGAGAACAATGCTTGGCATTTTTCATGTACGTTAATTTGAGATGACATCCCACCGAATGTAATGCATCTGTTTTTTTGCGTTGATAAGTATGAGGAACGACGACCAGGAAATCAATCAATAAGATTTGGTGGCGGAGGTAAATATCCTGTATTTCAGGGTGAATCAAAATGGATTACCAAAGGATGATGATGGAGACACCGGAGGAAACTATGAGGAGGTTTGAGAGGAAGAGGAAACTGAAGGAAGTATTGTGTCGATTTGGGCTCATTGCTCACAAAATCCGATTGGGGGACACCACACACTTTGCATTTGCGTTGGCAACCCCTGGTGGGACACCCATTGCTCGCCCCTGCTCGTCGGAAGATCTGGCCCAATGCTCGCAGTGGCTTGCGTCCAAGTATCCAACTCATTTCTTTTTTCAAGGTAAACACACAAGAGTCGGATTAACACCATTAGTGATTTTGTTCATCGGTTCTGTCACGAACTTGGCAAGCTTGGCTGGGCGCCACTTCAATCTCCTGAACGTGTTTCTCTCAGTGTTTCTCAATACACTTCGAATATTCACGAAGAATTCTGGCCATCCGAAGTACTGATTCAGTCGAAATTGGTTTGATGTGAAGGGGTAGAGAGGCCTAGCGTTTACGAATTCCAAGGGAGAGAAGGAAGTAGCGACGCAAGATATGAAATTGCAGCTCCCTCCGATTCAAATGATCTTCTGAAAAATGTGATGGGGCAGCTTGCCACATCAAATAATAACACGGATTTATTTCCAGCTACTGATCTAAGGTCGAACTATCGTATGTGCGGAACCATCAGAGATGAGCGTGCTGGCCTGGCTGTCGAGCAACGGTTTCGGGACGTCCAGCCATCAGAACTTCTGGGGATTGTAGATCAGCCAGAAGATTTCAAGCATTGCGGTATGTCTCTAATTCATACCATTGATTCTCGTCTCCAAGAGATGATTCTCAATGCCTTCGACAATTTATATTTTCCAAGCTTGTAAAGGAATCCGATGAATGCATCGCAATTATGTGTTCCACTGTAATTGCAGAGAGATCGACTCCTCCTGAAGTCTCCCTTTCGCCCTGGGGTAACCTCATGAGCACTGACTCACCTCATGTTGTGAAGCGTTCAACCTGTCGCAGTAGAAATTGGAATGAGGTCGAAAGGGCAAGAGAAGGGACTGACAGAAAAGCAGAAAATCGATCTGGGGCGCATGGGCATGAGCAACTCAAACAAAGCAGAGAGGATGGTTATCACAAAGAACGAGGAAGTGCTCACGGTGAACACAGAGAGAGAGGAAGCAGCTACGTAGATCATCGACATCGGACTGATCGCAAAGATAGGTCCATCATTGAATGCCATCATCAATCAAGGGATGGTTTGAGGGTAAGGAGAAAGACTCGACGAGTCGGATCACGGACAACTCAAAACCAGCCCTTGAATTCTGATGAAGGCTCTTGGATCTGTGGACAGGAATTGCCCGCTTCTACCAATGGCCTAACAAGAGATAAATTAGATCTGACATCCCGCATGGTAGTGCGCATGCTGAACGTCGAAAAATGGGATTGCTCAAAACAAGGAGGACCTCCAGAGGCAGGTCTTGGTTTACGAGGTGACAAAATTATGTTAGAGTCAGATGCTGAATCAAGGCCTCAGGAACTGTCAACCCCGCCGCGTACTGTATCTGGTCGTCAGAAAAGAATCGACAGCTCTGATGTATCTCTATCCCCAGAACCCTATGGTTTAGAAGGTTTTGCCCCATCTCATTCACATACAAACGGATCAAGACGGCACTCTGGAAAAGATGTCTCTATCGACAGCAGACATGCTCATCACGAGATACAAAGAACTGGTTTCCGAGAGCGCACTCGATCGTATCCTCTTGACCACATCGGCAAAGGTGGCAATCCAGAATTAGGAGAGGATCGAGGCGCAATTCCGGACTACAATATTATCGTAGCGAATGAGGATCTTGTTCATCCAAGTAAGAATCTTTGCCTAACACCGCACCTTTCTTGACAATTGCTGGGATCTGTGCTTCATGACGATTACTGCGTCAAACCCCATCATCTCTTAGAGATTGAACATAGAAATTTATCATAAGGCGATGGGGGATTAATTCCTTGATACCAATAACTCCTATCTTTGTGTGCATGAACTAGAAAGAAGACAACATCATAGGCATACTACCCATACAAAGTGACAGGAATCACAAGTGTTCGATTTTATGACTTGTAACTTTCCTCTTCGCAGGTTAGAGACGGGCACTATTACCACAGAATAATAAAGATCTTTTTCCTCGTTGAACATTCTTGTCGGGCAACCTGTGCGTCGGTCAGTAAGATCTCGTCATGGCACTGCTCATGACTGTTTAGTCCGTACTAAATCTAATGCTGATAGGTTTAAAGACCGAGAAAGCACTTGCTTGGCAACCATCCCCACTCTACCAGGCCTCCGTTGCACGAGCTCCTGAGAAGTCTGAAAGCTCCTTCGACACAGTATGCACAAGTGAAAATGATCAAGCTTATGATGATGAAGCCTGCGAGCAGGAGGAATGAGCTGTAATCCGATAACTGAGATTATTTGCAGATGATAAGAGCTGGAAAGAAGGATTTGAATCTGGCGCTTGGTTAGCTTGTGATGTCTGCAACCTTGGAGGGTAAGCCAATTTGAATGGCAATAGTCACCAGCTATTTAGGATCTTTGGGTTGCCGCATTTCTAGGCTCCAAACTCTGCTATAACCTGAATCTAAAAATGTGTCGCCCTTATCTGACTCTGGTATCTGGTGACTATGCAGCTCCAAGTTTTATGTAATTAGAGTGTGCGCAGCAATCAAAATCTGTTGCACTGCACTCAGTAGCCTGTGATAATCGTTTGTTCAGGAAAACAAAACATGTCCCAGATGTGAAGGCACTAGTGTCGCATGCCAAGACCACGAAGAGGATCAAGATGGGTGAGTACCGAGGGTATGCCCGGGCAATCTGCGAGCTCATGAACTTCGATGCAGCTGCATTAGATCATGACGATAAAGGTCCTGATAAGGCCATTAAAAAGCCAGCCGAGGATGCAATTGTATGGCCTCCTGTGCTGGTTTTGGAAAACTCCCGCACAGAGAAAGGTCTGAATGGATTATGGAAGGGCGTGGATGCGACTGAACTCACCGAGGTTCTCGAAGGTACGTATCCTACTGGAGTAAGTTGAAAGAATTCAGCGGAGCAAGTGAAGTGATACTAATTCGTACTCCAATTCCTGTGAAGAAATAGACCAGGACGCCCAACCACCAGCCTTGAGCATTGGTATAAACAATGAACAGACGTCGTACCGCCACTCCCATTGGCACTGGGAAATGTGAAGCACACCGTAGCAAAATATCCAACCGACAAATCACGTTACAATACCTGAGTAGTCAATATTTGTGTGATGTGTAACACGGGATCGATCAACTGCACATTTGGTGGCAAAGATGCTTCACGAACTCTAAAAGATTGTGCACTAGATAGTTGAAAAAAACGTTGTAGGCTTGGATGGAAGTACGAATATTTTAAAGCCTTATTCACTGAGAGATTCAATCCTCAGGAGACCATCGAGCTTGCTCAGCATGAAAGCAACACCATTATTGACCAAAAGCACCTTCTGGAGACGCATATTCCAGTTTCTGTACCTGAGAAGCACCAAAAATTTTCATCCAGATGTTCTTGGTTTCAGAATGTCAATACATATGAATAGCACTTCCGAAGTTCATGATCGTCATCGGATCATCAATATCACTTCTAAGGTCTGTGATTTGCACCGTCACTTTGGAAAGCAAAACACTCCCACGAGATGACGAGCATGTTTTCAGATTCGGTGCCTCGGTCGGTGATGTAGCGATAATTGTAGAAGGAGAAAAGCACTCGCAGATCCTTTTCTTCTCCACGCACAAGACAATCGTGTCGGTACCACTCACCCCGACTGCGGTCTGCTGCTTCAACAAAGATTTCCAAAACAGATAACCGCACAATTTTGCCCATTCGAACCACAAAACCTCTGGATTACAAACCTGCTGAATCACACACCGCCACCGACCCTTAGACACACGACCAAACCACTATTTCTTTGTAAACTAGTGTACTCATTCTTCTTTTCACACTATTATACTGTTAACAAATTTGTAAGCGCCATGGCTTGAGTGGGTGACAATGCTACTTGGACAAATTGTCACTAGTGTTTGAAGGTTCTTTAAGCCAATACTTGCACAAATTGTAGCTACGTCTCATTACAAAAGCTTGCAATTGAGACACATACACAATACTATCATTCAACATACACACCAACACATATACACCAATTAAACAAAATTAACTTCACATAAAAATTCACCCCACAATTTATTTTTTTAAATTTATCTTAAAAGAATATATACACTATTACTACTATAAAATCAAAAAAAAAATCAAAAAAACTATCTCTCTTGAAATACTCTTGGAATACACTGCTATCATTGTTGTAGCCACCATCAGTTATTTTTTACATACTCATTTTTTTTATTGATACCCTAGCATCTTATAATTGATATCCTAACATAATGATGCATTGTTAAGACCCTTTTTGCACTACAATATTTGAATTAATTCTTTTTTATTTTATTTGTACTATAGCTTTGTAAACTAGTGTATTTAAATTTCTTTTCATACTATCAAACTATCCATAAATAGTTTCTTTAAAATTAATTTTTATTATATATAAAATATTAGAAATAATTTTAATTATTCTATTTAATAATAAAATTAACATCTTAAAATAAAAACTTATTTTTATTACTTTTTTAAAAATATTATATTTTATAAAATATTATCTTTAATTTAATATAATTATAAAAATAAGCTTCTTAAGAAAATATCAAATTCTTAAAGCTTTTTATTACTATCTTTTATTACTTACATCTATTGATACTTAACTAAAGTAATGATGTCAATCTATCATAAGCATTATAGTCAATGCTTATCTATTTGTAAATTATAAAATCTTAGTATTTCTAACATAGATAGTTTGTTTAATCTAATAGGTATGTTTTCTAAATTTTCATATTTAAAAAACTATAATTCTTCCAAATCTTTCATGCTATCAAACTTAGCATGAATTTTTTAAAGTTAATACATATGTTAAAAAAAAACTTTTGAAAGGACTATTAAATTTTTAAAGTTTTTTTGCACTATTTTGAATTGCTCACATCTACTCAATACTAGCTAAAGTAATGGTATCAATCTATCAAAAGCATTATAGTTAATGCTCATCTTTTAGAATTTATAATATTCTAATTTTAAAAAAATAGATATTTAGTTTAATCTAATAGACATATCTTAAATATTCTCACATGCAAAGAATCAAAATTTATTCAAGTCATTCATACCATTAGTCTTAATATGTATTCTCTTTAAATAAATACATATATTAAAATAAACTTCTTAAATTATTGTGAGGTATTCAAAGCATTTCAGAACCATCTTTAATTTCTCACATCCACTAATATTTAATTCAAGCAATGATATCAATCCATCAAAAAAATTATAATTAAGGATATTTTTATAATTTATTAATCACAATATCTCTAACATTGATAATATGTTCAATTCAATGTCCATGTCTTCTAAATTCTTACATTTAAAGAATCATAACTCTTTCACGTCTTGTATGCCATCAACCTTTGCATGTATTTTTTTTAAACTAGTGTAATTTTAAAAGATGCTTTTTTGAAGGGATGTCAAGTTTTCAAAGCTTTTTAGCACCATCTCCAATTTCTCACATCTACTCATGCTTAGAAAAAGTAATAATGCTAATCCATCAAAATTATTGTAACTAATGTTTATTCTTTTGCAATTATAAAATTCTAACTTCTCTAATATGCATAGTTTGTTCAATTCAATAGACATATCTTCTAAATTTTGCTATTTAGAAAACCATATCTCTTTTAAGTCCATCATGTTATCAAACTATGCATATATCTTCTTCAAATTAATGTAATCTTAAAAATAAAATTTTAAAACAAATATCAAGCTTTCAAAGCTTTTTGGTATCATTTCTAATTTTTCACATCTACTTAGGACTAGTTCAAGGAATGATATCAATCTATTAAAAATATTGAAATTAATGTCTATTATTTTATAATTTTTAAATCCTAATTTTTCTAACATGGATAATTTGTTCAATCCAATATGCATGTCTTTGAAATTTTCACATCTAGAGAAGTATAATACTTTTAAGTCCTTCATACCATCAAAATTTGCATATTTTTAAATTTATACAATCTTTGAAATAGACTTTTAAAGTAGATATTAAGGTTTTTAAAGCTTTTGGGCAAGTCATGTCGAGCTCAAACAAGGATGTCAATCCATCAAAAGTATTGTAATTTATATCCATCTTTTTGCAATTTTTAAATCCTAATTTTTCCAACATAGATAGTTTGTTCAGTCCACTAGGCATGTCTTCTAAATTCTCACATCTATTAAACCATAATTCTTTCAAGTCCTTCATGCTATCAAACTTTGTATATATCTTTTTTAAATTAATACAATCTTGAAATTAGACTTTTTGAAGGGATGTCAAGTTTTCAAAGCTTATGGGCACCATCTCTAATTTCTCACAACCAATCAGGTTGAGCTCAAATAATGATACCAATCTATCAAAAGCATTATAATTAATGTCCATCTTTTTACAATTTCTAAATCTCAACTTCTGCAACATAGATAGTTTGTTCAATCCACTAAGCATATCTTCTAAATTCTCACATCCATCAAACCATAATTCTTTCAAGTCCTTTATACCATCAAACTTTGCATATACCTTCTTCAAATTAATGCAATCATCAAAATATAGTTTTTGAAGGGATATCAAGTTTTCAAAGCTTTTGGATACCATCTCTAATTTTTGACATCCACTTAGATCTAATTCAATCAATAATACTAATCCATCAAAAGCATTATAATCTATGTCCATCTTTTTACAATTTCTAAATCCAAACTTCTCCAACTTTGATAGTTTATTCAATCCACTAGGCATGTCTTCTAAATTCTCACATCCATCAAACCATAACTCTTTCAAGTCCTTCATACCATCAAACTTTGCATATATCTTCTTCAAATTAATGCAATTATCAAAATATACTTTTTGAAGGGATATCAAGTTTTCAAAGCTTTCGGATACTCTCTCTAATTTTTCACATCCACTTAGATCTAATTCAAGCAACAATACCAATCCATCAAAAGTATTATAGTCTAGGTCCATCTTTTTACAATTTCTAAATTCCAACTTTTTCAACATAGATAGTTTGTTCAATCCACTAGGCATATCTTCTAAATTCTCACATCCATCAAACCACAACTCTTTCAAGTCCTTCATACCATCAAACTTTGTATATACTTTCTTTAAATTAATGCAATCATTAAAATATACTTTTTGAAGGGATGTCATGTTTTCAAAGCTTTTAGGCACCATCTCTAATTTCTCACAACCAATCAAGTTGAGTTCAAATAATGATACCAATCCATCAAAAGCATTGTAGTCAATGTCCATCTTTTTACAATTTCTAAATCCCAACTTCTCTAACATAGATAGTTTATTCAATCCACTAGGCATGTCTTCTAAATTCTCACATCCATCAAACCACAACTCGTTCAAGTCCTTCATACTATCAAACTTTGCATATATCTTCTTCAAATTAATGCAATCATCAAAATATACTTTTTGAAGGGATGTCATGTTTTCAAAGTTTTTGGGCACCATCTCTAATTTCTCACATCCAATTATATTAAGGTGAAATAATGATACCAATCCATCAAAAGCATTGTAATCTATGTCCATCTTTTTACAATTTCTAAATCCCAACTTCTCCAACTTTGATAGTTTGTTCAATCCGCTAGGCATGTCTTCTAAATTCTCACATCTATCAAACCATAACTCTTTCAAGTCCTTCATACCATCAAACTTTGCAAATATCTTCTTCAAATTAATGCAATCATCAAAATATACTTTTTGAAGAGATATCAAGTTTTCAAAGCTTTTGGATACTATCTCTAATTTTTCACATCCACTTAGATCTAATTCATGCAAAAATATCAATCCATTAAAAGCATTATAGTCTAGGTCCATCTTTTTGCAATTTCTAAATTCCAACTTTTTCAACATAGATAGTTTGTTCAATCCACTAGGCATGTCTTCTAAATTCTCACATCCATCAAACCACAACTCTTTCAAGTCCTTCATACCATCAAACTTTGCATATACCTTCTTCAAATTAATGCAATCATTAAAATATACTTTTTGAAGGGATGTCATGTTTTCAAAGCTTTTAGGCACCATCTCTAATTTCTCACAACCAATCAAGTTGAGTTCAAATAATGATACCAATCCATCAAAAGCATTGTAGTCAATGTCCATCTTTTTACAATTTCTAAATCCCAACTTTTCTAACATGGATAGTTTGTTCAATCCACTAGGCATGTCTTCTAAATTCTCACATCCATTAAACCATACCTCTTTTAAGTCCTTCATGCCATCAAACTTTGCATATATCTTCTTTAAAATGATACAATCTTGAAACCAAACTTTTTGAAGAAATGTCATTTTCCATCTTTTCTATTTCTCCATTATTCAGGTGAAATAATGATACCAATCCATGAATAATATAATCTAGTAAAACTCTTTTCTTACAATTTCTAAATCATTTCTCCAAGCTTTTGATAGTTTGATTTCAGCGGCTCCACTTCAAATATCTACAAATTCTCACATCCATCAAACCATAACTCTTCCAGAGTCCTTCATACCATCAAACTTTGCATACTTGCCTTCTTCAAATTAATGCGATTATCAAATATATACTTTTGAAGGGATATCGAGTTTTAGCTTTGGGATACTCTCTAATTTTCACATCATGGTAAAATTCATGCGAAAATGCCAATTTTTAAAGCATTATAGTCTGGGTCCAATACTGCGATTTCTAAATTCCAACTTTTCAACATTGATAGTTTGTTCAATCCACTAGGCATGTCTTCTAAATTCTCACATCCATCAAACCACAACTCTTTCAAGTCCTTCATACCATCAAACTTTGCATATACCTTCTTCAAATTAATGCAATCATTAAAATATACTTTTTGAAGGGATGTCATGTTTTCAAAGCTTTTAGGCACCATCTCTAATTTCTCACAACCAATCAAGTTGAGCTCAAATAATGATACCAATCCATCAAAAGCATTGTAGTCAATGTCCATCTTTTTACAATTTCTAAATCCCAACTTTTCTAACATGGATAGTTTGTTCAATCCACTAGGCATGTCTTCTAAATTCTCACATCCATTAAACCATAACTCTTTTAAGTCCTTCATGCCATCAAACTTTGCATATATCTTCTTTAAAATGATACAATCTTGAAACCAAACTTTTTGAAGGGATATCATGTTTTCAAAGCTTATGGGCACCATCTCTAATTTCTCACATTTAATTATATTAAGGTGAATTAATGATACCAATCCATCAAAATTATTATAGACTAGATCCATCTTTTTATAATTTCTAAATCCCAACTTCTCCAACATAGATAGTTTGTTCAATCCACTTGGCATATCTTCTAAATTCTCACATCCATCAAACCATAACTCTTTCAAGTCCTTCATACCATCAAACTTTGCATATATTTTCTTCAAATTAATGTAATCTTGAAACCAAACTTTTTGAAGGGATGTCAAGTTTTCAAAGCTTTTGGATACCATCTCTAATTTTTCACATCCACTTAGATCTAAATCAAGCAATAATACCAATCCATCAAAAGTATCGTAATCTATGTCCATCTTTTTACAACTTCTAAATCCCAACTTCTCCAATATGGATAGTTTGTTCAATCCACTAGGCATATCTTCTAAATTCTCACATCCATCAAACCATAACTCTTTCAAGTCTTTCATACCATCAAACTTTGCATATATCTTTTTTAAATTAATGCATTCATTATAATAGACTTTTTGAAGGGATGTCATATTTCCAAAGCTTTTGGGCACCATCTCTAATTTCTCACATTTAATCATATAGAGTTCAAGCAATGATGTCAATCCATCAAAAGCATTATAATCAATATTCATCTTTTTACAATTGTAGAATCCCAACTTCTCCAATTTTGATAATTTATTCAATCCACTAGGCATATCTTCTAAATTCTCACATCTAATAAACCATAATTCTTTCAAGTCTTTCATACCATCAAACTTTGTATATACCTTCTTTAAATTAATGCAATCATCAAAATATAATATTTGAAGGGATATCATATTTTCAAAGCTTTTGGGCACCATCTCTAATTTCTCACAACCAATCAGATTGAGCTCAAATAATGATATCAATCCATCAAAAGCATTGTAATCTATGTCCATCTTTTGACAATTTCTAAATCTCAACTTTTCCAATATGGATAGTTTGTTCAATCCACTAGGCATATCTTCTAAATTCTCACATCCATCAAACCATAACTCTTTCAAATCCTTCATACCATCAAACTTTGCATATATCTTTTTTAAATTAATGCATTCATTATAATAGACTTTTTGAAGGGATGTCATGTTTCCAAAGCTTTTGGGCACCATCTCTAATTTCTCACATTTAATCATATAGAGTTCAAGCAATGATGTCAATCCATCAAAAGCATTATAATCAATATTCATCTTTTTGCAATTGTAGAATCCCAACTTCTCCAACTTTGATAATTTGTTCAATCCACTAGGCATAT